>QZCP01000679.1:220709-290657 GCA_003956705.1 Brevipalpus yothersi | reverse complement strand
GAGAGAGAGAGAGAGAGAGAGAGAGAGAGAGAGAGAGAGAGAGAGAGAGAGAGAGAAGAGGTAGAGAAAAATGAGCCCAAAATTTGAACCAATTGAAAGCAAATACATTTTTAGGTTAACAACAGAAAGTGGAAAGGATAAAAATGTGAGAATTGCAACAATTTTTGTTTGCTATTCTTCAAAGCATCCCTTTGGGTCACTATTCATTCACTATTTCTTACATTTTCTCTCTCTCTCTCTCCATGCCATGCCATGCTACTACTGACGAATTTTTTATGGCTAAAAGTTTACAGAACAATCGATTTTTTTTTGCTTCTTCACACTTTTTTATTGTTGTTGAATTGGTGAGATTCTCTCTATTCCTCTTCTCCCTTACTGGAGCGACAGAATCGAGTCCAGTCCAGGGGAGAGAAAATTTTGTGTCTGGGAAACACAGAACATGTTCGATAGAACGTTGATGATCATGGAAACCATGAAATTTCAAAGTCAAACATACTTTTTGTGTATGTGTGTATATGTGTTTACTCATTCAACTGAGTCCGGATCTCTCTGCTGGATAAATAATGTTACCTGGGTTCTTGGGTTCTTCCAATCTCTCTTTTTCTCTTTCTTTTTCGGATACTTTTATGATACACCATTTTCACCCTTTCATGCCCTAACGGTTCTTATATTCACAAGTCTGGTAAAGTAAAGTGGAAGGGGTCCATCATCATTGTTTATCACACTGGAGAGATTGCATTAGGAGAGAGAGAGAGAGAAACAAGACAAACCAATTACTTGGTGGACCAGAAGTAAAACTGGTGATTCTCGAAGATAAGTGATGGAAACCCTGGAATCAGAAGAAAGAATGGACACACATTTATCGATAGAGAGGATGAGCAAACTGTGTGTCAATGGTGTGAATATGTGTTCACCTCATAGTCAAATGTTGGAATGTCTATGTGGAAGAAGTCTTTTTTCCTCTTATTCATTTTCTCTTCTCCTTCTCATTTGAATGGCAATTGGATTAACTTAATTCGATTGCTTACAAAACAGGGTTTGATGGATAAAGTATGGAAAATTGGTGCATTTAAAAGGAGGAAAATAAAAAAATTTGACAAGTGATTGCCTTCTGGGAGGTGAATAGTTTTTGGCCTACTGAATGTAACCAACTATATACATATATATATATATTTTCTTCAACTTCTTCTTCAGACCCTCTTTTCGCCACCCTAAATTCTTATTCCTCTATACAGGGTATTTCAAGTGAAAGAGGTAAAAAGAAGATGAAAATCGGAGACAAACTGAGTGGAAGGATAAACGATTCTTCTCTCTATCTTTTTCTTCTCCTCTTTTTCACTACCTCTCATGTCTGATACAAAATCTTTACCTCTCTCTCTCTCTTTCTCTCTCTCTTCTCGATAAGTCGGATTCAAGGAAGAATGAATGGTAAGAAAATACGAATTGATGATCATCCGCGATGAGAAGGAGTCGAAATCAGGATTGAAGAAGGAGAAAAAGAAGAGTAAGAAATCCTAACGTAAGAGAGGAGAGACAGTTTCCCAGATTCTTTGAATAGAAGAATTCCCAAAGCTACTTGGTGTTAGTCAACTTAGAGGAAAGGGGCAAAGAAAGAAAGAAGTAGAAAAGATGGTTGAACGAAATGGTTTTCCATCAATATATAAGATGTTCAAATCTTGACTGTCAATTGAAAGAGTAAACAAGTAGACCAGATTTGAAGAAGAGAGAGAGAATCAAGATAAGCTAAGGTATCTCGCTTACTTACTTTAAGAGCTCAAATGGTCATCCATAATCATAGCAATTGGATAGGAATGATCAAGATAATCCACTGATGGCCATCCAGGTTGTGAATGTTCCGAATATACAGATTTTATCTTGACAATTTGAGGTTAAATAACGTTCGATGAGATGGAAGAAGATCTACTCAAATTTACTTGGCAAGAGGAAGTATAATGCCCAGCCTTTATCTCTCTTTCCATGTGTGTATCTGATAATCAATGGATATGGTTGATTTTTGGGAATGAGAGTCAAGATTTTGGTGTATGTGTGTATACTTTTGACGTGACCTCATGAAAGTAGAGAAAGCGAAGGAGAGAGTATTGAGAAGCGGAAGATATGAAGGAGAGTCAAGTATTCTTCGCTCAGATGGTGTGGGAAGGCGTCGAGAATATTGCTATACTCAAGATTGACTGGAATAGGCTGCCTCTACAGCATTGCGAGTAAGTATGTGTGTGTGTGTATGATCAAGCTAATGGGCAGCATAGGAATTAGAATGAATATATATATTCTGGATGGCTAATGCAGTGTAGGGAAAAAAATTCCCATATGTTGCGTGATGATTGTTGATTAATCATGTTTGAATGTCAATAAACTGGCAATATTTTAGGGATAGATTTCTTTACTCTTTTCTTTCTCTTTTTTCTCTCTCTCTCACACACATAGACATATATATCATTGACTCGGTTTGTTTATGAGTAAAAATATCAAATGATATATATTCTCTTTTCGATAATATCATAGTCAAGCTTCATATTCCTCAGACGGCTATATTGAATGTTCCCTTAGTAGATACACAAATATTTCTATTCTCTCTCTCTCTCTCTCTCTCTCTCTCTCTTTTTCTTTCTCTTTCTCAACTTGTCCATGAATAAGATCACTTTTGAATCATGATATGAGATACATAAACGTTTGCTAACTTTTCCATAATAATCAGAATTTGATCTTACTCTTTGATTAATATGATCAGATAGTAATGAAGATGATTCGATTGAAAGTGGAAAAGAAAATCAAAGCTCACAATTTGATGAGAAAGAGTATCAAATGAGGTCCAATCATGTTGATGATTGAGTCAGGGGCCATACTTGTGGTCACCGATTCTTGGTCACTGGTGTTGGTGGACATTATGGATTGCTATCATTACTTGTTCACCCAACTGAATGGGCTCCAGGTCTTGCTGGTGAATTGAGCCTGAGAAGTGAACAGTATACTGATGACAGTCACCCTAATCGGTGTCATTCATAATCCTACAACGCTAAATCCGAAAAAGAATGAGAGAAAAAATCTATCGAAAGTTTGATTGAACCTCGGTGGTTAACTAAATGGGCAGCTCGAATTTGCGAGACACCTTTTATCGATGGAAGAGAGAGAGAAAAAAATGATGATCAGCTACTCAATTGTTTATGGTGTAGAGTATGACTTGATGAAAAGGGGATCATCACCAATTGATTGACCATGAGAGGTATTCATTACCTTTTTTTGCTTCCAACACCTGAACTCATTTGTCCAGATTTTTATTTTGTTGAATTAACCATAAAAATTAATGTAATTTGAAAATATTCAATCAGGTTCACTTCTTTCATGGAAATGATTCCATTGTGATCAAATTTTATGTTGATTTTTTCCAAATTTATTTGAAATCAAGAAGAAGGGGTGATATGAGTGTAAGCTTTCGATTGACAATTCTTCAAGGAATAAGTATAAGATGAGACTGTTTAATTCAAGCCTTCTTCACTAACGGTGCTTAATGACTTATTCCATTTTATGATGATTGAAATACACTGTACTGCGTGTAAAAGCTATTGTAAAACATCCCTTGTTCAATCATCATAACCGATTAGCAATAACCATGAAAATTTTTCCCTCTCAATGATACTGGATGTGTTCAAAATTCTCGATTTGAATTCCATCTGCAATATCATTCTGTAGTCTGTGTTTTCATCGGTAAATCTCTCTGATTTGCCCTCATTTCATTCCTATCTCACTTTTTTTCATCCCTTGGGTGATGGTAATTTTCGAGCTTCTCTAGCTTCATCCAACAGTAAAAGTGAAAGTTGAGAGAGAGAGAGAATATAATAATGATATGTGTGCTCAGCCTTGTGTCTATGGGAATGACTTTATTTTATTTCTCTCTCTCTCTCTCTCTCTCTCTCTCTCTCTCTCTCTCTCTCTTTCCCATATATCTATGAAGGTATAAGATTTGAGTATATATCGAGAAATCGAGTCTAGGAGAATGATAAGCTAGTCGAGCAAGAAGATGGAAAAGAATTCGCCTTTATTGAAACGAAGCATCTTATATTAAATTGGTGCAATCTCATGATGTTCACTTCGTCTTGCTTCATCTTTCATGCCTTCCCTTCAACTACTTTTCTGCCTCATCTTTGACTTTTATCCGTACTATCATCTTGAAATCTTTTCATTTCATCGCCTACTTTCTTCTCTCTCTCTCTCTCTCTCTCTCTCTCATTTTTTGCTTTAGAAAATACACATTCTCATGCTCTCCCACTTCCAATCTATTCGCCCCACTTCCGACTGGAGAGAGAGAATACAATTCCGTCTATATCTTCGCCTTTGAAGTATGAAAATATATCTGTTCCAGGGCTACACCGATATTATGGTGCATGTGTAAGCGTATATTGACCACTGCCTACTTCTCATGTAAACTCGAGGAAAAATTTTCATGAACTGAATTTTGAATGGCCATTCAATAAATGACAGAGAAAATATTCACATCCTGGGTGCTCAGATAAGATAGTTTAGCTGGCTGGACTTCAATATGCATTGGCGGGAAAAAGGTTTAGCAAGAAGGTTTATTGTGTAGAGAAGAGTAAAAAGTGGAAAAAAGTCTCAAAAAGTCAAGCATGCTAACATCCAGAAGTTATACACTGTTCTTTCAGATATATGTATAAACTTCCTGATGAAACATGAGAAACCATGATTAAGGTCAGAATACATGTATTTATATGTAGATCATGTGTTGATGATGGATGTAAGGGTAAGTTTTGTCCAGGAAGAATAAAAACAAGAAAAGTTTTCCCTGCTTACGCAAACAGACCATTTATTCGAGTCATTCCGAATATGATCAACTAAATTGTGCTCAAACAAAGGTGTAGAACTGTTTTTAGCTTTAAATAATTAAATTTATAGTCACGAACAATTATGTTGATGAATGTTCACTTCCTCATCTACTATTGCTGTGGATTAATTTTGAAAGGTTTATCAGCTGATAAACCATACTAGTATGGTTTGCATGGGCTTTGGTGCAAAATTTTTAAGCTTAAAAAAGAGTCTCCACTTTATCCTAAAATTATCTTCAACTCCACTTCCATGATTATTGGAAACAATCCAACTGAAAAGTTCAATGAACATACTTCGAAATATGCATTCAAATGAAAAAGTTCTTCCTCCACATTTTGATGTGAGTGAAAAATTTGATAAATCAACTGACTCACTGAATTGAAGCAAACTTTGCCAACCAAAAAAAAATATCAAGCCTTTTATATAACATAATTTACACACTGATCCATACCAAAATGATTGTTCAACCATGACCTCAATGAAGGACACTTCAAAATGAGAACAGAAAATTTTACCTTTTCTTTTAAACTTTGATTGGGTTGTGTGAAAATTTTTCAAATGAAATATTTGCTAGATTATTTTGATCATTTAAGAATGCAAATGTATCCCAATTAATGTTTGATAAAATTCTAAACACTCTAGTCATTCCATTCATGTGTGAACAACATGATAAAGTGTAGAATAGGAAAATACTTTTGTATCTGTGGACATTGAAAGTCTTTGCAAAACATTCCAAAAGAATCGAGAGAAAAGAAAAAGATGTAGAATATATGAAATGTGCATTGGAAAGTTTGATTTCTTTTGTGTCTGTATTCCTCTGTGTGTATCAACCATGGAAGTTATGGAAGTAGGCTTGGAATATATCGACATAATGATTACTTGCTTGGAGCGATTGAGTTCATTACACTCGTTGTGTGAAACGAATTTCAATCAGATTCGCTTTTAAAGATTCTTATTCGCCTTATTCTTCTTCTGTTGTTGTTTGAATCGCCTTCAGGCTAAGAAAGTTACTCATATGACTTGAGGTGTAATGAAAATTCGACTGAAGGAAACACACAGACACATACCCTAGAAGATATGGAAATCTGAGAATAAATATATTTTTCTGTGGTAACATTTTTTTCATCATCATCATTTGAAACTGTTTAACATTCAAAATACGACTCGAGATATTGAACTATTAGATAGGACCTTTACTGTACTGTAAAGAGTAGAAGAATCTGTAGATTTGAGGGGGCAAAAGTCAATCATCTAACTCCGCAGATATTCTTGAGTCACCACCACTACTACTATTCCTTTTCCATAGTCTAGAGGAGGATTTTATTCTGAAAGCATCCAGTCAATCCTTAAATATTTGCTCCAGGCAAGAATTCCCATTGACTTAAACATTCAAGTTTGAGCTCTAGTTTACCTTCTATATGGGAAGGGAAATGTTCCAAGGAAAATTCTTTTTTTCCACTTTCATTTCATTTTAGAGAAATAACTGAGCTCAACATTTGGTTTTGTGTGTGTTTGTCTTGATTATTTTCCAATTCAAAACTCATCTGCTGGGAAACATTTTCCCCCTTGCATGTGTATATATATCGTATTAAATGAATTCTTAACCCAATATCAATTGAGATACAAGATAAAAAGAGAGAGAAAAAAAATTCTCAATTCACTTCATCTTCATACCATTACATTGTTAAAAACCGAAATTTGACCTCGCAAAGTTGAATTCAATTTTGCATTTCAATCAATCGAACTATATAT
The DNA here is from genome assembly GCA_003956705.1 of Brevipalpus yothersi. Classification (NCBI taxonomy): domain Eukaryota; kingdom Metazoa; phylum Arthropoda; class Arachnida; order Trombidiformes; family Tenuipalpidae; genus Brevipalpus; species Brevipalpus yothersi. The sequence continues at coordinate 284,051 of QZCP01000679.1, read as the reverse complement.
TGTAAATGATTTTGTTCAGTGAAGCAACATTTTGGTGGTGAAATCAGAAAAAGATAGACATTGGATGAGTAGCCAAAGTTACTTATCGAATTGAGGGAGGAAAAGTAGAGAGAAAGTTAATGATCATTGAATCGGAAATGGATTCGAATTGAAGATAAAACTCACATCAGAGAAAGAATTTATCACCTGAATAGTCATTAGTCTAAAATTCTTCACTCAATAAAATGTATGTCAATTTGAATAAAAAAGTCATTAAGTAATATTTTTCACCATCTCAAACAAAATAGACAGTATGAGCTGATGAAAATCAGCCTCTGAAACTTTAATATACCACGGATTAGGCTATATTTTCGAATTTCTCTCATCAAAATGATCAGAAGAGGAAATCTCTTAGAAAAGAGAGAGAATTCATAGACATCATGCATCATTTGTGGGCATGAAGAATGAACTTCAGGATTTCTTTTTTCCACTCAATTCGAAGAGAAAACTTAGCAGCTGAATACACTTCAATGTGGATTCGAGATGACATTTTCCAATCTTAGTGAGAATCTTAAAATTGAACTTGCTATCTGATTCGAGAATTTTTTCCTCGGAATCTCTTTATGATATTGTAGAATCGATTAAAATCAAGAATTATATCGAGACACTCTGACTTTATAAATATTTGCTGGCGCATCCCCCTAAAAGAATACTCCATCATCGATCATTCCAAAGATTCTGCAATTTTTGGAAAAAGTTCTGAAGAAAGATTTGAAGATCTCTTAGTAGACATTTTTCGGACTCTATTGTTTGGCTTTACATAAGCCCATCATGAATGATAGATTTCTGAATTTCGATGATACACTATCCAAAGATTACATGGTTTCTTAATACATTCTCATCGAATTTTTATTACTTTCTAGTCTATGTTGGCCCCATTCAGAATTGAAGCTGGAGAAAGTGGTGAAAAGTGTATTTTTGCAATATATATCTACTCTATATTAATAGCCTGAAGGTTTTTTTGGTTGGTGCAAAATAAAGTCAGTACATGATACTGAACCTAGTCTCTCTCTTAGAGAGAGAGAGAGAGTCTCTCTCTCTCTCTCTCTCTCTCTCTCTCTCTCTCTCTCTCTCTTATCAGAATAAAAGGGGAAAGCTTGAGGCTATTTTATATATATCATCATCATTCCATTGATCTAGTAACAAAGATCATTGAATGGTGAGCAATTCCACTTCATTTTTTTCTCATCTCTTCTTTTCTCTCTTCTCTTCCTTCAATTTCCTTGCTGATAGAGCTTTCCTTTTTTTTCATTTCTTTATCACTTCTATTCTACCAAACACTGCCGTTTTCCGGAACTGATCACGAAAAAGTCGAGGAATAAAGAATATCATCTGAGCATTCTCAATGAGCTAAGAAAAAAGATTAACCTTAGTCAGAGAGCCTTATATTTGCTTAAATTTCTCATCAAACCCTCTCTTTCTCTCTTCCTTTTCTGCTAATGATGTACAAAAACGATGAGTTGATTAATTCATCGAGGTGTTAAAGGTTATGTTTACATGATGATGATGAGTAGAAATACCATAATCATCATTGGCTTAGATTTGCTAGTATTTATTCCAGTCCTCGCTCAATTTTGACTTTCAATGTATGCAAGATAACCATCATCACCACCTCTGCTGTTGGCTTGAGGAGAGGTGAATTACACGGGTACAGTAATATGGTTACTTTCACATGATAATGGTCCAGACACTCTGATAAACAAAGGTATCTTCGACAAGTTTTCATGATGATGGCGATCTGATACATTATACTTTCAGGAATTATTGAACCCCATTCCATCATTATCTCTGTATTTCTTGGCATGCAATTCGGTTTTCCATTGAATCCATGCACATTAGAAACCTCTGTTTGCTAATTCAGCATCATGATTGTTATCATCACTTTTCAGTTAAACAAATGCCAACATGCCATCATGGTCCCGTTGAGTGTGTGAAAAGTTCTCAAAGAGAGAGAAGAGATTATTGTCATCATTATCATGAACGTTACATTTCCAATCTATCGATTTCGCAATGCACTGTAACTTCCAAATTGCATGATACTGTTTCGAATAGTGATCAGAATTCATTCTTACCCTTCTTACCTCCATCTTGTTGCTCTTTTCATATGCATTAAGGCATCAAAAAATCCTATCAAGATAAGATTTTGAAATTTTTATCGAGAAATATTCTTCTCTCTCTGTCTCTTTCTCTTTCTTTCTTTCCTTACTTCTATCTCTACAAATGTAATAATATGTGAGACATGACTACTCACCAAGATGACATTTATATGGACCATGGCTGTAGCTTCAGATAAGTAATTGAATGAGTTGAAAAAAATTTGAGAATTATGAGTGAATCCAAGTGTTTCAGGATAAAAATGTTTTCCATAGGTAATCAAGTTAATGATACGTTTCCCTGTTTCATGATATTACGCTATATACATAGACATGTACATATATATTCATTGAAATTATTCACTGAAAAATGTGTTGAGCAACATTTATGCAACCATAACAGAATAATTTTAGCCACTATTTTTTTCTACACCCAGAACATGTTGATTCTTTCAACCCTAGAATGCAACCAGAATAGCGGGTCAATGTCAACCTAAACCAGACAGGCTGAACGAAAGAGAACAATGAGTTTGTTGGACTTTGATGTATAACCAGGCAAGCGTTGATGTGACTTTATTCTGAATCACTCTTGTTTGATGCCTTCCAAAAAGCTACTAATCAAATTCATACACAATAATTATCATGCGAGATACCAGAAAACAATCTGGGTCCAAAGACTATTGTTTTTGACCATACAAGATTGGCTGAGCATGAATTAATTTGATTTAAGCACCATTCATGGTCATCCAGTTTTCTGGAGCTGTTAGACTTTCAACAAATTTTCAAACAAATCATTCAAGACATAGAGAATTAAAACCAAGATGAAATATCAATCAATATTTGAAGGAGTGTTAATAAGATATGGGTCAGAAGATATCTCAGTATCATTGGGTGGGAAATTAATCAAGTGCTCATCCAGAATGCCGAAAATATATCTTCAATTCCTAATTTCAAGATATATCACTCCTAAAGTAAGCCTACAGTTCACTTGGTTTACTTTGTTGAGAGATACTTCTCATCGAGAGTTCTGATTTTATTATAATGTCTCTCTCTTCTTTTTAAGCTAAATACACTGGTTTGTTATCAAGAAAAAACCCTCAAAAACAGAAATTCCAGACAACCACAGAAATTGTTTCGTTTTGAGAAGTGTTCAAACTACATTCAACTATACTTTTTCTTTCCTCAGAAGAGCTCTTGGAAATGCATTACAATCCCACTCTTAGTTTAGAACATGAACAAACTCACACAACGAATCCACATGATAGCGTGTTGTGTTCATCAATGTTCTCTCACTGAGGATACCATTTTATACGATGAATTTCTCTCAACAGGACTAGATGTATGATGCAGAACACTTTTTTCTTTGATCTAAAGATCTAAAGATTCGAGAACAAGGCAATCATGAGAATAAGAGATTTATCATTCGATAAGCTGGTTTAAATGTACAATGTAGAAGAGATCGAAGATTCACAACTCGAAATAACAATTTGAACCATTTAGATTATTAACTCAAAGATTGGAGGTTTGAATAAGCGACGATACTATTTCAACACCAATATTTGACCTGAAAATCTAGTAAAGCGTAATTTAATCCGAATATAGATAAAAATTTGCCAGTATGTTTGAGAGAGAGAGAGAGAGAGAGAGAGAGAGAGAGAGAGAGAGAGAGATCGTCCTAGAGAATTTTCCGGTACTTCCAATTGAATGTATAATTCAATGTAAGAGATGCTAAAAATGAGTGAAAAACAACCAGACTGGTTAAAATGGTGAGAATGATGTTCACCAGAATATGAATCTTCCAATTGGCTTGTTTTTCCCTCATAAAAAGTCATATCCTGGAACATTGCTGCTTTCCTGCTCCCTATACCTCACCTTCGAGTACACTTTGAGAATGTGGATGATTTATGGATCCAATTCAGCGGTTTTCGAAGGAATGTGAGAAAGAAAGAGAAAGAGAAAGAGAGGAAGAAAATTTCTTTTTTCTGGGCATCAGCAGACATGAGGATATGACATATTCAAAATTTGTCAAAATTGAAGCAGAAAATATTGTCTTGCTTCATTGAATCAGCATCTTTTGAAGGAGAGAGAAGAGAGAGAGAGAGAGAGAAAATTTCAATATATCTCCAACTCACATTCTGCATGACATTCAGAGTCATCTTCATGTGCACACCTTCATCTGAAATAGCTAAAAGTTTTCAAGAATCATCATGTCGAACAGAATCGTTTCCAAAAAAAAAATCTAGTCAAGATTTGATTCCATCAAGTAAAAAAGATGAATCTCGTCTGAAGATCATGATTCAGGGCGAGATTGTAAATACACAGACTCAAAAACGCATGGCTTTCGAGCTACAGAGCACACATACACACACATTCTTTTCGCACGAAACATTTGGACAAAGGTTATTCTGAGTGTGAGTTATATAGTGGGCAAAAAGGTGAAGGAATAGATGGCCACTCAACACGCCAACTGACCTGACCATGATGGTGTGATCAGAATTGGATACTCTATCTTGGTGAGGTGAAGAAGTCATGTCATTGAATACAGAGAATCTAACACATAGATTTCCACTCACTTTATGAGATTGAACTTTATTCCTTTTATCGCATTTTATGTGAGGTTTTTTTTCTCTCCTCTTCTTTCCTCTTCTTTTTCTTGCCCACACTCCTTTTGGGCTCAGAAATTTTATTCCTCCATGTTACGCTCCCTTGATAGTGTACGCTTTCCATTCTGACTGGGAAAAGAGATAATGTTTCTCGACAACCACTGACAATAATCATTGGATCGAGAGGAAGTATGCCTCAGATTCTTGGAAAGAGAGAAGGAATAGTTTTCGAAGGAGATGAAACCACTGGTTTGTCTGTCTCTTGTATTCAGATGATCCAGTGATGCTTGTGGTCCTGTTGATACTGTTTTTTTTGTTAAGAGGATATTGTTTTTCATGGGAGAGAGAGGCAAAAAATTGAAGAAAAAAATCCACTGATGATAGCTATCAAGATCACTGACATCATCTTGGTGATCATGATGACATTGTGGGTGAAGGAAGATGTAAGAATTGAGAGAGAGAGAGAGAGAGAGAGAGAGAGAGAGAGAGAGAGAGAGAGAGAGAGAGAAAATCTTATGTCATAATATTGACAATCTCATCGATCAAGCAAGCAATGTAGAGATCAACTTGGCTATTGCTTCAATTCTTCACAAAAAGTCGTTCAAGCTGAATTTTATTTGCCTCTTTTTTTGCTGATAATCAAGTGAAGATTTTCTCTCTTTGCTCAGAATATGATGGGTTAAACGGAGAATATGATCTTCCATGTTGATACATGTCATTCAACTCTAGCCTGAATCATATCTCTCTCTGACTCACTCAAAAATACATGTATACTGATTGGATGAAATTTTATCATAAATTCATATTGGACATAGCTATTGATGAATCAAAAGTATCGACTTCCTTTAGAAGCCGGTGAAGGTATTCATAAAGTGTTCATAAATATCTGAAAAGTCCTCGGGCAAAAACTTGATCCATATAGCTTGATGAGCCTGTCTTAAGCATACATTTGGTTGGTGACCGTCATCAGTAACACATTCTGAAATTGGTATCATAATGGTTATTTGAATCACATATTTGGTCATCTAGTGACCACAGTATTTGATGCACTTGAAAGTTTTGTGGTTAAATTTATTTGGATTCATGACTTCATGAAATTGAAGTGAAACGGAAGAAATAAACGGATTCAGCATGCATATGTATTCCTACATGAAGCTAATCAGTGGACATATTCACAGCATTCACACAACATTCTCAGCCCTAAAGCTATTTGATAGCATAAATCAAACAGCCATGAGGTGTTCAAAACTAATTTAAGTGTAGCTTTTCCCATCTCTCTCTCTCTCTCTCTCTCTCTCTCTCTCTCTCTCTCTCTCTCTCTCTCTCTTTCTCTCTCTCTCTCTTGATGCCTAGTCAACCAAATGTTTGCCCTCAAAAGTGACCATTTCAACATTTTAATGATTTGTTGGAGCATATTCAATGCAAATCAAATATACAGATTGAAGAAAAGAGAAATTTTCAGTGCCATGAGTAAAGTGTGCTTGGTCATCAATTGTTCCGATTATTCAAGGTCTAATGGCATACGAGCTCTATACCGATTCGAGAATTTCTTCCCAAAAAGTTTGTATTTCAACATAATCAGCCATACAGATTGTTCAATCGGATTTCATCAGCTTCAGTTTACTTGATTTTCGCTTAGAGAAGTTTCAAATATAGAATGGACATTGTGTTAAGATGAGTGTGGTGTAAATAGAAAATACACAATTTATATGCATAACACAAAGAGATTGACAAATTCACAAAGGTGTATAGTGAGCAATGAAAACGTTTTTCCAGTGCATCAATATTCCTCACAATGACCATGATAGAACATGAATTTGTTTCCAAAATTCTTTCATATAATTACAATGGTTTACGTTTAAGTATTTAGAAAAAAAACTTACTTGAAGGTTCTCATCACGTACCAGGTTAGGCCAAGAATCGAATAAAAATGAACGATCATTCTGCTTTCTGAAGACTATTTCAACTTATTTTAAACTGAATTATGTAAATTGTTGTCGGTAGAATAGCTCCATGTAATGATGAATGGAAAAAGTTGACAGCTCAATGGCATAAATTTTCTCTTCCTGTTAGATTTTTTTTCTCCACCTGAATAAGAGTGAATTGTTAGCAGAAAAAAAATCATGGATCTCCCAGATCGTACCATTCTACATTATATATCCAGATTTCTTTCAAAGTAGACAAAATACATGGGTCAACACTTCATGAGAGGTTGATATACATGGTCTTTTTCTGATGGGTCCAATACCATCAACACACAAAATCTGTGTTCAACTTGAGCATCACAATCTGAAGTTGTCCTTTCTCTTTCTCTCTCTCTCACCATGATCTTGTTGAGGAAAGGTTATTTTATTGTCCAGCAAATTGTGCCCCAATGTATGTCACATAACAATTCTATTCTTGAGCAAGAAATCAAGGATAAAAGTGAGAAAATAGTAAATCAGGAAATTTGTATTCAAGTGAACTGCATCGTTGATCACTCGAGCGAGTGTGATACTTTGACCACTGATTCGATGGACTATGGTTTAAGGCTTCTTCTGCTTCTTACTTGATTCCTCTGTCCTCTGCTTTTCACAATCAAACGCACATACAAATGCATGAGATCTATTGTGTCCACCATTTCCTTATCATTTTCTCCACTTTCCTTCCTTTTCAGATCCTTCTTAGAATTCTCTAGACCTCCACAACCAAATTCTGAGAAAGCTAATCTCCATGAATGGTAGAGGTAGAGAGGGAATACATTTGCACTTTCTAAGTGCTCACAAAATGTGAGCACAGTATGATTGCTATTCTAATTGTGTATGATATCCATTGTTTTGATATCGATATGTGGTAGAAACTCTAATACCTCCAAATACGATAATATATTGAGCCTAGAAGTGACCATAGTCAATAGAGAATCCCTATGCTGTTTGTGCTCAATCATCTCAGCAGGACAATCTTTGAACTTTCGATAAGGTACTAAGAAACCAGCAAGATTTCAAAAATTTAGCGGGGTTTTTCAAATGCATCGCTAAAAAAATTGATCGAGTCTAATTAAGAGAATGACAATCACGATCATGCACAATGATATTGCATGATTGATACATCTCTGACTGGTGCCACAGGTACAAATATTAAATAAAAAAGAAAATCCAAACTGCCATCATGTTCTTATCCGAAAGATGAACTGATTCAAATCATGATTACAGAACTCATAACTCGAATGCTCTTTGTCTTAGTGGATGCATTTCATTTTTTTTACCTCGATTATGGACCCAAGAGAGAACTCAAAACAGAGAGAGAGAGAGAGAGAGAGAGAGAGAGAGAGAGAGAGAGAGACTCTCTCTCTCTCTCTCTCTCTCTCTCTCTCTCTCTCTCTCTATCTGATTGGAGAGGAATACAGCTTTATATGTAGCTTTCATCAGAAAGCTCACAAGCGTTAAAATAATAAAAAAGTAAATATATTCATGAGGATAGACTTCATAGTCCCATTATGACTACCATATCTCAAAATCAGTTCGTTGGATGGCTTATATATCGAGTTAAATTCTAGCATGGTGGTGTGATTATAAAAATCTGTGCAAACACACAAGTGCAAAACCACTAATATCTTGATTGGTTTCTCTGTGGTTGCTCCAATTTTATTTCCCCAAAAAATTTACTAAAGGGCATGAAGTCATCGAAGAATTTATCTCTTCTTTCTACTTAAGACATGCACACAACCACAGAGATGGCTTCATGAAATGAGTCATTATTACTTTCCATTACTCTCATCACAATCAAGAATATTTCTCCTTCTGAGAACACACATGAAAAAAATTCTATCCCAAGATAGGCCACTATTCCACACTTATCATAATAGCAGTAGTTGCTGCTTCCTGCCTACTAATCGAGCAATTCAAATAGTTTCTCTTACCCATCAGCCTAGTATACTTACACTTGAGATTCCATGGCAATACAAGTCAACAGTATGATGCCTTATATCTCTATATTCTGGCAAATGGTTTGGAATTTTGTCTCAAATGAACAAGCTACACACATATTCACCGATAAAAGGTGATGTGAAAACAGATTCTCTTCATACACCTAACACTTGAGATTCTTGTAGTTTTTCGGACTACAGAATGTGTTCAACTTCATCAAGTGATGACCAGAAGAGAGAAGGAAAAAGAGAGAAAGAGAAAGAGAGAGAGAGAGAGATCTGAAAGAAAAGATAATTGCTATATAGCAAGTTTCCATTATGTCATCCCATGTAATGACCATTTGATGATGACTCTCTTTTCCACTTCAACTTTTGCTTACTATTCTTCTCTATTCCACTTTCTTTGAGTTTGTAGCACTGTTTATATGTGTATATGTCATTCGCATTCTGTCCCATCTCGTCCACCCACATAGTTACACATACAGTGTGTATATACAGTTGGACTTGGAACTCTGAATTATTGTTCCACAGAAGATTCACCACTCAGTGGAATAGTGACGTTAAAAGAATTAAGAATGAACTTGCGATGTTCAGAATTCTGTTTCACTATATACTCACTTGGTGAGTAATCGGAGAAAGGATTGAGACACAATTGATGATGTGAATTGCACTCACTATAATTGATCCACATGAAATGACACAAACACATACACACACTTTTACTTTACAAATGGGAAAGGATTGTTCATAGAAATATAAAAACTCGGCGATTACTCTAAGACTTTTAATCTGATCAGATCATTTACTAAGAAATTCTTGTGGGGCTTCAGACAAATGATGACTTTCTGGTTCATTATCTAGAAATGAATCTTGATCAACTGAAAATCTAAAAATAATTCAGAGATGAAAATTGAACTGTCTGATATCATCGTCTTCTGCAATACAATGTCTTATCAAAACAATCAGAAACGAAGTATTCTCTGACTAAATGATTCTAGACTATGATTTAAAAGTGAATTAAAACTCAATTTTTTCTTTCTTTTCTGCTTGTTTCCTCTAGGAAATCATGGTACACAACAATTTTTTCGGATTAAACCTGTCGATATAACGGTAAAAGAAGGTGTTGATGTTGAGCTTGAATGTACAGTAGCAAACCAGAGAGGAGCTGTTCAATGGAGCAAAGATGGCTTTCTTTTGGGTAAGAAATGATTTTTATAAATGAAAAATGATTTCCTAGCAGAACTCTGTCGCTTATTGACTATTTTTTCCCTCACACACACACATTTAGGTCTCGAATATTGTCCAAATATGTTACTTTGTAGCTGAATTTCGATCCTTTCACGTCAAAGCAAAATAATGTTAATCTAGACAAAAGTAGAACCCTGTAGCAATAATAGCCACCATTCCTTATACCAACATCGATCATTAACTTTGAGCAGCTAATTTTCTTATACACCTTCAACATTCATTCTATTCTGGGTAAATTTTGTTCCTCTCTCTCTCTCTCTCTCTCTCTCTCTCTCTCTCTCTCTCTCTCTCTCTCTCTTACTAGACGGTTTTCTGACCCACTTTTATAGTTCAATGATCATCCATATTCACTATACTTTGCATGGGCTTCTTAATTCATGACTTCATTCTCAGTGATCATCAAGTTTTCTTTCCATTAATGTGAATAAACAAACTTGATTAGCAGAACAGTGTTAACTATTCATCCAAGATGATCGGCTGAAAAGTTCTCATCGGACGCCCGGAAGCTAGCTTCACTGCAGGGCTTTTCCGGTCTACTTCTTTTTCTAGTTTTTTTCTGTCTCTCATTTGGATAAGTGATTCCTGTCTTGATTTTCATGATAAATCTGAACGTACATAGTGATGGGCAATCGATACTTCTCATATTAATTAGGGTTTGTTCTCTGGAATTAGTTCCTTAAAATTAATAAAGATAGTCGAATTCTTTCTATTTTTTCTCATGTATTTCTGCGTATTTTAGCCTATTCTGATCCTTTCATGGGTGAATAATGATCATGTCAAAGACCAAAAGGATACATAAGAAAATAGGGAGGAAGAAGAGAAAAAAAATTCACGATCCAATAGATGTGAAACAGTAAAGAGATGAGAGGAGTGAAGAGAATGTGAGAAGAAGAGAGAAAAAGGAGGAAGAAATAAAAGTTTTTGGAATACACAATTCTTGACAAAATTAATGAAATCAAGCCTCACTAAGTCCCATCATAAATCATATGAACCCCTTCATCGAATGAATTCAACCTTCCCAAAGTGAAACATGATAGACGAAAGGCTTCCCCTGAAAGTGTATACACGTTATATATGTGTTCCTCTTGAACACAAGTTTGTACTTGACTGAGCCCAGGCGAATGTATTACTTGCGTTCAATTTGATTCAATTGCTATTCTCATTCGTTATCATAGCCTCAAATCAATGCCACTTTTTTTCACTCTTCATTTGATCACATTTTTTATCCTTCAAAGAAAGAGAGGAAGAGAGAGAGAGAGAGAGAAAATTTTTAGCATTCCCATTTATGAAGCTTATTTTTGCAAAACTATGCTCTTTTTTTCTACTCTCACATATATCATCATCATTCACTGTACCGATTATCGGTTCCCTCTTAGCTTGAGTATGCATTGTTGTTATCCATCGGTTGAATAGCTTTGTATTTCGATTGGGCTAATAAATTAATGGGTTTCATTAGTAGTGGTGATGATAACTTACATACATACATGAATGCTAGAGAATGCTCAAATTGTTTCAAGATTGGAGTGAAAGAGAAAGAAGGAAAAATTTTTTCAAGCTCAAATAAAAAAAACTATATCATAAAAGCTGAATCTCATGGTGTAGCTTTGATGATGGAAAGTTTTTCAAGAGGATCGGCAAAGTACAGAGGTTCTTCAAAATTCTGGGTTATTCAGCAATTAAGTTCAGCTGCTTCATTTTTCGAGTATAAATAACGGTTGTTGTTGCCTGGAAAGCTCTGGCAGCTCATATTTTGAGCCCTCAGAAAATATGGATCATTGATCGAAATGTACATGCATGTGAAAAAGAAAAAGGTTCCTGAAGTGCATTACGGTAGCTTTGGTAATGAATAATTACCATCCAAATGAAGCTCTCTAATGAACTTATGACAGAAGATTATGCTTGTGATCAGTGAGTTTCCCTCTGATTTGCTCTTGTGTTTCAACAGATTCTCAGATTTGCCAATCCTCAATTCTCTTATTATACATCCTGCCTTATGCCACTTCCGAAAGTACCATAACCGTTATACCGTTATGAATGGTGATCCTGGTGGTTTCTTCTTGCACCATCTCACCAAATTTATACCCAGAAAATCCTCTCATGTGAAATTCCTGTCCTTTTAATCATATACTACAGTCTTTATTGTTTTGGAGATATTTTCACTGAGAATGGATATACTCTCTCTCTCTCTCTCTCTCTCTCTCTCTCTCTCTCTCTCTCTCTCTCTCTCTCTCTCTCTCCATAAACCTCCATGATTCTTTCTCTCTGAAATAACATTCATTACTTCTCCTGATCTTGAGAGTGTTTCTTAATCTGGAGAATTCATTTCCGCAAATACTTCTGTACAGCAGAGAGTTTCCTTCAGTTGTTGAGGTTGGTTAGCTTAATAATAGAGACGAATAGAGGCCATGAGGTATTGTCTTCACTTAAAATCAAAGTAGTTCTTGTTAGTGCCATTAGGTCAGAGAGTCAAAGGGTAACATTTACACCAGAAGAACTGATCAAAAGACTTCAAAAAGATCCATAAAACTCTATAATAAAGTTTCTTAAAACAAACAAAGCATTTTTTGGACCTTGTAAAATAAATTCTCCCCATTCCATGAAAATTTCCACTGAAAATGTTCAAAAATTCGAAATTGAATGCTAATACCGTCAAAATTCTTCTTCCTCCAGGATTCAATCCAGACATTCCTGGTTTTCCACGACACTCGATGAAAATTAATCAAAATAGAGGAATTTATAATTTACAAATAAAAAACGTCCAATTAGAAGATGAGGGTGAATACCAGTGTCAGGTAAGAGTTTTACGAGTAACTCATTTATCGATAGTTCATTATTAATAAACATTCCTACTTTGATTGATTTTCGCCCATTTCAAGGTTGGCCCTGCTATTAATAACAAGCCAATACGCACAGGAAGCACTTTAACGGTGATGGGTAAGTGGAAAAATTTCATGATACATCTCTTGACACAAGTTCCTCTTTTATGACCACTCATTTGCCTCCTAATTCACAAAACGCATCATTTGAATATGGTGGGCTGTATATTCTGAGCTTCAATTCAGATGATATTTTTGTACCATCATCCTGGAGAATATTGTGAGCTAGGGGAACTTTTTTTATCTCGAGAGAATAATGAGTGGTTGATTCAAATGATCTTACACCTACTCGAAATGAATGACAGATGAGCTGATATTTTTGGATTCTCTGTTGATCTCATGGGATGATCAAAACGCATACTGAATGTGGATTTTAATCAATATGACATAATTCATATTCATGAATTATTGTTCACTCTTAAAAGGAAAATAACGTCATCGATTCTTTGTTTATTGTTATTAGTTTTCAGGAAAAAAATTCTCCCTCTGATTGGAAAAGTTTCCTATTTCCATTATATTTGTCGTATGAACTCATGATCATTCATTTGAATAGAATGAGATTCTACAGTAGGACGACAGCAAAAGGTCTTCATGAACCAAAATAGCATCTAATCATACACAAATTGAACAGTTTTTCATATTCAATTACCTTAAATCTAAGCACCATGTTGCATTCCCTTTAGAGTTCTGATTTCTCATGATACTCTTATTGCAGATTTCTGAGAAATATGGATTTTCTCCCATTGAATACTTCATTTGGACTCTTAAAATAGTTACAGTTTATTGTATAGAAAAACAAATCTCTACATTCACTTCGATTTTTCTAGATCTGACTTCTCATCTTCTGAACTGTTTCCCTTCTATAATAGCGATTTTACCTTGATCATGATCATTATGAGAAATATCGCTTTTGAACTAAATTTAGCGTGGATTCTTTCAAAAAGCTATATGTTATGGATAGACTTATTTATACTCTAGATTCTTAAAGTTCCTCGACGTTTACTTTATGGTACTATGAACATTCATTAATATGTTGTTGACATCCATTTGCTCTTTAATTAGCTGAGCAAGGTACTTTCAATCCTCCGAAAGTGTTATTTCAGGACCGGAACATGTTTCATTCGATTTTCTCCAATTATTTGGATTATTTCCAACAGTTTTGAGCTAAGTTAATTACTGAAAGTCTGAATAAAGGTTCAATTTCAGATTACAATTTTTTCACAAGGTACTAGCATTTGAATTTGGAATCGATCGTTTGCTCATGCAAAGAGGACTCAATGATACCATAGCACAAAGCTATAAGCAAAAAGTTAAGTGAAATTGAGAGTGTAATTTGTTAGTCAAAGTTTGTTTGATCTGTATCTGTGAATTGATTTAGCAAGCTTTCATCAGAACTGAAGGTAGCTATTTTCAGCAGATTTATACTTCTAGCAGATCCTTCAGATACTTCTTGAGTTTCATTTTGGTTCACTCATTCAGATCTAACTTCCGTAGATCGATTGAGGATAGAATTTTACTGTTTAACTTTGCAATTGCAGAGTATACAAATTTTAAATTTCTTGGTATTTGTTGTGTTTCTGACAATTAGGTGTCAAATCTCCAGCAAATGTTGAAGGAACTTTAATTTTCACTTTGAGGTATTTACAAGGGCCATGTATGGGCGCGAATCATCAAAAAATCTCCATTTTTATGAATATTTTACTAAGATCATTTGTCCAAAATATCTGAGACCTCAACATTTCATTTCCCTTCGACTAATGATCCTTTGAGCTGGAAGTTGGATTGTGCAACAATCGAACCAATGCAAAAATGATGATGATGCAATCCTAATAGTTTTCATCGATCATTTTCGAGCAAAAATTTCAATATTCTCAAATAAACAAGCAAAAAGATTGTATCTGATCTGAAAATACTGAATCATTTTCGATTACTTCTTTCCAGTTGCACCCAAAGAATTATTGATTCTCTCACATTCTCGGATAATCAAGCAGCCATTGAGAAAAAGCCCTCATTCTTCCTTCCGATCATCATATTTTACTTCCAATGCTCACACCGATTCCGACCATTCATCATCATCCACACATTTCAACGAAGTGTTGTCTTCTACCTCTTATTCTTCTTCTACTCATGAATATAACCCACATCATCCATCATTCCATGATGAATATCCAAGTCTGGCTTCTTCCAATGAAAGTAAACGCCACATATTCATCCTTTTTGCCCAAGAAGCTCAACGAATAACTTTAGATTGTAATACCAGTTCACTAACAAAGCCACATCCGGAGCTAATTTGGTCGAGAAACAATGTTCAATTTAGTCCAGGTAAGAATTCCCAATCAAAGCTTCATGAAGTTCATTGTGAATTTCATGGTTGGATCAACATTTCAGCCATTAGCGTTGAGATTTCTTTCTTTACTTTCTTAAATGCATTCTCGGATGCGCTGAGAAGGTGATTCATATTATTTCCGAAAACTGTATGGAAGTGGCATTTAATCACTAAAATTTTGTTTCTTTTCTACCGATATACAAATTGTATAAATCAATGAATACTTGTAATCTCGATACTACGATCAGATACATACAACTTGAGTTTCCTTTGAATGAAGATAAACTATTGTTATCGAACTTTTCATAAAGCTTCTCTCTCTCTCTCTCTTCCAATTTGCTCAATCAGTATATTGATATTTTCTTCTTCTTTTATTCTATCTGCTATCTGCTATCGAAGGTGTAAGTTTATTTCATAAAATGGTTGCATGTGAGTTTTCCGAGAGATATGAAAGTTTTTCAGCCCCCGACTTCTCAGCCTAGCCAATAAGTCACGAGGCTTCATTGATTATCTTGACTTATACTTTGAATTAGAGAAGATTTAATGGTTTGAACTAGTCTTTTTGCCATCTTTTTCTACTTTCTTTTGCTCTTGTGAAATCTGAAGATACTTTCCGTACCCTATCAAGATAAATCCTTTGAAAATAATCGAATTGAAAGCAATAATATGATCCATTTGATTTAAGACTAAGTGATTTGGAATGGAAACTTTTCATCTGTTTTTTTGTGACAGAATTTTCGCTTGACTCAATTCTTTTCCGATTTTAAGGCTCAGTCATTCATCGAATACGCGAATAGTTTTATAGTTCCAGTAGACTTTGAGCTTGAGTCGATTCATCGATTCGCACATCCTATCTCATTTTCACAGACCTTGGAAAGTATCGGTAAAAGTCTAGAGGCACACTTCAATTGGTTATTTTTATTGATTAATAAAATTGAATTGACTTTAGAAAAAGGAAGATCAATAGAAAAAGGGAGTCTCAAAATCTTAAGTAAAACTGATCGAAAAAGCATTTCTTTTCAAAGTACTCTCTTTTTAGAACTTGAAGTTGTGATGACATTTACCCTTCCAGGAATGGCTAGAAATACTTTATTATTTCTTTTTAATTTGAACATATTGAAGATTTTCAGAGCTTAAAATCAACTTGTGATGATTCAATCTCAAGATGATTAGGTCTATTTTGGTTGAATCTGGTAGAATTAATATCTATCAAAGGAATCCCACGGGATTCATAGTCAGAAACTTTAACTTTAACGTATTTTGGAATGCTGGATAGATTCTTATGACAAACGGAAGAGATTAAATGAACTTAGCCAATACAGATATTTCGTCATTTTTTTCGAATAAACTTAATCTCAATTTGACCAGAAGCTTCTCTAACCTAAGTACTAATAACTGAATAGGGACCATGATACAGCCTTTTAGCTCCATGATATGTCGCTTCAATTCATCCAGTTCCAATAGAATGTATACTCCAAGTCTCATATATATCGAAAAATTGAAGATTATTGTGCAAGTTTCATCATCATTTTTTTTCGTCTCAAGATCATATCTTTTTGCGCAGCAAAATCTTTCAACTCCTGTCTGAACTTCTAATAAGCCAGTGTGTTGTCATCATTTCACAAGTCATGATATTTCCAGAAGAAAGGATGTGGAAGATAGGACTAAACGGAACCAGGTTACAGAATAAGGATAAAGAGAGTAGACAGAGAGAGAGAGAGAGAGAGAGAGAGAGACCACAAAGAGCATCTCTCATGAGAATAGTAGTGATAAGAAAGAGAAGAAAGAAGAAGTGGAAAAGATGAGAGCTCAAATTCATCCTAGATTGACAAGACTACTATATCAAGATGAATATCATGATCTTTGTTCCTTTTTTGTTTTGTTTTTTTTTGAAATTCTATTCTCTCTCAGGATCTCTCTTTTCTTGATACATTTCATATATTTGAGAACAGAAATTCACCATTTCACTCTCTATACGAATGAAACAAGGACGAATATGAGTTATATTCCTGGTTGAATCTAGATGTATTACGTTGTGATTCAGAAGAGAAAGAAAGAGAGAGAGAGAGAGAGAGAGAGAGAGAGAGAGAGAGAGAGAGAGAGAGAGAGAGAGAGAGAAAGGAAAGGATAGAAGAAATAAACAATGGAAAGATGAGAGATGCTGGAAAAGATATGAGGTAGGATTGGATGAAAAAAGGGAGAGAAAAAGAAAGAGGATGACAAATGAGAAGATTTTCATCTTTTTCATGTCTTACATGAGTTTTTATTTATATGTATTTATTATTACTCGAATGACGGTGAACTATTGTTTCTTTGTTCCTCTAAAACACAGAAAATGAGAATTTTTTGCCATTTTTGTAATTTTAGCGGAGTGTGTTGGAGGGAAATGAGAAAATTGAGAGTGAAAAATCGGCAAAATGAGATTGAACGAGGCTGAACTGTCCAAAGGAGAATTTATTCCTCAACATCTTAACATTCTCGGGTGAATAAGTCAAATCTGATATCAAACTGGAGCTTTCAATGTTTCTTTTCCAAAAGATTCTCACTCAGCTAGTGTTAGCAGGTTTGTCAGATTTAAGCTGGGTCAACCTTGATTGAGATCAAGCATTCTTTCTCATAATAGGAAGGCTTCCTGATCTTAGTTTCAACCAGAACGGACACCAATTTCCTTTCCAAAGTATTGTCGAGTGTATATATGTTTGTTCAAGTTGTATTCACAAGACGATAAGTCTTTCCCAGCTGCTTGAAGACATTCTCTTCCATTCTCTATACTTAACTAGAGCTCCAATTTGAACAATCTTGACCAACAATCACATGGCAAATTGAGATTGAGTTGAGAAGATTAGCGAAAGATTTAGCTTGATTAAGAAGACTTTCAATTGAAGCCAAGTAAAAGCTCTCAAATTAGTAGATAAAAATGGGTTAAAAATTTCATCGATAACGATGTCAATCAGAGAACTGATAAAACTTGCCAAGAAAAGAGCTTCGTTGTTAATGATAAGAAGAATACATTTTTTTAGAATATTTGAATATTTATAACAAAATTTTTTCATTACATCTCAAGATTTGCGAAAAGCTCCTAATTTTGAATTCTACTCATTTACTTTTGATTAAGATTCTTCTTTTTCTATTCAATTTGCCATCATCCC
The DNA here is from genome assembly GCA_003956705.1 of Brevipalpus yothersi. Taxonomy (NCBI): domain Eukaryota; kingdom Metazoa; phylum Arthropoda; class Arachnida; order Trombidiformes; family Tenuipalpidae; genus Brevipalpus; species Brevipalpus yothersi. The sequence goes on along the minus strand of QZCP01000679.1, from coordinate 265,813 downwards.
TTCATGTTCATTATGTAGGCCAGATCAAATCAATTGATTTACTTTGGTGATGAGAATTGTAAAGCCATTTTATTTGCAAATCATTACTTTTTCGGATGAAAAATCGCATAATATTTTTTCCAGAGTTTAGAATATTTTGCCTGTTGAAAATGGATTCAATTAACATTTGGAAACCTTCCTTCTCACAGAAAGATAATTACAATTCGTTGAAGATATTTTTCTTGTTTATCTTTCAAAACAGAATTGTATTCGGTGTATGTTGAAGGAGGACATGGTACTCATGGTAAACTTTCCAAAGCCAAAGCAACTCTCTCCTTTTCGGTCAGATTGGATGATAATGGAGCCCAATATTCTTGTAAAGCAATTCATCAAGCTCTCTCCAAGCCTTTAATTACTACCATCTCCATTAGTGTTATTGGTGAGTATCATTGAGAGACAGAGAGAAAGAGAAAGAGAGTGTCTGTGTATGTGGAGATGGAAAAAAAGAAGAATTTCTCTATTCGGATTCATTTCCAGTTGGAATGATTATCATCAGTGTAACGTATTTTCAATGCCTGTTATCATGATAGTGTGCGATCACGCTCAAATTTTATCCATTGTATGAGTGATTCGATGATAAGTTCTAACTTGGCAATAATGATATGGATGATTGCATCATTTGGTAGAGTGTATTGGCCACAAAAATGAGTGCATCAGTTATCTTCTTTTTCACATCCAAAAATGGGAAAAGTGAATGAAAGAGTTTTTTGCTTTCCTCTCTTTTCCATCCTCTGTTGCTTTATTTCCATTGTTTTATGCACCCAATTTTGCCATATTTCCATCTTCATCAAATGGAGATGAAAGCCCTGCTATATTCGTACACTCTTATGAATAAAATGGATCTAGGAATGAGGTAAATAATCAACCAATACTAGATATAAAATAATAAGAAAGGATTTCCATACATGAAAGAATGATCGAAGTGGGAGCATTGCAAAATATAAAAGACGCAACCGAATAATTGTACATCATTTCTTATGAGCAAGGTTTTCACTATGGTTTCATCAAAATCAGTGAACAAGATGGATGATAGGGTAAATTTATGATCAGGGTGATTCTGGACCAGAATTCTTATCTCCAATAAGAGTTCAAGGAATTACTAGAAGATTTTGAGAAAATCATTCAAATTTGGAAGGATATTTGGAAAGTCCTCTTGACTAATATTCTGATTGAGTGATGAGAGATACAGCGTAGATGAACCAGATTCCATGCACATTTGATAAGAGTTTTGGGCTTTTAGGTGGAGGTATTCCCTGATGATTCCATTTAGGATACCTCTTGTTAGACTGGAACGAGACACTCTCAGCCATTCATTGATCTCCTTCTCGTAAGGTTCCACTCTCGGATGAGATGAGAAGAAGAAGAGAAAAAAGAGCAATACCAAAATCTGATGAACTCATCCCCACTTTGAACCTGTCACTTAATTTGTTGTCACCGATACTTCAGATTCATCACTTCCATTTTCATCATTGGCATTATCAGTCTTGGCTGCTTCCATCATCATGGGCAGATGATTAATGATGGTTGAGTAGAAAAAAAAGTAGAAGATAAAAGAGATCTTTTCTGTAAAAATTTTTCTGTCTTGTTAGAGAAGATCTCTCTCTCTCTCTCTCTTTCTTTCTTTCTTTCTTTCTTTCTCTCTTTCTTTTTCTCTTCTATATGATCTTCATAAAAGGAGACTTGAAAAAGCTCAAATTGCTTGGATATAGAGGAGAGACAGACTAGGTTCTTCGATTATCTAGCCAGGAAGAACTTTTCCACCTTTATAAGGGCAAAGAATCTCTTATAACATGGTTTCAGGCGAATTCGGTTGAAAATAGGAAAGTTAAGATCAGATATTCTCTTTTCTTATTCTGGAAAGTCTTTTCATCATTCCACTCTATCGCCACCATGACATGCTGCCTCGATTGCAATCCCAACGGAGTTTCAATTTAGTTTGCTCAGGGAATAGATTTTGTTCACTAAATGATTCACCTTTTTTTATGATGGTCCTTTCTTCGCTTCGATATCTACCTGATAGGACCAACATCACTCATAGCTCAGTGTTGAACGGCATTGTGTCCATATAATTCATCATGGAACATGGAAAATAGGAAATTGTACAAGTAGACGTACTTAAGAAGTGAAAGCTATGAGAGATAGTAGGTAAGATACACAAGCCTAAACAATAATATGCGTTCTGATATTGATTTTCATGGAATATGAGCAATTTTTTCATTCATTATCATCACCCTGCAGAAAATCTGCATCAAATGTTAAGGGATCCAACAGAATTGTGGACAAGATGTGAGAAAGAAAGATTTTCGACATTCTTTTCCAGGAAAAAGATGAAGAAATCCTGAGAGAGTCTACATCTTATTTTTGGAACTTTTTTCATTCACTTAGACTCGGAACACTTCAGAGAATGACTATGACTTGGTCTCATCTCATTAATAAAACATGATGATGATCAATTCATTCTTACCCAATATTTTTCCTCGTAATTGAAACATTGTAAAAGAAAAAGCTCTCTACTGGTGACATTTAGTATATACTTCTCAATTCAATGTAGACAAGTGATGCTTTTCTTCGAGCCAAAAATGTTCCACTAATTTCATAGATTTTAGCACATCCATTGATTGATTCCCAAGAGTGAGAAAGAGTCATCATGATATCTACAAATGAATTGAATGCCACCTACATCATGGCCTTTATCTATGCACCGGTATGTTGGTCAGAGACACTTTCGATTCTCGAGAGTCTTGGATAAGAGTCAAAGATGAACAATTCATTGAGGAAATCAGATGATGAGGAAGATTATGAGAATAGAAGATAATAATAATAAGAAAAATTTCATTCAATGCATCAGATAAGTATAAAGCTAATTTGACCAGATGTAATTGAGTAAAATTGACTCGATTTTGCTCTCGGCTCTAGCCACTTGTATTGCACTAATTTTGCAACCTTTTTTTATGAACTCTTCTTGGCGAGTAACTGTATTAATAAGAATTGAAATAGATGATATTTTCCTCTCGCAATTTTCCCAATTATTGTATTTACATCTGACTGTCCGTTTATATTTTTTCCCAAATACAGTGCCCCCAGGAATACCTCAAATTGAGGGCTACAAAACTGGTGATCAAATAAGTGCCTTCGATACTCTCACTCTTGCCTGTATATCTCGTGGTGGCAATCCTACAGCAAAGCTAATATGGTACAAAGACGATATCATACAGAATACTAGCTATTCATCTGGAAAAGATTCAACCAGTACTTACTCATTGACCATCAAGCCAGACGATAATAATGCAATAATCATATGTGAAGCAATGAATCCTGCCTTATTCAAACCATTGACTGCCTCTGTTAAGCTAACTGTATTATGTGAGTATTTTAGTTAAATTTGAGTGTGAGCATTTCTCGGATGCCAAATGATTGGAGAATGATTGAGTTAAGAGAAAATTTGATTGACTGTTGAGTAACAGAATTGTTTGATGGTAAATATTCAATAATAAAATTTTTCTCTTTAAACATATCGGTTGTAATAGATCCTCCATCGAAAATTGTGATCAATGGACCATCGGAAGGAAAAATTGGGCAAACTTTAATGTTTATTTGCTCTGTGGGACCATCAAATCCAAAATCGACCACAAGATGGATGATCGATGGTAAACCAATGTTAGCCTCTGGTGATCAGATTGTTGCTATGAAAGAAGGATTTCGTACGATTTCAAATATTTCCATGATGATAACTGGTGAAGAATATGGAAATTCTAAATCGGTTACCTGTTATGGTTCATCGGAAATGTTGAGAGAAACAATATCTAAGACCATGGTTATTCAAATTTTGCGTAAGTTATTCAAATACCTGTCCTTGCATTTGTGTATGCTTATTTTATGGATAAGAAAGAGAGAGAGAGAGAGAGAGAGAGAGAGAGAGAGAGAGAGAGAGAGAGAGAGAATGATTTGCTTTCTCCTATTGCATAAGAGCTTCACCTTGTGTATATTCACACAATAAACACATTTCGTTTTGGGTTGCTCGAATAGATAGGGAAAGTTGAGCAAGAGCTTGAAAAATCACTCTCAAAATCAGTTCATCTACATGTATAAGAGGAACTCAAATCAAACAAATAGTCGGGGGAAAAAGTGGAAACTCTTCATCAGATAATCTCCGTTTTTCCATGGAAGTTCAATATTTTCTCCATGTAAATAAAGTCCTTGTTTTATGGACAACATATGGGTGCATAAGTGTGTGTGTGTGTGTGTGTGTGTATGTGTGTGTGTGTGTGTGTGTGTGTGTGTATGGGTGCTTAGGAGATGAAAAAATATTCTGTTAGGAGGGAAATATTTGAAATCAGACTTTAAGCAGAAAAATACATGAGTTTTTATTCACTCTCTCACTTTTCCATCGGATTTGTCTGTTTTTTATATATTTAAATCCTCAAAATTTTTGCTCTTGCCCAGACATTTTTTATTCCCACACGTCTATTTTACGGAATATTGCCCTGTTCGAAAAAGGAGAATCTCTTCTTACTTAATATTATTGAAGGGTTTTTTTCTCATTATTTCACGATTCTCCTTGAACTTAACTTCTTCCCATGGCATGATTGATTTTTTTGGCTATTTATTCCTCATAAAATATGATCTCTGAAAATAGCACCAAAATTATGTGAAAAATCTACAGAAAAAATAATATTAAGATTCAGAAATTTTTCCTTTTTAATTCCTCTTCCTTGTCTAAATCTACACTTCTCTAGGTCCTCCCGAGTTTCCCATCATATATGGTTATTCTGAGGAAACTAAATTGGTGGAAGGTGATACACTTCGTCTTGAGTGTTCATCACGAGGTGGAAATCCTTTGGCTACCCTACGATGGTTCAAGGGTAACGATCGTGAAAATGAGCTATTTGGTCAGATAACTGTACAACAAAATATTGTGATCAGTATTTTGTCTATCCGTGTAAATGCTTCCGACAATGGTGTTATGTATCGATGTGAAGCTAAAAATCAAGCAACTGAGCCACTATCAGCTCATGTCACACTTCGAATAATGTTCATGTCTTCCTCTGTACATCTTCACTTTGAACCTAAAATACCGAAACATGGAAGTCAAGTGAAACTGATTTGCCAAACAGGCTCATGTAATCCAATTTGTGATATAAAATGGCGTCTCAATGGTCTTACACTACCCGAATCGAGTAATGAAATATACGAAAGTGAACACAATGGCAAGACAACTCATAGTAATCTGATAATCACAGCCAATTTTAAACAGGATCAATCGAAAGTAGTTTGTCAAAGTGTCAGCAAATATTTGAATCGATCCATGGAAAGAGTTCATGTTCTTCGAGTATTTCGTAAGTTTCTGTTCAAATCGAAACTTTTTTGCGAGTCTTTATTATTTTCTTTTTCCTTATCTCTTCGAAAGTGCGAATGTTGGATTCACAAGCCAATTAGGTTATAAAATATTTTCTCTCACTAATGATTTGAGGTTCACTAATATGGGCTATGCAAATGATTTACCATCATATACTGATTGAAGATATTCTTTTTTCTTCTTCTTCTTCCACTTCTTTTTCTTTTCGTTTGTCTAGACAAGCCTCATTTTACCTTTCCGCTTTTTCGAACATTTGATGTGATAGAGGGAAGTGATTTCATTGTCAATATGACTGCACATGGGTTTCCCATTCCAACCAAATATTTATGGTCAAGAAATGGACAAATAATTTCCAATGAAATGAGAAGTCAACGAGTTACTTTATCGTCATGGAAATTGGAGAGAAAAGATTCATCATCAGTCAATCCTAATGATACATTTTCATCAGCTCATCCTAGACATCATGAAATTCACAAGTCAAAAGCACCAGCAACAACAACAATATCAAAGCAAAAGTCTTCCAATCTTGTCTCAAAATCCTCTTCTTCCTTACCATCAAGTAGTGTTAATGGTCGAATAACGGTTAATGGACCTATGTTAAAGATAGATAGGGTTGAACGACATGATGGTGGTGAATATGAGTGTGAAGTGTCCAACTCGGAAGGATCATCAAAAGCTATCATTGCAATCAATGTACTCTGTAAGTTGATGAAATTGAATGGCATAATAATGTTGGGTTGATATACATTTTTCAGGAAGTTAAATGAACTTAACTGTTTATACAAATGAACCTGAAAATTAATTATTGTTCATATCTTCCTTACAGTTGGAGCCACAATTGTCAAGACATCGGAAATTATATTCACTGAGCTTACTGGAACTGCTCGAATGGTATGTGAAGCTATTGCCAATCCTATGGACAATATGACCATCGAATGGTTTCGTGATGGACAACCAAGAGCATTACAAAATGGAACTAGTAGAAGAGTTTTTATTGAGCGGGAAAAAGGTCGATCAATATTGAAAATAGCAAAAGTTCAAAGGCAAGATGAAGGCTATTATTCATGTAAAGCTAATAATGGAATTCGAAATACGAGTATGTCTCGCCTTCGATTGGCCTTAAAGTATGCTCCAAAAGTGATAAATAACGGTAAACTCACTCATGTGGCCATTGATGAGGGAAATGATGCAACATTGGTTTGTAAAGCTCGTGGAATACCGTTTGTTCATTTTGATTGGCAAGATTCTTCAAATAACAGGAGCATTGCATCAACACATGATCCGATTAAGTTGTCAAGTGGAGAAGTAAATCGATACAAAGTAATCCGTCGAACAAGTGATTCAGATTTAGAGTATTTTGAGAGTCATCTGATTATACGTAAAATAAAACAAGAAGATTTTGGATCTACGCTACAATGTATTGCAAATAATGAGAAGGGAAAAGATTTGGTAAAATTTTTTCTAAGACCTCGAGGCAAGCCTGATCCACCAGTAAATTTAACTTTTGAGCTTGTTGGTGATCAATATATCAAAGTTTCATGGGCTCCTGGTTTTGATGGAGGCTATAGTCAATTTTATCGTGTCAAAGTTAAGCCAATCGATCAAAGCAATCAGAATACTACGATGAGCATTAATAAAAGTAGTAGCAATACTCGAAAAAGCGGTAACAAAAAACAACAGCAACAACAAAATGGATCCAAGACAAGTAAAAAGATGACCAATATTGATCAACAACAGCAAGATGAACAAAATGCAACTCTTTCGGAGCCAATTAATAGTACAACTACAAGTTTCATGTTGAAAGGATTAAAACCAGAGCAAAAATATTCCTTGTGGATTATTGCTCATAATTTTGCTGGTCAATCAAGTTCAGAGGAAAGATATTTTACAACTGAAAAGTATGATCCATCGGCAAGTGATTCCATACCCCTTGTGGGTGGCTCAATTGTGGGATCCAATGGCTCACCGTATCGATATGTATTAATTGGTATTGTTATATTGGGAGCTGCAGTTGGTGTTGCTAATTGTGCCTTTATTCTTTTCTGTATCCGCCAAAGAGCTCACAAATGGCTGTCGAATGAGAATCATATTGTTCATAAGAAAGATAGTTTAACGAGAAAAAATCAATCGATCAATAATTCTGATCTGATTGAAAACAATAAGGAGAACAATATTAATCATGTTAATCATAATAATCATGTACAAATGAATGGCTCGATACCGAATTCGGAAAATAATACAATGAAAACTGTCACTGTGTTGGATCATGATGAAATTAATGAAAATTTTTTACCAATAGGCCACTATTATCATGCTTATCCTGACCATGGTGATATTTGTGGAACTATCATAGTGAATGGTATTGATACCAATCAAAGTTGTTCTCATACGGTGATAAGCAGTAGAATCGAAGCCTTCCATGGAGTTGATGGTGACAATTATATTGGTCGAGAGTCTGATATTCAAATATATAAATGAGAATCCATACTTAAAGCTCAATTTTATGTGATATGTATTTTTTAGCAAGAACATAGTTGTATTTTGAAATTACTTTTGTAATTTGAGTCAATGAATTATTCATATTTTTTAAATCGAAATGATTGGTAGAACACCTTAATTGAAGCCATTTGAATCATAAAATCGAATAAAAGACAAAACAAATTAATTTTCAATTCTTTTCACTAATATCGCTGAACAAATTCTTGGTTGAAATATTCAAAGAGGGAGTATCCTCATCTGCAAAATATTATTGAAAGTTTTTTTCATTAATTCCACGATTTCTCTTGAACTTGGTTTCACTCCGTAGCATGATTTTGTTTTTTAACTATTTCTCTTTTCTTATTTTGAAGATTACTTCTACAAATAAATTGATAAACGCATCGTTCAACTAAACTCAATACTTGGAGAACTTATTTTTCTGTTCTCTACAGGTCATCAAACATCTGAAGCTGAATATTACTCATCCACATTGGAGGTCTTCAATCCTCAATCCGAATCACCTTTCACCTCAAGCTCTCTCTCTCTCTCTCTTTCCTCTCCATGACCCCTGACCTCTCTCTCTCCGACGCTCTATTGAGCTATACTCGACATCCTAAACAGTTTGCATGACGCAATCTTAGTGTAGACAACAGATGGCGTAGTGGAGGCGGCGCGAATATTTTTCAAGGCAAAAGCTCGAGTAAAGCTTGTATGTTTGTCTTGTGTTTTGATTTGAGACTTTGAATGAGCTCGATAAACGTATTCGTCTGTATGTGTGAAGTGTGTGTGTGTGTGTGCTAACAGTTATTTTACCGATAATAATGATTATATGGAATAAATTAACGTTTCTAATTTTAAGTGATTGTATTTTTTCCTGATCATCATCATCAGTGTACCTGAATGAGTGAACAGGACAGTCCGCAATTGCGGACTCGTTCTACTGACAACATTTCAGTGTCAGACTATTGTTCATTGACCAATTCTCGTGGCTCACCTGTGTCCCTATCACCGGTGCCCTTTTACCATTCACCACCTCGATCCTGTTCACCGGTATACGATGGTATTAATGTGTATACAAGTAAAAATTATGATATTCACATAAAAGCAATCAGAGGTGAGTGGGCACCAATCTTTCCCTATTTTGTTACAATCCTTTTTTGTGTACAGCTTTCAATTTGGTTGACCTTCGAAAGAGTGTAGAAGAGAGAGAAAGGAAAAGAGAAAGAGAAATTCTCTCTCTCTGATAATGTACATCTATACATTTGAACATTTGTTTTGCCTGTGGGCTAAGTTGTATAAATAAATTATACATTTATATATACACCTTGCATTTACAATCTATCTTTCTCCAGCATCTTGATTCTCTCTCTCTCTCTCACTTGACTTCACTCCTCGATTACCTCATCATCTTCTGTAGTCTATCCACTGAACTCTTCTCTTTTCTTTCTTCTTTCTTTTCTCTTTTTTCTTCTCTTTTTTTTATTCAATTTCCAGCTGAACAAGAACAGGTTCAACGTAAAACATTTAAAAATTTTATCAATTCAATTGTGCCGGGATGTATTATCTCAGATATTGTCGACGAGTTCAGAGACGGTGTTGTACTTTCAAGATTGATCGAAACTTTAACCGGTGACAAGTTGGTGAGTGATAAAGGCTTTTAATTGGTTCACATTCTGCACCTTACCATTCACATACAACTCTATCAATGTCTACCTATTTTCCTCTCCTCGCCTACCACTCATGATGCTTTATGATCATTGCCCTTCATTTCCTTCTTCTTTTTCCCATTGTCTTTACAATTACAGAAAATAGAAAGGAGCTCAATAGTGGATCGAAATCGAACACATTTTATCTGCACGGTGAAAACTGGTCTTAAGTATTTGGAGAATCGAGAGGTTTGTATTGTACACTTTTATTACTTACTTCAACAAGAAGAAATTAAACTTTGATAAGAGGAAATAAAGTGGTTGACGTTAGCGCTTCTTCATTGGGATCAGTATCTCGTATCAAAAAATAACATATATTCATCAGTGTCCCATAGTTAATTTGCGACTAAATCAACCGAATGAGCAGAACACAGTAGACAAACTCATATCTTCCTCATGCCGGTCTCCGATTTCTTTTAAAGGCAATTCAGCACTTTTTTGTCTGAGAAATCAGATCTTATCGGACTCACAAGCGAGGCATGTTGTTTAGATTACTTCCTTCCTTACTAACCGTAATAAAAGATATAACAGCCAGAATCTCCGAGCGATTAGCAAACAGGACAGTGTTATTCTTGCGCATATGAAAATGGCTTATCTCCAGCAGAAAATAGGTTAAACAGTTCATATGTGGCAAATATACACCAAGAAATCATATGAGACTTAAGTTGCCAAACTTACTCCCACTCGTCGATACATCTCCCTACTTGCTCTTATCCTCAGTCAATAATCTGATTAAAGAGTTTGGATAACTCCCCCCCCCCCGATAACCTCTTTTTTTAACTCAGGGGGTTGACGGTATGACCGTGATTCCATTTCATAATTACTTTTGTTACAATATAGTTATTCAGTGAGCGTTTGAGGACACCAAGCTATTTTCACAATCTTTCAGATACTCTCTAAATCAGTTTTAAAGCTCAAGATTCCAGTGGAATGAATGAGATTCTGTATTCAAAGAGTGAAAGTTTTTAGACAATTTTCATGAAGCAATTAGCATCCACTATAGGTTCATCTACCTACTTTGATTCGTTTTGTTGAATACGCCCTGTTCACCTCTAAAGTACGTTAGCTCCGAAGAAATATTTTCATCTTGTTTCTTCCAGATGAAAGAAATTTTGTTTACATCGCATATCAGTTAGTGAATGATTTACCGGTCGTTGAGTTTCTTTTCGCATCAAAAGAGGCTGACTATGAGATGCTTATTTCATTTTGATTTCGAAAAGCTGGTTTGATTATCTCTGGAAAAAATATGTTTTACATCATGATCGTTTGTTTTTGGGCTTTTCCTCCCTTCAGGTTGCTCCATCGGAAACTTTTGAAGACATTCCTTTTAGATTACGATGAAATATCTCTTGAATACTCCTTTTCTCACTTTTTCTCTTGGTGGATTTGTTCTAGCATTCATTTGTGATTCAATTTTTTTCAACTATTACACAGTAAAAGAGCATCCTAATATTTATACTCAATAAAAGTTTCAGGAGAGAACTTGAGATGAATAGCTCATCAACAGGTTAAAATTTTATTGAAAACGATGAATTATCTATATGATATCAACGAGAGCAATTTTTTATTAAAAAACTAAAGATCATACTATTATAATAGGAGAATTATGATTATGAAACTCTCGAAAATAAACTTGTCAGGAGCCTCACTTGTACTCACTCTTATTCTTCTTTTTTCAAAAAATTTCTCCTTCCTTCCTTCTGGTTAGGAAAACAGTGAATTCCTCTTTCTTGTCATTTTCTCAATATTTTTCTATGAATACACTTCTTGCTTATCTTGTGAAACTTTCAAGCTTGTCACCATGAACTTCAAAACTGCTGATTAAGATATGTTACACCACTCTTTTTATCATTTTATAACTAGACTATGGCACTTACAGCCATTTATACAGCTCTAATTATGTCTCCAAAGTGGGACTAAATGAAGGTTGTTCACTGATTTATTGTACCTCCACCGGAAAGTTCTAGGTAGAGAGAGTTTGATTCATCAGATGGGAAGTTGATATTGATCGACCATACTCTTGTGATTTATAGCTCATTTAGAGAGAGATCCGTTCCACACCTTTTCCATATACACTAGTCTAACTATCAATTATTCATCCCAAATGTTGACTAGTTCTTTCCTCTTACATCAGTTTGATCATCACTTGTACTTTGAAAAAATGTAATTGCCTCATTTTGATCACTCTCTTCATTTTTCTCCTAGATTAAATTGGTTAACATTAACCCATCTGACATTGTCGACGGGAAACCATCGATTGTTCTTGGTCTCGTTTGGACTTTAATTTTGAATTTTTATATTCGTACTCATTTGGCCGAATTGGAACTCTATTTTGATGAGCCTGATGGAGTATCCTCGTATGTCTCAACTTCTCCATCTGAATCTCCAAGAAATCATTCCTCCTATCCTAAACATAGGATAAAACAAATTCTACTCGAAAAACTTGGTGAAAAGTTTGGTCTCAGGGTGAATAATTTCGATCGTGCTTGGAGAGATGGTAGAGCTTTTCTATCGCTCACCGATCGCATCGTTCCTCGTCTATTTGCTTTGGAAAAGGGTAATCAAATATCCAGCAATAGAGAGAGATTGGCTTTCGCTTTTGATCTTGCTGAAAAACATCTCGGTATAGCCAAACTTATCGATCCAAGTGATGTCGATGTTCCCAGCCCCGATGAAAAGTCTATAATGACATACATATCTCAATTCATTCCCAAAGAGATAACTCGAAGAAAGTCAATTCTCACACAGGAAGATCTCGAAAGTATTACAAGAACCTTAAAAAACACTCCCTCATCATCTTTTAGTTGTCAAGATCTACCTCATTACTTATTGGAATTATCTAGTCATGATATTGTTGAAACATCTTCGAAAATCGAGCATAAGAAGCGCCAACAAAAAGAAGAGTTTCAATCATATCAGCACAATCAGCTGCGTGAGGAGTGCTATAAACTGGATGATTATAACTCCGAACAGCTTATCGTCAAGAGCGAAGAAGTCAATAAGCACCGGAAATTAAGTGAACAAAAGTTCAAGGAGTTCGATAGCACTAGAAAGGATCAGGATTATCAGAATATCAACGAAAGAAAATTCGAATATCTTGAAAGGAATGAAGAGAGTATTATAAATCAAAAACTTGGTGGGAAAAAGTTTAAAAAACTAGAAGAAGGTGAAAACGGTGGGAAAAATCGAAGAAACAATGAGCAAAAACAGTGTAGAAATGAGAAGAGTGAAAAATGTCAGAATCTCAATGAAAGCGATTCTGTTGAGCCTGCTAGTGTTCTAAAAGAGAAAGAGTTTCGAAAACTCGAAGACCAAGAGATCAAGGGGCTTGCTGGAAAAAAGGAGGAAGAGAATGTTTATGGGCGCATTGTTAAAGATGAAAAAAAAGATCAAAATGGAGACGAAGGTCGAGACAAAGACGAAAACCAAGACGAAGATGATGAAGACCGAGATGAAGTAGAAAGCGAAAAAGAAGATCAGGTTGGCGATGAGGATGGAAATGAAAAAGGAAATGAAGATGAAGAATATCGGGATCATAGAATGCATAAAAAACACAGGAATCAGCGAATTGAAATAACTCTGGATCGTTCAGCTCTCTTGGCTGCTCCAATGCTAGATAGCAACGACAATGAAATTAAATCCTCTTATGATGAAAGAAGAACTGTAAGTGCACCACCAACGCCAAGACGTTATGTGATAAGACGCCGACGAAGACAAATTCTCAAAACTCTCTACGGTGGATTGAAAGCAGCTTTGCCAATACCTTTCATGATTTTTCTCCTTGCTGGAGTATCAACATTGATTCCATCCTTCGAGGAAGACTTTGATTGTGTTTTCATGAACAATTTACGCTCCTCTCTCAGAGCCACTCTCGACTATCCTAATGGCCCACCTCCACTGTAGGGATTTCCACTTTAAAGATCCGTATTGATTTCTTTGAATTATCTCTGTCTCCATAAACGATGGATGTTCTCAGAGGTAGAGGCTCACTCAACTCTGCTTTTGGATAACGCTTGATTGATGAGTGGTCTGGTAGAATCACCTGGTCTAAATTTTCTAAATTATATTATCTTATACAATTTTTGATGACCCTTGTGTTCAAGCCCCATCTCACGTCCATTCTCTCTGGCCTCATCTTCGAAAGATCGTTCATCTACAAATACTGACATGTTTCCCACTCGAAACCATCAATTGTTTGAAACAATTTTTATAAGCGATCCTGTCCAGTGAAAAATGCTTGCTTTATCATTCATTCGCAGATGCAAGCTCACTCTTCGTTGATTTGAACACCAGTTCCTCACCGAAAATCATTTTAATTTCCTTATGATGGAGAAATTCTCAGTATGATGATTCATCAGTATCGTCATCATTGGGGTTGATGATTACCTCACCAAAAGTGAATGAATGCTCGCTTGTTTCAATTCCACCAAGCCCATCATATCCTCTCACATTCGCAATCTAACGGCTTGATTCTCAGTTTCCATCTTGGAATTTTCCCATTGGACAGGATGTAACCATCAGACTTGGTATTGGGATGAAATCTCTCTCTCTCTATCAATGGTAATTATTCATAAGTTTCCTCTTCAGAGCTCTTTAGGTACTTGCTTCTCAACTTTTTGAACTGTCGACTTCTCAAAATCATGAGACCCCACTTATACACTGATTAGACAGATTATTGAGTTAAAACTCTCTTCAAGTTTCTCTCATAGACCGCTAGTGGTTACTTACAGTAGTAATCTGTTGTCGTTTTTATTAATCGGCCGAGTTGTTTGAGTTGTGATGCAAATAGCTCATAATTATCCTCCTTCACAGCAAATTTTTCACGCCTCTCATCAAGGCTGACTGATTTCAATTCTAGTATCGAATAATGTTTGTTACAGACTGATGAAAGAACTTTTCTCAGACTAAAGTATTAAAACGAGGTTGAATAGAACAGGAGTCGCTCTGGAGCAAGTGTTCAATCTTTCCAATATCCAATAACACAACAAAGACATTCGCTAAGAAGCTTCATGGATCTCATGAGTTCTTTCTTCATCTCAGTTCATCGAAATCGAAACTGATCAACCGCTTATCTATCGGAAAAGAAAGATTTATTGAGCTCCGATGATAGCTGTCCATAGAATAAGCATTTTGGGTGAAGGGAATTCTTTGTTCATCCCTCTGATTTTGATCTTACCATTTGAAAATTCATTATCTCTTCTATTTTTTTATCCAAAGCTTTTTCGATACAAAGAGAAGGTCCTTTTTAATTTCAATTTACTACTCTCAATAATACGACTATCTTCTCTCACTCTCTAGAGACCAAAGTGAAACTGTCCATCTGAATAGGCTGGATAAGCTGATCGTTGATTATTGAATGCGCTTAGTTTGAGTGTTGTTCGAAGTATATTTTTGCAACAATTATTTCTTACCTTATTGGTCAAAAGATAATTATCAACATTATTTATTTTCGGGTAAGTTGAATTAGATTTTTGAGTATGAGAAACTCAGTATGTTCATTGAAAAATTGATCTCTTAAATACTCCTATATTCTTAGGTATGAGGCTGAGTATTTTGGTGGTTTAATCGTAAAAAATATCGAAACATATCTTTTCTTGAAACCAGAGAATCTACGTGTCCCGGAAATTCTGATATTTTTGCATGATTTGAGAGAACCGAGCAATTTTCCCAGCGATGGTCTTAACTCCAGCCTACCTTGGTCTGTAAGCAATAGTTGTGTTTCATGTTCAGCTACATGGCCTAGTTTCCTACTCATCTCAAATCAAACAGAAGATGCCAAGGGTGTTTTTCATCAAACTGGGATCTACTTCTTATGATCCATCCAACCAAGATGGCTCATCGCGTTTATACGATCTTAATCATATATATCATACCTTTTTTCACTATCCATAATTTTTTTCATAGCACTCAATCTCTGATCTCTAATTATTTCATCCATTTGCTTTTGTTTGATTGTATTCTTTATTTTTGTTTTAATGTAAGCGAGTTAGCAAATTTTGTCATGCAGAATCTTGGTGAGCATCTCACTTTTTTGGGAGGTACTGAGCTGAACTTGACTATTGTACAAAGCAATTCAAGCTTGAAGATAGCTGAAATTCTCTATAAAAATGAATGATGCAAAGATAACAAACAAATTCTGGCAATTCTAGAAACTTTTCCAGAAATTTTGTTAATGAATTTGAGAAGACCGATGATCAGAAGTTTTTTTTTCTCACTTTTTCTTTGTTTCTTCTCGTCTCTCTCTCACTCACTCAGGAAGAAATGACAAAATCGGATGAATCCAGGATAGGATCTTCGAGGAATAGGTTTGTAGATTATTCGAAGAGAATATTCTTTTCATTTCTGCCTCGATACTCAAACCCCTTCGAGAATAGGCCATCAAATTTTGAGTGTTTGGAAAAAATTTTCCTGCTTGTTTTCTCAAATTTTTCACAATTCAGATGATCTTGTCGTAGACTTTTTATCTCAAAAAATTGAAAATTTCTTCCAAGTTTTATGAAAGTGATTTTTATCCCATTCATCACAATTTGAGAATATGAGAAAACTTTCTGCAAAGTTTCTCAATTTGAGTGAATAAAACAACTGCTCAACAAAATGATAACTGTCCTATTGAAATTCGCTGAAATAATGTATCAAAACATTCAACCAAAATATGAAGGTAATCTGAGATCTATTTCAAAAAGATCCAGCAATTTTAGGATGAAAAATTTTGTTCATGAAGAAAAGCAGCCCGATTTTCTTCACTGCTTACGGGACATATTGATACTTTAATTAGCTTCACTTTCGCCATTTGTTTAGTGTTCTCTCTAGACGAAAGTGAAGTGAACTTCATGAGATATTCAATATCCGATTGCAGTTGATAATCAGACTCCAAAGACTTGCTTTTCAGATCCTCTAGTCCTAGTTATCATGTCTTCCGAGTGCTGAACCTTGGACCTCTCTCTCTCTCATCCCTGTCCTTATTTCAATTTCGCTCTTTCGGAAAATCTCATCCCTTTATTCCGACTAACATGAGAGTTGTACCTAGGCTCTGCATCAAAATTATTCAATTACTATCAAACATATTTAAGTTTAAATCTCTTGAAATTCGATTGATTCTGTAACGGGTAGAGGGAGTATGCATATTCATCCCATTATGAAGTATTTTTTAAAAAGTGTGCCAATTTTTCCCCATTAATTAGAAGAATTTTTCAATTTATCAACGAATTTTCCTCTCTGATTAGCTCCTTCAAATTGATTTTCAACTGCATTACATGAATTGTGTGAGTGTATTCTTGTTGGAAAATATCCGTTCAGAAGAATAACAGTCAAAGTGGTGAAAGTTTCTCGTGATAAGTATGTGGGTGTGTGTATGTATATATATACCCATGAGAATCTGTCATCGAACTATTTCATCTTCTTAAAACTGATATGGACGTGATTTACTAGGCTGACATTGATTTGGAATACACACATTTCCACAAGTAATGAGATCCACCAATGTGATTCGATCAATCGACTCTAATATATCGGCACATGGTAATTAGGCCATAGTCGACAGATGTGAATATGTTTAATAGTGGCTGGCTTTGATGGTTTGCAGTTAATGGTGGCTAGAAGGTGGCATTGAGGAATGATATCTGATAAACTTGTACCTAAGGAAATAGAAGTTCATGTGTATTTGTGTGAGAAGGATTGATTCTCATTGCAAATTTCTTGAAGGTTCAAAATTCTGTTATCAACATCAGGTTTCAGGAAAGAAAATTCTCTCCAAACGGAAAAAATCTATCAAGAATCATCTTCTTTTTTGAAGGTTCAAGTCCTAAAATCTTTAGAATTCATTTGAAGATAGCTCGCACCTAGAAACAAGAACATTCCATCTCGAAGTGATTCAGTGCAAAAGAATCTGTCGAATTGCTAGAAAATTATTTCAGAGAATGCGCTCCATGATTCAACGCCTATGAATCGAAGGAATGAGTCCACGGACTGTGTATCCACACTATATACACTACATGTATGTAGCTCATTTACTATACATTGTACTGCAGGGAACATAACATAAACAAGGGACAACATAATAAACTCTAGTATCTGAAACTTAGTGATTCTGAGTCAGATAAGCTGACTTATATGATTCATTGTATCATGAACGCGCTCTGAATTTACTTTGAAACATGTGTGTGCGTGTGTATCGATGATCAATTCGGATTGTGAGAATGATAACCTTCTTCTCCAACTATTTCATCAATTAATGTAATCAATTCATTTGCACATGAAAGTGTATGAATTGGGTAAGAGAGAGAATGCTTCATACAACTTTTGATATCGATTATTTTTTCAGTGTAATTTTTAAACCAAGTCTCCAAAAAATTGATCGAATATTTTTGTATCATGACATGCGAAAGTTTTTATCGTCATTCTTTTGTTTTATCTTGTAACTTATTGCGTGTGTGTGATGTTATTGAGCATTCTGACAACTCATCCTCTGTCAACGACACCGTTTTTGTCATGCGATTATGAATTCTATTTTTGCGTGATGATTCTGGCTTTTTTTCACATCGATTAATTAACTCTTTTCATTATCAAAACTTTAACGATTGGATGGATTTACCATCCTAATTGGTGTATCAAAATTTTTGTATCATCCTGAACAGCAGTTCTTCAATTGAGATTGACCAGGACACAAGTCAACTTGTTGAAGATACTAGCTTTCCAAAGAATGACGCAAATAAGTGGAAAGATCATTTTCATGAGAATTTTATCCTTGATATCATGATTTCAACCGATCAACGATAATTGGTAATCGACTATACCTCTTATCTCTCTCATCGGCAAGTTATACTGATAATCAAGCGAGACAGAGAGGCAAAAAGAATCATAATAGTAAATCAATCGCAAAATCGCAGACAACTGGATCCTTTTTCCCATCAATAAAAGCCAGATAAATTCGCATCCGATTTGTCTAGACGAACAATATGGCCTAATTATCAACCCAAAACAAGGAAGAATTCTGGTTAGTTCATTTTTCTTCTTTCGATTTCAATATTTTCTCACTCTCTCTCCCATGTAAATTACTTTCACTCACACGTAATAATCATGATACGAACAGTTGTTGCGACCTAATCACCTAATCACCTGATGAATCAGGCACACAGACTTTTGCACGATCAAGTTTCATGAACCATCTAGCCTAGATTCTGTGTATACATGTAAAATCATTGGTTCATGATTATCCTCTGTTTTTCGGTCTCTCACACCACACATCAATTTGAGGTCATGTTTTCATATGTGCACAAAGTTTATAAATCTCAATAACAGAGATCTTCGTACAAAAATTAGCTCCTCAGTACACTTCAGTAGTGTTAAAGTAGCCAAAATTATCGTCGTAGTTCAACTGCCCACGTTGATACCCCTTCTATTTTTTTAATTGAACAAGAAATTGATTATCATCTTTTCCAACTCGATTTGGCATATCAAAAGCCTTGCATCATAATTCATTTTGTGCTAATTGTATTATTATTTTTTCTCATATCTTATCATTCTCTCTCTCTCTCTCTCTCTCTCTCTCTCTCTCTCTCTCTCTCTCTCTCTCTCTCTCTCTCTTTCTCTTCCATATTCGCACGATACTCATTCCTGCCTGTGTGTTTGTATATGTGCATGGGATCCTTTTTTTTGGATCGGAAAAAAGGTTTTCACTTTTTTAGAATCCACCTGATAAGCCTCCCCCTGGCCTGCCTTCTCCTGTTGGAATTTGTGTGTCGTTGTGTATACAATAGTTTCCCTCCCTCTTCCACTTTCTCTCTCTCTCTCTCGACTTTTGTGGGCTTGTATATCATTAAATTCATCATGTCTCTTCGGACCATGAGTGATCCATCCACCGCACAGTCTCCATCATCATCTACCCCAACTGAGGCATCTGATTGTTTAGCTATTCCATCCCAGAGTGTACATATTCGACGAAATCGTGGCTTTCGTTCACTTATCAAAAAAATCACTTTAGCTTCCCAATTACGTCCCAGGAAATCGGAAGTGGAAGCTAATGCTGATATATCACTTGGTGATGCTCTTTCCCTGAACGAATTTAAAAAATATATTCAACGTGAACAAGTTGGACGACCTACATCAATGGCCAACAGCTATCAACGACAAATTAGTGCTACTGGTTCTCGGAGTCATCTTAATTTGGTACCCATTGAATCCACCAATAGTGCTCGTAATTATGTTGTATCAAGTGGTGAAATAAGTTTCTGGAAAAATTATACCTTCGAACCAGAGGTAATGTTAATTTTCTCTTTGTATCCTTACTTTTTGATTTCATTGCAAACTTGCCTTCTGGAACCTATGTTTGTTTGCCTCTTTTCTGGAAAATTAACAATCAGAATTGTGCAATTTTGTCGAGCTTTTCGAGATATTGCTATGATTATTATTGTCATTATTCAATTGCTTAGTTTTAAGAGTGAATTATCTATTATTCTATATCTCGGGCTAATTGAATCTGAATCAAAGTTTCCAATGAGAATGAGATTGATTTTTCTCTTCGAATCACAAGACAACGATACATGACATTATCAAATCATTCGATGATCAGATATTTGAGAGAATAGTCCATAATCATAGGTTCAGATAGTGGTGATGATTTACTCTTTATACTCTTTTAAGGCTCGTCCATTTGTCAAAGTAACTCATGACATCAATGTTGAAGATGTTGCCCATGTCATGCATAAATTATGGCGAATGCAACCACCTCGCATCGTAACATTAATAGTTTCCAATGTGGATTCCCTTCATGAATGGACAAATTCACGACAGATAACCAATTTTCAGAGAGGTTTGATCAAGGTGAGTGAAATCAATCAACAACTTATTAATTTTCTCTTCAAACAAATTGAGAATCTTTTCTTCTCGGATTGGCTGTTTTAACACTAATTTTTCAGGGTTAGTAAGCCAATTTCATCCAGTAAGAAGGTCGAGTTGTTCGATAAACTTATGACAATTTCTGAAAAGCATATGATAATTTTGAGATCTCATAAACATAAAAGAACTTAATTCTCTCTCTTTTGAAAAAATTCGAATCGTAAAAGTCCAATCTAATATGAAAGGGATTGAGTCAAGCTTGTTCGATTATTGTCACAGAGATATAAATTTGAAATGTATTTCGACAGCCTCTTCATATTTGAAACATTCTTCGTAGTAGGGTGGAAAAGAATATTTGAATATCATCAACTTTTTTATCCTTGAGGAAAAGTTTCTATCTCAAAATTGCGAATGCAATTCGCAATAAAGATTCAAGTGCTAATCGATATAGCCTTGACTAGTATAAAATAATGATGAAAAATGAACCGGTTAGCGGCAAAGTGATTAGATTCTTCTCTCAAACTTGCAAACTCTCGATAAAAAAATCTTTCCAAACTCCGATCTCAAAATGATTGTGAAATACACACTACCTACATGTGGTTCACGTTATAAAAATCAATGAAGACATAATGAATGTAAGGGTTAAAAACGAGAAAAGTCAAAAAACACCCTCTCAAAACATATGAATCATTAATACCTAGAGTTTTTGGAGCGTTTCAACATTGTCAGATTATTGACTGTTGCCACTTTTTTTGTCACTTTGTCATCAGCCATGATGTGAAATACCAGGTACTTTCTCTTCTCATCTATATTTCACTCAAAAATAGAATATCTGAAAAGGAGGGAATAAAAGAAGTTACTAAGGGCTCTAATGACTTCAGGATTGCGAGGTGTTTGAGTAAACAATTTTCCGATCGATTCATTCTTCTCTATTGATTCAACTGTTTTACACGAAAAGTGAAAGTTTGTGAAATCATTTCATTTGAACTTTTGAATGATATCGAAATGTTCACTCTTCCTTCCTGTTAGTTCTTTCTCATCAATTAAGGGGCGATTGATTAAATTGAAATTCTGGAACAAAAATTTTGAAATCAAATTCAAAACTTTCTTCTCAGGCTGCTAATACCACCAATATGTGGATATTCAGCAATGGAGCCAATATTGGAGCATCAAAGATCATTGGTGATGCTGTTTGTCAAGAAGTCAAGGAACGTAATGCATTTCACTGCCATTCAACGCATTCTGGTTTCCAGCGAGAAACTCTCGGACTTTTCTCAAAAGTTCCAGCTCAATCCTCTTCCACCTCAACTCCTCATCTGAATTTCATTGGTGTACTTAGAGAAGATATGATTAAGTACCCTGAAAAGCTCGAGAATGAATCAAAAGTATGTCTCCAGATCATATCGATCGATATCTCACGATAAATTCATAATGATTAATTGTTCTCCTGGGGTTTATCTAGGAAAAAGGATTCCAGGAACCAGTGAAAGCTGAGATCGAGAATCAAGGAAATTGTCCTGAAGAAGGAAAATATGAACTCAATCCAGATCATACTCATTTCATCACCGTTCGTGATAGTACCGTCAACAAAACTGGAATCAATCTTTTCATTGTAAGACTTATGCAATTCTTATCCACTGTTGGCGGCAGTGAATTCGTTCGAGCAAACGTTGAATCTGATCTACTTACCAAAATAAAAGATGTCCCCGACTTGTGTTCACTGACCAACATGGAAATACCAGTTGTGACCATAGTTATTCAAGGTGGATATGATTGTGCACGACTCGTTGTCGATTGTCTAAAGCGTCGTTTTCCAGTGGTTGTACTTCGGGGATCTGGAGGATTGGCAGATTTGATCTCGTTTGCTTACACTGAGTTGGAGCAAAGATCTCGTGAAGCTGGTCCATGGGGAACTTGGGATCCAGAATATGTTGAAAAATTTCTCAAACCTGAGCTAGTAAACAAGATCGCTCACTACTTTCCCAAGTTACGAGAGAATCTGATCGCTCGAAATCTATTGCGAGACAGAATTCTCGAATGTGTTCGACTTGCACGGCAAGAGAATCTCTCTTTTATCACTATTTTAAATATGCATAACTACTCTGAGTGTAAATTAGAAAACCTTTCTGTTTATCTTCTGCGAGCTCTTTTCAAATCAAAGCCTCGTTGCAGTAATCGTGCCTATGATTACTCACGAACACCCAATGCAACGGAAACTTCTACCGTTTCTGATGACAAAATTTTGAAGGAGCTCTACTTATGTCTTGATTGGAATTGTCCGGACGTTGCACGATCAGAAGTTCTTATTCGTGATCCCAGCTATGTTGTGCGACTACAAAAAGACCTTTTCCAATCAGCTCTACTACGTCCATACAGAGAAGAGTTTGTTGATCTTTTTTTGACTCATGGATTTCGTCTACATAAATTCATCACTCCAACTAGACTGAGACGTCTTTTCAAACGTGTCTACAATGAAGATTTTTTCCTCTCCGTCTGCTGGGAGGGTGTTCTTGGTCATAGTTTACATAGTAAACCATCAAAACATTTCATTGACACTGATCTCAATTGGTTAATTCAAGCGTGTACTGGCCTAAAGAATTTCATCAATTCTGATCATCTCTACTACAATGTGATGTCCATGTATGTTCGCAATGCTGCCTCAGCTGAACGTATAGCTCTCACTATTCTCACTTTATGGGCAATATTCAGCAATCGTCAGAAGCTAGCGAAAACTTTGTGGAAACATTCGGATCAACCAATTCACTTAGCTCTAGTTGCTTCGATGGTTTTCGATCGACTCTCCTGGTATGTTGGAGACACAAGTTTGAAAACGGAACTCAAAGATCAATCTAAACTTTTTGCTGAGATGGCAACTGGTGTTCTCGATGACTGTTATTCTGATGCCACTTGTCGAGCCTTTGATGTGCTCTCAGAGGAAAGTCCTGATTGGAATCACAAAACTGCTGTAGATATTGCTTCAAATGCTCGAACAAAAATGTTTCTTGCTCATCCGTGTTGTCAAAAATGGTTGACAAATACTTTTCAGGGAGACATTAGGATGAGAGAATTGAGTTGGGGTCCTTTCAAAATTCCTCGATCATTGAAAATCGTTTTGTGTGCCTTTCTCATTCTACCTATGTATGTTTGGGTTCGATTCAAGCCACAATTGAGCAAAAAGGAGGTAGACAAGGGAGAGGAACAGGACGAAGAGGAACGAGATGGTGGAGATGCTTGTAATCCAGAGGCAGGAGATGAAACTGGGTGGACTCGAGTTAATAATTTTTCAAAGAATGAGGCTGGAGCTGAAACATTGCCTCAAGTTTCAAGCCGCACGAAGAGAAATTTGAGCGAAGGCTTCACCAGTAAAGGGGCTGATTATGCAACCTCAATTCGTGATCGTGAATTGTTCATCCGAAAGCAGCCTCCGATCTGGAAAATGGTCCAAATGATGTGGACTGCACCTATCACAAAATTTTATACTTTTCACATCTTTTATATAGTTTATCTTGGAACATTTTCTTACGCTGTTTTATATCCATCATGTGGTAATCCAACTCTTGACTATGTCATTTGTGGCTGGACCTCCCTAATCGCTGTTGAGTATATTCGTCGTACATGGATTTTGTATCGGAAGTATACATCCATACCGTTGGTTTTTAAGTGCCTCGAAATACTTTTAATTATCGTATTCATCATCATTTACACCACCTACACCGCTGGGCTAGAGTTAGCCCTAGCTTTGTCTCCATATGGTCGTAAAGTCATTCTATGCACTGCTCTTTTATATTTTTACTATCGACTCATTGCAATCTATTTGCCGATCTCTCCTACACTTGGGCCTCTACTCTATCGTCTTCGACTGATGGTAAGCTGATTTTTTATTGATTCAAAGTTTACTGCTCCATTCCCCCTTTAGAAAGATAGAAAATAAATTACACGAGCTGGCTAACGACACGCTAGCTCATACTAACAACTAGGACATTTTCGATATAACTAATAGCTCTAGATCGCTTCTATTGATGACATCATATCTGGTGCCACTATGGACATACACTTCCCAATATTCTTCGAAAAATTCGATAGTTCATGTGCACAGAATCTTCCGTCAAAAATGTTACATGCGCTAGTATGTGGTAAGCCAGTTCGTACAGTATACAACTGCTTCGAATCATTCCTCTAGGTTATGGTCGATTTCGTGAACTTCATGCGGATGGCCCTTGTGATCATGGTCTCTGGCGGTATCGTTATGCAAGCTCTTTTACACCCGGATATGGATGTTTCCATAAATGTTTTCCGAATGGCATTTCATCGAGCCTGGTTTTCTCTCTTCCTCACACCGACTGGAGATTTATCTGCAGACACTCAATGCAAACAAACTTATCTCGCTCAAGCTCCAGAGGGAATTTGCTATGCTGGTCTATGTAAGTATTTTCGACCTGTAATCAAAAAATGTGCTCTGATTTGGCTTTTCATTCTTTCTCAATAGATAATCATTCTGCCAGTCCAACCCCTTGCCCAACCGATGGCTTTTGGTCTTATGCATTTGCCATTCAATACTTTGTACTTCTCAAGTTGATCATGTTGACCCTACTTTACGCCTTATTTGCTGCAACCGCCTCGAAATTACAAGCAGAGACTGATGCTATCTGGAAGTATCAAAGATATATTCTTGTTGTCGATTTCGCTAGCCGCCTTCCTCTTCCATCACCATTGAATATATTTTGTTTTGCTTACTACATTGTTCAATGGTTGTGCCGCTGTGTTTCCTGCTATTACTGTGTGAAAACTTTTAGATTCTTTGGTGATAAAATCGTTCATAAGCGAGATGGAGCTTTCAATGACAATCAGGATAGCAAGTATATGATGAAATTATCAGACGATGATTACAATTTTTGGCGTCATTTGGCACGACAGTATGCCTCCAGACAAGAGAAAATCAGTGAAGACAAAGATATTCTGAAAAAGCAATGGGATGGCATACAATCAATGGCAGAAGAGATCGAATACGAAAAGCGACTGATGAAAAAATTGAATGGCAAAGTTATGGAACTGGAGCGCATGATGAACCTTTCACATGTATATTTGGAGAATATTAAGCATATTTCTTCACTCAACTTTGGCAATATTGATTCGGATTCAAAATCCAAACCATTCCCAATTTTATCCCGACAAAGTCCATACCCTGGAACCAGGGTTCAACGAATACCAGTGCCTGATAAGTATGTGCCTTGGGAGGTAATGTGGATAGACTATGATCCTGTTGCCTATACAAAACAGAGGAGTGATTTCCCTTCATCTTTGCAATCTTATGTGGATGAGGATATACTTTTCTTACAAGAAATGCAAATCGAAGAAATTCGTTCCAAATTACCAGTTTTCAAATGGAACTCATCTTCTGTCAATCCTGCTGGTATTGCAATCGATAGAACATCATGGGTCTTGGATGAAGAAGGAGCGAACATCGTCTATGTTCTTGTCAATGATATTCCAAGGAATCCAAACGGAAGAACAGGTCTCAAAGGACGTGGATCTTTACCAAGATGGGGTCCAAATCATTACGTAGTACTTATCGTTACGAGGTGGCGATCAACCCGAATGATCTCTGGAGGAAAAGTCTTCGAATTTTTGGTGGAAAAAAATCTCCCACGCTGGGATCAGATCTCGCTTCCAATTGTGAGTACACTTATCTTTTTCAATCTGAAGTATTTTCACTGAATCAATTGCTCACAACACTCAAACCTCGATTAAATTTTCTAGCGTTTTGTACCGGGTGAAAATCTTCTGTCAGATATTCAGCCTTTATTCAAAGTTCCCGAAGAAGAGCCATGGACCAATCCTGAAATGATGGTCAAATTCTTTGAAAATTGTCTAATATCCCAGGAAGGATCATCATCAGATGATGGTCCAGGGATGAAGTATGAAGCTCATAAAGCTAGGTTTTTGGACGATCCTCTCAACACTGACATGGCTTGGAAAGAAATCATCGTATTCCATGTACATTACACCGGCGTGGATACTCTCAATGAAAAGATGACTCAAAATATTGGTTGGAGAATTGTGACTGAAGATGTTTTCCTCAAACTACCCGCAGGGCAATCAACTTTGCTTCAAAATATAACAAACAAATTGCAAGCAACAATCTTGTGATCATGACCATCATACACAGGATAAATTTTTCAAGACATTAATCAAAACCTTTGATTCAATTGAGGTTATGCCAAATACTCGTCAGATTTCTTAGCTGTGATAATGAATATTTTTTCGAATTTTTTCTCTCATCATCCCTATTCTTGTAGACTGATCTTGTAGGTATCATATAAATTCCATTCACACCATTCAAACAAAAAGGACTGATTTTCGAAGGAAAATCTTTTCTCTTCAACAAAAATGAGTAGAATAAATTATGATCCTACAACTAATTAGGCCTTCTGCGTTTAATGAAGTATCTAATGTTCGAAAAAAATTGGGAATCGATTCTTTCATGGAAATTAAGCTTTTGCTCTTCGGATTTTCTCTCTCTCTCTCTTCCAGTCTTTTCCCAATCTGCCTCTCTTCCTCTCACCTGTCCTCATACTTGTGTCACTAATCTACCTAAGCCACGTGAAGTGCACACTGAAATAGGACCTGCTTCAGTGATGGTTGGCAATATTGTTCAAGGTAATCGTCTTGCGATTGCACAAGGCCGAGAACTTGGATCCAATGCAGATGAGCCCATGTCAATGGGTGAAAATGATTTTACTCGTAAATATCAATTCATCAGTGAAATACTCAAATGGCGGGCAGCAACAACACCCGATCATAATATGTATACATTGCTCAACAGTAAATGTACTGAAGCAAGCTCAGTGACATGTATCGGTCTACACAAACGAGCTGAACGTGTTGCATCCTTGTTACTAGAACGCGGTAAATTGAATACAGGTGATCATGTGGCTCTAATCTATCCTCCAGGAATTGATCTCATTTGCGCTTTTTATGGTTGCCTTTACATTGGTGTTGTTCCAGTCACCATTCGACCACCGCACCCTCAAAATTTACACACCACTTTGCCCACCGTTCGAATGATAGTTGATGTATCCAAATCAGTTCTAATACTATCTACAGGACAAGTGATAAAATTGCTCAGATCAAAAGAGGCATCCAATGTGGTTGATATTAAATCATGGCCTCAAATCACTGACACAGACGATCCACCTAAGAAAAAATTGACCTCCATATATCGAGCGCCCACTTCAGAAATGATTGCGTATCTTGATTTTAGTGTCAGCACGACTGGAATGCTTGCGGGCATTAAAATGTCACATGCAGCGGCCACAAGTTTATGTCGCTCATTGAAGCTTTCCTGTGAACTCTATCCATCTCGTCATATAGCTCTATGTTTAGATCCTTATTGTGGTCTAGGCTTTGTTCTATGGACTCTCAACTCAATCTACAGTGGCCATCACACAATTCTCATTCCTCCATCTGAAGTAGAGACTAATCCAGCTTTATGGCTAACGGCAGTTAGTACATACAAAATACGAGACACTTTCTGCTCCTATGGAGTTATGGAATCTGTGTGCTTCCTGTTGGAACTTTGATCTTTTTTTCACTTCCTTTCGGTTAAAGTACTGTCACTCACATACTTAGCACAAACTTTTGCTCTGAGCCTTAGGTGGACGATTCTTCTCCTCTTCTCCTCTTCTCCTTCTCTACTTCTTATTCAAACACTTCACCTCCTTCACTCGGACTGTATCTCCTTTCGTCTCTTTATTTATTTCTCTCTACCAAACATGAACGAGTTAGTAGTTCTTATTTAGGGAGAGAGAGAGTTCTTGTTACAAAGTTCCTGTTTGATTCTGAGTCAAACATCCTAATCGATTATCTCATCTTGAGCTCTTGTATTTACACTTCTTCTCTCCTCTTTCTTCTCTCTCTACTTCTCCTTCTTGACTAGAAATATGTGTAGCTACAGTCAACTGTTTTGCGAAAATTTTCATTATGATCATCGAATCTAAACTTTTCATAAGCCAGCAAGTACATGTATTCCAGCATCTTGCGCTCTATCATTGCATACAAAGTTTACTTGTCTCAATGCTTGGTCTGATCTCAAGACTAAGTTTAGTTTAGCTCGTTCGTGGTCACGATTAAAGATCTATTTAGCAGTTTTTATTTTCTTTCTCCTTCATTTCATTGCTGACGATTCACACTGGTGAACACTAAATGTTTTGAGTTCCATTACTATATGTCTCCTTCATGTATTTCGCTCTCACATCTCTCACATCGTTTCATGAAGAAAATAGTGATTAACAGAAGCTTGAAGCATTTGAAAATCATCATTTCCTCTCCTTTTCGCTCTCTCTCTCTCTCTCTCCCCAGAAAGAACCGATTGACAAATGAGTCAGCACTTCATTTACCTAGCTTGGGTCAAGCATTTTACAATGAAAAACAAAACACAGCAGTGGAGATGACGAAAGTGATTGATACATGTATTTTTGTAACAAAATGCTTAGTGAAACACACACAAAAAAATACATCGCAAACCTCATCCAAAAAGTAGCTTCGCTTTTGGCTAATTTCTGAGCCATCTTTAAAGCGCAGTGGCTCAATCATGCGCATTTTCAATGTTTTTGAATTTGAATCTTTTTAACCGGAATTTCAACATGTGCTATTGTTCTCGACCCTAAAACATTTACAGTTGATTGATTTTTCTGTTCCTCTTTATTTCTTGATTATTTAAATTTTGTGAATTATCATGATGGAAGGTAATTTACAGATAGATATCCACGAAGGAGAGGTGTCAACTTCCCCAGATATTGAAATAACTGGTAGTGCCAAAGCTTGCATGGGGTGCTTTGAGATTGAAGCTCTTCATGGCTGTGGTGTAGTGAAAGACAGCGTGACAGGTGAAAAGGGTATTTTTTATGAGGTGAGTATTCAACACATTGACTATGATTTTCACTGATTTCATCCTAATCTTTTCCACAGGTTGAGTGGAAGCGATCACTAGTGAGAGCTGAAGATGTTTTTTCAGATTTACATTGCGATAATGGTTTGTCTTCAGCAAGTCGTAAGCTTCCACAAGCCCATGACGAAGAAGGGAGGGATGATCCAGAACCCGAATTCGATTGTCGTTGGTGTTTCCGCACGTACTTTTCGAAGAAAGCTCAGAGAAGACACGAACAAGGATGTATTGGACCTGGTGGACCAAAACACGTGTGTCCGCGGGATTGCTTTGATCCTCCCAACTGCCCAGGTCAAAAAGATTATGTTCCACGGGAAGATGGTCGAATCAACAACTCGAAAGGCAAACGAGGACCAAAGCCAAAAAATACTAAGAAATAAACTTCTCATGAAATTTTCTAACATTCTTCGATAATAATCACTCCATTTCAATGTTCATTTTTTATATGAATTTTCATTAAAAATTTCGTCATTGTGAATGCTTATCTTCGATTCAAATTATTATGAGGACAATTATCGGGACAATACATTGAGCCTATGGGAAAAATTTTTCGAGCAAATTTTTTTCATCGGAACGGATTTTATTTAAGAGGACAATTATCGGGACAATACATTGAGCCTATGGGAAAAATTTTTCGAGCAAATTTTTTTCATTGGAACGGATTATATTTAAGAGGACAATTATCGGGACAATACATTGAGCCTATGGGAAAAATTTTTCGAGCAAATTTTTTTCATCGGAACGGATTTTATTTAAGAGGACAATTATCGGGACAATACATTGAGCCTATGGAAAAAATTTTTGAGAGAATTTCCTCGCTTTAAATTCGTTATATCTTTCAGAATCTGATCTGTTTTGTGAGATTTCTCTTTCTATCAGATGGATCTTCGACTTGAAGTACACTGAATGAATGACTACTATTCATTGAGAGGCAAGTATTTCTCATTCTTCGAAGCTCCTGTCCAACAAACTTGACCTGATCTTCATCGAATGTTTCTATTGAGGCAATGAAAGTGTTCAATTCTCTAATCAACTCACATTTTTTTTCTTCGAGGTTCCCTAGTTCTAGCAATAAATACTTTTATCCAGCCTTCTGACTTTTTTTCCATTCATATACTTGTGTTTGAGTTTGCTGCAAGATGAAAAATTTAGAAATGATACAAATAATATAAATTGACTCACCGATGCATGGCTTCTAGATGATTGTTAGTATTGATGCCAAGATTCTTACGATAACAGTAAGCCCACTGTTTCGGTCGATTTGCGTAAGTTGATCTGAAATACTCATGGAAGTCTCTCAACGATCGTTTGAGCAAGAAAGAGAGGAATTTATCTAGCTCTCTATTAAAATCATTTTCATCCAATTCAGATAGAAGCTCTCTCAATTTCTCTTTCACTTCTTCACGATGCTCGCTTGGAAGGGTGTTCAAATTAATTTTCCATGCGTGTAATACATGCCAAGAACATAAGAGCTTGTTATTCGGTTGGCCCATCACACTACTCCAGGCAGCGAAATACGCTGGGTAGTCATCACTCATGAAGGCTCGAGTTTGAATCACTCCGATTTTTTCTTTGAGAGCTTTGAAAAATTTTTTGAATGCTACAATATCTATTTTCGAAGAGAAAAGAAAGCAACATGGGAATCCACACCTGTAGAGAGAAGAATTTAGAGAACTATCTTCGAATGGTTCGAAAAACTCACCCTTCACTGTCTACCACCATGATTGTGGTCAGCTGAATTTTGTATTTGCTTGTTCCATGAGTGGAATCAATAAGAATGCATTTTTCTCCGTACTTCTTGAGCATCTCAGCTTGGCCTTCGTTCATCAGTCCTATCATGAGATTGTCAGAGGGCTGGCCAGGCGTTGAGCTATTCTCATACAGGATTACTGGATCATTATCTGATTCCTGGAACTCCTTGATGATTGCATCAACACTTGTCATATCGTCGCTGTGTCTCCTCTCTTGATTATCAATTTGAAATAGCTGAGCAATATTTCTTAAATCTTTTCCGTTTATCAGACCTTCTCTCGTGATATCACTTTGGAATCCTCTCTGTCTCAATCTTCTCAGTACCTCATTTCTAGAAATTCCTGCTCTCAATTGAGCAGCAATTTTTAGTCTATTAGACTTGGGAACATTGAGATGCTTGAGCTGTATTTGATGTCCAACATGGGTTGAGCAAAATTTGACAGTTGTTCTACCTTTCTCAATGACGAAAACTTTCATGGAAGCTGGACAAAAACCACCTATCTTCCTTGTACCCTGTATCCTCTCATTCCTCTTTGATGCAATTGACTCATATCTTCCTGATCTATTGCACCTGAAAAATTCTTTAAACCCATCGCCTGTTCGTTTTTTACCCGCTTCTTTGGCGTAGAAAGAGCTGGTTTCTTTCTCAATCTCTTCTTTCCACCTCAAAAATCCTAAAAATTGTCACAATGTTCATCAAAACTTCTAAAAAATATCACAATGCTCTTGGTAGTACTCACCGGTAAAATCTTGGAAATGATGCTCTTCTTCCACTAAGGAGATATCATGTCTAGATTGAAGATGTGATTCAAAATCTTGCTTATTGGAATGGCTGATGCAGCAAACAGGGCACAGAAAATTTAATTTCTTAATAGGTAAAGCAATGTTATGAATGTCTCTCAGATGACGATTCAAATTGCAACGACTTGAAAATGATCGCGCACATATTTCACAGTCAATATTATCAATAGCGTCCACTACCCTTCTCTCACAAACTTTTTGTACATTCAAATCCTCTCTTTCAATTATAGTTTCATGAATGACAGGTGTTTTAGAACTAGATGCCATCATTTTCCTCTCTCAAAATACCAAGTCAGCAAAACAACTCACTGCGCATGACCCTCAGCCTTTTAAAGATTGTCCAGGAATTAGCCAAAGGCAGTAGCTTCCACTGTAATGCCGAAAGCCGCCTCTAGAAGGCTACCGGTCGTGGCTACTGTAGGTTGAATCTGATGCTCAGAAGTCTTGCTCCGTGAAAAAAATATTTTTTCCCTCATCAAATGTTTTGGCGTGCAAAAAGTGAAACATTTTGTAAACAAAAACGCGTTTTCAAATCGTCTTGAAAACGATGTCCGATTGATTATTTAGTTTGATTGGCGTTTCTGTTTAATTTCGTTTTCTGTGTGATTGTGAGTGTTATTATTTGGAAGAACGATGAAAATTCCAGCGAGTAAGTATGATGATCATGTTTAGGTTTAAGTGTTTAAGTGTGAATGGATAAGGTTGATCATCTTTTTTGTGCTGATGATGATGTCAGAACTGAGATAAGATGGTTAAATGCACTTGAGAAGGAGACAGTGTCATTGATAATGATCAATTTTTCTATCTTTTTATCTTTTATTGTGATGTAGAGGACTCCAAAAAGTCCGGACTGGATTTGGGATGTTTAACCGAATATCTTGCCGACCTTAAGAAAGCGACACCCGCAAAGCAGCTTGCTGTCAGTGGAACTGCTGGATGGGTCACAGGAATGCTTGTTGCTCGTGTTGGACGTGCTGCATTGATGGGTATCGGTATTTCAGCTGTTGGCCTACATTATGCCCAAAAACATGGCTATTTGACAGTCAATTCGAAAAAAATTAATCAAGATTTGCAGAAAATCACTGAAAAGCAAGGAAATTTGCAGAAAAAAGTTGAAGAGTATGCTGGAGCTGTTCAAGATTTTCTTCGAGAAAATGGTTACCTTGGACTCGGTTTTTCGAGTGGAATGTTTGTTGGAATGTTTATGAACTGATCTCACCCTGTATTCTGTTCATATTTGTTAATTCTTACGTTCATCATCAACTTGAGCATGATCACATATTTTCTTTGTATAGCATTCTCTATGAGTTCATTGATGTTTCTTATTTGTCATCGCCAATCTCAGAAGCTAGATCTATCTTCAGCTACAAACAGATTCTCATTAAAATGACTAAACATCTGATTCGTTGACATTACTAATAGTCGGCAAAAAAAAGTTGACAGAAATTAGTTGTTAAAGATATTGATCCACCAGTAATGTCTGACTGTTCTCTGTCTCCTTCCGAGCTCTCTTAACATTTCAATCCTATTCTTCCCTCTAATTGATTTGGTCGCAGATTTTCAAACAACATACATCAACAAATTGGCAAACTATTCTACATTATATGAAAAATCAACACAAAAAGCAGATTAGTTGAGAGTGAAGAAGTTAAAGATAACACGATAGTTCATGTCTCCTTACGATAATCATCTAGAACTTTTGATGCAAAGCTTTATGTGAAAAACATTTAATTCAATCTCATTTAAAAAAATACAGATATAAGTGTTTCTTCAAAGGTCATCAAATTTTGGTGGTTCTGGTGATTTGGATACTATGGCCATAGCCGACTTCATAACATCCTCTCCTTGCAGCATAGCTGTATTCCAGACAATATTGAACCTCAGCCCATCAGCTATAGTATGATCTCGAGCATAATCCAAATTGACTTTACTGCCTTGAACAGCGATTGGACTTCGAGATGCTATCAATTTGGCAACTTCTAAAGCACTTTGGAACGTTGTCTCTGAATCAGGTAGTACTTTGCTGACCAAGCCATGTTGTAGACCTTCCTTGGAAGAAAACCTACGTCCAGTGAATACAACCTCTCGTAAGAAACTTTGATTAGGAACAATGTGAGGTAACATCTGTAAAGAACCCATATCAGCAGCAAGTCCCAATTCAACCTCTTTCACTTGGAAGAAAGATGATTCCGAGCAGTATCTAATGTCTGTACAGGAAATAAGATCAACTCCAAAGCCGATACATCCACCATTAACAGCTGATATGATTGGTTTTTGACATGAAATCACCGATTTCATTGTTTCCTGCATATTAGAGATGAGCCAAAGCAACCTCATAGCTTTACGAGCTGTATCTTCAACATCACTCGGATACAAACTGCTGAAGTAATTTAAATCAATACCAGCAGTGAAGAAATCTCCAGCATTCGAGATGATAGCAGCACGGAAGTGTTTATCAGTATTCAGTTTATCGAAGATGCTGCGGAATCCACCAACAATCGTCGATGTGAAAGCATTGCGCTTCTCAGGTCGATTGATTTGAATGTTGAGTACATGATCAGCAACTTTTGACAGTTTAATTCCTTCAACATCTCCATAGTCACTTAGATTAGAGGAAAAATGGCGATTGATGGTAGAGCTCCTCAAAACTGTGATATTGAAACGATAATCAAGAAAATGAAGAGGTTAGTAATTGATAGCAAGTTCTATAGTTCGGCAAAATAGTACCAGTCATGATGTGTTTTTTCCCTATTGATATCTTACCTCTCGTCTGGCCAATCGTTCGAATAAACACAGAGTTAAACATTGTCAAATATTCATCAAAATCAGCTGATGATCTGACAACAACCAAAACAGCAACAAGCAAAGAGAGAGAGAAAGAAAGAGAGAGCATAGTTTGCTCAACTTACACTCCTCTATTGCATAAGTCGAACTGGTTACTCGAGAATAGTTTGAGTTGAAAAATCGAGGAAAAAGAGTGATCACACAGCATTCGATGAGATTTGGCCAAGATATCTGAAAATCTGAGATTGGTCTGTCCAAAAAATTAGGGCCATGTAGTTAATCATCGATGATTGATAGTTTCTCTATTAATTTATCATAGAGGGTTCCAAACATCTCGTTGTCTTGGCTCCTAAGGAAAAGTTATACAGTAGTATGAGTCATCCCGATTCTTACAGACATAAAAGATTCAAACCATGTCCTTCCATGAAATTTAAGGAACTTTATTCACTAATCTCTAAAGTGTACCATGTTTTCATAGGCTCATGAATATTGATTCTAACTATCACATTGTATCGATGATTATTGAAAATTGTGAGTGATTGCCGATCAAGTCAAAAGTTGTCAAAAGTGGCGCTCAAATGAATACTTTTTAAATGGAAAAACACGTGCTTTTCGTATGTCTCTCTTCCTATTTGAGTTTCGATACGTGTTGCCGTGTGATGTAATCGATACAATTCTGTGGATAAAATTGAAATACTTTTGCTGACAAATTCTTATAAGAAGTATGCTTAATCACCATGGAATTATCTTGATGCGTTAATGATCTTCGTTTGTAGAATATTCTTGTGAGATGTGACCACGAATCTCGTAATGATTAAGACTTGATTGACTCCGGTGTGTATATATTTGCACTGGCTTTGAATACAACTTAATTGAACAGACAAATTACAAAATGCCCAGTTCAATGATCAGAGAATTGTTCAGTCATAAATATTTCTTACCAATTGTGGTGACCACGGTAGCTATTACCTATAGTTTGTTGAATAGGAAGCGTCTCAAAGCATTAAAATCTAACAAGAGTAAGACTCCGGTTGATGGTGATAAGTGTAATGAACCCTCTTCATGTTGCTGTTCGAATGATTCCAATAATTGTTGTAATGACTCTGACAAGATCGATGATCGCAAAAATTTTCTCGTCTTCTATGGATCACAAACTGGAACAGCCAAATCATTGGCTCAAAAATTGTGTGCTCATCTGAGAGATTGTGAGGAGGCTGCAAATATACAATCTTTTCTTTTTGAATGCAATCAAATCGAAAAAATTCTTGGTAATCCAAAATTTGCTGATCATAATAGCATTATCATCATTATATTGTCCACCTATACTGATGGACAGCCTCCCGAAAATGCTCAGAATTTTTTCGATTCCTTGAAAAACTCATCTCAACCCCTGACTGATACAATTTCCAAGTTTCCAATTTTGCTGTTTGGACTTGGAAACAGTCAATACGGTGATAACTTTTGTAAGGCTAGCAAAGAATTAGAAAATATCCTATCATCAAATGATGCCAAATTTCTCCTCGAGAGTCGCTCATATGACGAAGATGGTGGTAAAGAATTGGATCAAGTTCTCGATGATTGGATCAAAGCATTTCTTCCAATAGCTCTTGGTCAAGATATTCCACAATGCTGCAATGAAAAGCCAGCCGAAGAAGCTTACAGTGATTCAGAAGATGAAAAAACGAACAAAGACCCAGGCGATATAGAAGATTTGATTCCCTCTGAGAAGAAAAAAGTGAATGGTACAAAGGAAATGGTCTCGCCCATCATACATAAAAACCTGACCAAACAAGGCTATAAGATTGTTGGATCACATTCCGCTGTTAAAATGTGTCGGTAAGTTGATATCACTCTTTTTGACCCACTGCTCCCGACTTCAAAGAGTTTATTCTTTTTTGATAGATGGACAAAATCTATGCTTCGTGGAAGAGGTGGCTGTTATAAGCACACTTTCTATGGGATTGAAAGCCATCGATGCATGGAATCTACTCCCAGTCTAGCATGTGCAAATAAGTGTGTCTTTTGCTGGCGTCATCATACCAATCCTGTTGGCACGGAATGGAATTGGGCACAAGATGAGCCAGAATTCATTTTGAATGGTTTCCTCGAAAATCATCAGAAAATGATCAAAGAGTTCAAAGGTGTTCCTGGAGTTAAATCAGGAAAATATAAGGAAGCTATGACTGTGAAACATTGTGCCTTATCGCTCGTGGGAGAACCGATTTTCTATCCAAAAATCAATGAATTTTTGAGACTTTTGCACAAGAAAAATATTTCATCATTTTTGGTGACAAATGCTCAGTTTCCCGAGGCAATAAAAACTCTCGAACCAGTCACACAATTGTATGTTTCCGTTGATGCAGCAACGGAAGATGCCTTGAAGAAAGTGGATAGACCTCTCTTCAAGGATGCTTTTGATCGATTGCTGTCTAGTTTACGTTTATTGCGAAGTGTCAAGGGTCGTACTGTATACAGGTTGACACTTGTAAAAGAATGGAATGATGAAGAAATGGAAAGCTATGCTTCTCTGGTCAAAGAAGGAGATCCAGATTTCATTGAAGTCAAAGGTGTCACTTATTTTGGCGATTCCAAAGATTCCAAACTTACAATGCAAAATGTTCCATGGCATGAGGAAGTCCTCAAGTTTTCATCCATGTTAGCCAAACTCATTGCGCCACGATGGGAGTTGATGGCTGAGCATGAACATTCGAATGCAGTCCTGATTGCCAAGACTGACTTTAAGATAAATGACAAGTGGATGACATGGATCGATTATGAAAAATTTCATGAGCTTTTTGATAAATACCTAGAGCATGGAGAAACTTTTTCCTCACTTGACTATGCAAAAGAAACTCCAAAATGGGCTATTTTTGGTTCAAAAGACCGAGGTTTTGACCCCAAAGAGAAACGTTTCCGAAGAAAGAACAAGAAATAAACCCTAAATTATTTCAAATTTATGGCATTACTCTTAATACCCTAGCATTGAATCATTCGTTATAGAACTGCGGTGATAATAAAGATGGATCAGAGTGAAGTGAAATCGCTGTATCTCTCTACAATCAGTCGGATCCTATGAATTGAGTAGGTTAAGATCACTATAGCTTGTTCCTAGAAAAAATGTAATTTCAAGCCAAAATTTCAATTGAAAACTTTGATCTCAAAGTTTCTATAGATTTAACAAGAGCTTTCCTTCTCTAAATTTACCCTTGCTTAACTAACCTCTTGAGTGATTTTCAAGAAGCTCTGTTGAGGAGAGGCGGAAATCGATAATGAGTGTGATTGAAATTAGATTTTTAATTGACATTTGGCCAGTGAATCATCCTTTCATTACTGTGTTTACAAACTCCAATACTCAGTAACTTTCTTGGCCAATATATATTAGTCAAAATCGAATTTCGCCGGCATTTTATGACCGACCGATAGGCGACCTTGTTCTGGGTGAATGATCGGTCTGAAAAGGAGGAGTGAATAGAGCCCGGAGGAGAGAGTGAAACAGGTGAAATTTAGGTTTGTAGATTATGACGTTTTCTTAAACCGTCTCACCGACATAATTTATTCAAATAAAGGATCTGGATATCTCAGGTAAACATCTAGACTAATACTTTACTCATATCGAATGATAGTTTTCCATCCATGTGCCCACATTTTTGATCGAATGTAATTTTTTTCTCCTCTTTTTTTCGTCACCAGAACAAGTATCACAACATTGCCTCAAAGTTTACATGAGTTTTTAACAGGTGGAGACCATGAAATCACACAAGTTTTTTCACCATTTGGATGATCAAAATTGAATAATAATAATAATAATAATCTGCTTTCTGTAGCTGGTGTCGGTGGTGGGAACATTAATCAGAGATAGAGTAAAAGATGAAGAGAGAGAAAAAGAGCGATGTTGCTGAATCGGCTTCGTACTTCAACTCATCATCATTTGCTGATTCAT
Source organism: Brevipalpus yothersi (assembly GCA_003956705.1). NCBI lineage: Eukaryota > Metazoa > Arthropoda > Arachnida > Trombidiformes > Tenuipalpidae > Brevipalpus > Brevipalpus yothersi. The sequence continues at coordinate 227,180 of QZCP01000679.1, read as the reverse complement.
GAAGAATTGCTAACAACCTGTTTAACTTACACACACACACACACACAGTGAACAGTTACAATTTATCGGTCCCCGTGATGATGACCGCAACATTTCCAATTAAGTTTCCTTATTTCCTTATTTCAAGATTTTCATGATCACCCAAATCATTGTTCCACATTTTTCCACCAATTATCACCATCACAACTACACTGCTACTACTCATTCCTCACCCTCATTCCGTGGAACATTAAGTAAGTTATCGGTGTTCATCCTTTATTCATCAATTGTTGCAACTTGCACATGCTGTCATCATCGGAAAACAACATGAACAGCTCTGCCGAATCATCACAAACTACCGGCTCTTCTTCCACTTCTTCCACTTCTGATCCTGTGGAGACCGGAAAAGCGAATCCATCCAAGGTGGATGATGTAGAGGCCACATCCGAGAAGGCCATCAAATCAAGTACAATTCGACGACTTTCGTATTCATCTGATAATGATGCTCATTGTCCGAAGCGTGTCAAAGTGGCCGGCAAGGATGGCTCGCCAATGGTGATCAGGGTTGGATCAAGGAAAAGTAAATTAGCCCTTATACAAACTGAAATTGTTATTGAAGCGTTGAAAGAAATTTATAATCAAGATTATGAGTTCGAGATTGTCACAATGACCACCACAGGTGATCACATATTGGATACTCCTTTGTCACAGATTGGCTCAAAATCATTGTTCACCAAAGAATTGGAAGAAGCATTGCTTGACAAAACGATTCATTTCGTTGTACATTCCTTGAAAGATGTTCCAACAACTTTACCACCAGAGTTATGTATTGCCGCTATTTTGAGGTATTACATGCAATCAATGTGTGATCACCATGTGATTTATCTGATTTTTTTTTCTCTCTCTTCTCTCAATTAGACGTGAAGACCCTGAGGATGCATTAGTCTTGAAAAGCTCTCTAAAACTTGACGATCCATTGGATCTGATTAAGCCGAGGCCATCCAAGGAGCACGTAAATGATTGTAAAGCATCAGGTGATAGCAAAGACTCAGTTAAAAATGGTTCAATTAATGAAGAGCCAAAAAAATTACCTGTAATTGGTACATCATCACTGAGAAGAATTGCTCAATTGCGAAAAATCAACCCAACTATTAAAGTGGTTGATGTTCGCGGTAATCTAACGACACGAATCAACAAATTAGATGATCCTCAACAACCATATGATGCATTAATTCTTGCATCTTCCGGTCTCAAGCGAAGCGATTTGGCTTCAAGAATCTCTACAATTTTGGACTCAGATTGGTGGTATGCCGTTGGACAAGGTGCTCTTGCTGTCGAGTGTCGAGAAGATGATTCCTCAACAATGGCTCTTCTCAGTCCTCTAATCGACTATCGTAGCACTTACGAAGCAATATGTGAAAGAGCTTTCATGCAAACACTGGAAGGTGGTTGTTCAGTACCACTTGGTGTACGATGCAAATGGAGTCCACATATGCCATGTAACTCTGATTTGATTGTTGAAAATCCTGATTTAATTTTGACATTCGAGGGAGCAGTTTTCTCTCTTGATGGAAAAGAATTTGTTAAAGACTGCCAGAAAAGCAAAATTTTCGATGATTTCAAGGAGCAAAGTGAAGAAAAATCATCTGAACAAAAAAATAGTGGTAATATAAAAAATTTTACTAGTATATGTTTACCGCCTCCTAGTTTAGCGTGTTTTGAACGGGTGAAAAGAGCTTTTCTGAATAGCTTCGAATTAGGTGTTAATCTTGCCAATCAATTGAATGCTCAGGGAGCTGGGGCTTTATTGGCAAAAATAAAGCATGATAAAGAGAAAAAATAGTTTCAATCGTCAGTTTCAGAATGATCCTTGGAATACTTCTCATTCTATTTCTATATTGATTGTTATCTGTAATAAACTACAACCTCTAAAGATGTTTAACCACTTGTCATTGAAGAAGATATCTAATTATTTGCTTATTTTGAGCAAAAAGTTTTAACTACCTCTCTTAAAGCGTGAATAGTTACGATATTCCACGATAGGATTGTGATTATTAAGATAACTTATACAGTCGCTTCTCAAGAAGCGAATTGAGATTCATGTAAAATCGTCAAAAACGCAAATGAAGGCCCAAAATGTTGCACCTCTGCAAATCTATCTCATACTCAATAAAATTGTCAAGAAAATTATGATTGGATGGAGATTGAATTTTTTTATGAGATGATGAGAATTTGGAATGAACAATGGTGGGATAAAAAAAGGTATCACTACACGTTGATCACAACAAACATAGCAAGAGTAAGAAATAATGTCACAAAACTTGATGAAGACTTTCTTATCAAACTTTGAGCTCCATTGCAGCCATCGCGTGCACAATAGCATTCCTCGTAATAAACTCCATTCTCATTATAACCCCAAGCACATCCCCAGCTGACCCCTAAAATGAAGTATAGAAGATCATATCAATATATCAAATGAAAGATAAGCAAATTTTCCTGAAAAGCTCCATGCTCAATTCATCAGTGACCGAAAATTTTACCTGATTCCGTTACTTGTGCACATCGACGAATCACTGTTCGCCATCTTCCATCCCAAATGAATCCTCTGGGTCCTTGTTGGATAGATTTGAAACAAAGAGACATTTATCCATCAACAATTCATTGAGAGATGAAATAGAAGCTGCTCTCGCATCACCTTCTCAAGAATTACCGGCTAATCCAATGGATCCGAATGCAGAGCAAATGGGATTTCAGTGATTCATCTGGTCAAATTGTATTTTCTTAGCTTATATGAAAGTTAGTAGAAAAAAAATTTTACGTAACTTTCTGTATGTTACTTTTTCCACCCATCATTTACTGCTCTAAGCAGAAGTGAAAATTTGTGGAATGTGAAGAGGGGAATAATCAATGCTAGGTAATAGTGGATAGTGGATAGATAGTTTGTAATTGCAATAATCAATTTCATGTGATATTTTCAAGCAGGGAAACAGCTGTATTTTAAAATTACTTTTGTAATGAATCAACAAATTATCTATATTTTCTACATCGAAATGATTGGTAGAACACCTTAAATTCAAGCCAATTGGACCATAAAATTAGATAAATGACAAAACGAATTAATTTTCAATTCTTTTTATTAACATTAATAAATTTACACTTATACAGTTTAAAGTGACGTTTATGAGGATGAGATTCTTGTCATTCTAAGCGACAAGAGAGGTTTTAATATTCAATATTCAATAATCGATGAAAAAGTGATCAAGCTTTCTGTTCTAGTTAAAATTGAGAAGATTAACTTGAAATAATTTATTCAAACTGACTAAGGGAAAAATTTTCCACTTCAACAGGAAAATATGCATGTGAGCTCTGATAATTCGCCACCAATCAACATTTAAGATTGATAAAGTTAAAAAAATCAGAGAGGTTTCCGATTTCGCCAACGTCAAATAAATCTTGGCATATATTTGAGCTCTCGTTTCTCTCTCTCTTTTCCTCATTATTCTATCTGCATTCTTTCGTTCGAAGTCGTAAGAAGATTTTCTTGTGTGTTTGACTAGAAATCCTCTGTTGATCATAAATCGTGGTCTCAGGTTCTCAATCAAGACTTAGAGAGTCCCAGTAAAGATGAAATCCCATAAAATGGCTATTCTTCTAATATTTATCATCCGTAAGCTTCATCTATTCACGAATGGAAAATTCAATGAAGAATATCAAATTTTTTTTCTACTCTCAATGTTTAGATCTGATGATCACTAATGGAGCAACAACACCGAATTCGAAAAGAGCTAGGGTCACACCAAGAAAATCAATGAAGACCACTCCAATAGCAAACCAGAGCTCTCTGGCAATGGCGGAGGGAGAACCTATGGCATTTGTTCCGCTGATGTCAATGGCAAAACAGATGTGTGCCTTGCTTCCACTAATACCAGGCGCTCAGGAAAAAAATTCTTTGATTGCTTCACTAGTCGGATTTCTCAAAAAATTTTGTAAGAAAATTCCATGAGAAATATTGAAATATTGTGGCTGCATCTTATTGCCTCTTAGTTTGTGAATAATTTATCAGAGGCTAGCTTCGATTAAAATAAGCCCATTGAATAGTGTTTGTGTTTATCAAAAAAACCTCTCCCACAATAGCCCAGAGATTACTCCTCTCTTTTCAATTTGATCAAAACTGGAGGAGTGTTGCATATGCAATACACATTCGACTACAACTTCCCTAAATATTTATCGAAAAATTGAGATAGTAGACCAAATCGTAATATTCGATTGAAAAGAGTGTTTTCCGATTCAGATTAGAACATTCTTGAGCAGGCTGAACAATCTTTATACTTTTTGCAAGGACAAAATTTTCATTCATATTGACAATGTATTGATTTATATGTTTATTCGAATTTAATTGGAGAAAATTTTAAAAGGAAAAAATTTTAGCAAAACAATTGCATCGATTGCTTCTTTTCCCATCATATTGGCATAATAATGTCATTTCATTATGGAAAATGATTCAAAAATTCTCATTCAAAAGATCTCTATTTAGTCTGAAAATTTTGTCATCTTTCCTGAGCTTAAACTCTGCTAATCCATTTTTCAGTGAAAAAAAAAATTTGACCTCCTTCCAATAACTTATTGAACTGAACTTTTTGAATTATTATTATTATTATTTTTCAACTTATTTTACTGTCCACTAGAGGTCAGTGTGAATCAGAACCCGGGAAAATTAATGATACCGATAAAGGTGGGATCCGATATATGTGAAGCTTTCTTTTGAGGAGAAAAATTTTCTTCACAAAACTCGATTTCAGTTTTCGGCTGAGACGCGATTAGATTGGTGATTAAGATGATGGTATATCATGATGGACATGGACATGGATCGTGATCATGGCTGGGATCACTTTGATCGATCATGTGTCTATTTGAATAAGTTGTGATACGTTTATTTTGAAAAGTATAATCGAATTGAATTGCTTGTGTGTCTGATGATCAACTGTTCTCATCATCATTGTACATACATAGGACATCGACCTTAGTGTTTCAACACACATTTGATTTTTCTTATTTTTGGTGCTAACATTTGTATTGCCGAATTTTCATCATTTCCATTATTATCACCACTGTTTGGAAAATTTAATGGAATTCCTGTTAATCATCGATTTTTGAGCTAGTCGTAAGTGTGCTTGTTGTTTGTATGTGACACACACACACACCATCCCCACAATGGCCAATGTGCGAAGTGCAGCAAATTTTGATCAACAAAGCATTCCTCAACGATTACAGCGGAAGCTACTTTTGGATAAGGTTTGTGATGATGTATTTTATTTTTGTTTGTGTGTTTTCTCTAAGCATTTTGGTTACGTGAATATCAATCAGTTTCATCTTCTCCACTGCTGTGTTTTGTTTTTCATTGTAAAATTCTTGGCCCAAACATGGTAAATGAAATGTATATTCACTTGTCAATCGATTCTTTCCAGGTCAATCGTACGCCAAAACAGAATGTTGATGAAAATGTAAAATCATCGCGCGATTTTCATTACCGTCAGAATGCATCTGATAGCCGTCACAATTCATCAGACCAGTCTGATGGAGGAGGTGGAAGTGAGGAGAGTGGGCCAGCTCCACTTATACCACCGCCAGTGTCCATAAGAAGTGAAAGTCATTCATCTCCGAAGCAGACATCAGTGAAAGCTTCCGGATCTCGTAAGGAATCCTCTTCTACACCATCATCGAATACAGCAACAGAACAAATTATGAATTCATTAATAGAATCACAACAACTTTCAGCTAAGTCATCAATTGTTCCGCCACCCCATTCACATGGCTCAGACAGAGAACGCAGTAGTGGTGGGGTTGGGAGTGGAGATCACCATCATCAACGTATTCATCATCACCATCATCATCATCATCATCGTGGACCACGAGTAGTGGGCTCAATAAATACGGCATCTCACAGTGCCAATGTTCTATCTCGCCATTCCTCACAATCATCATCACCGCCAAGCTCATCTCCATCATCACCACCTTCAACACCTGATTCGGATAACGATGAGCATGGCTCCGATCGTGATCACAATAAGGTTCGAAAACCTGGTCGAGCTATCACTCGAAGACCAAGATACATAAATCAGGATGCAATTTTACGGCCAAGACGACCAGATTATAATATTAACAGATTAGCCAATATTCGTAGTGATATGAAAGGTGTAGAACAACTACACCTACCTCCTCGTTTGCAAAGGAAATTGGTAATGGAAAAGGTAAGAACGTTTCTTTCTCTCTCTTTCTCTCGTTTTTGACTCTCAATTTTCATCACAACTTCCATCTCAAAATGCGTTCATATCGCAGATGGGATTTCTTGTGACGGTTTTTACCATCACATTTCATTTCCTCACTGTGTATTCATTTGATTATATCTCATTCACCGCTTCTCTCTCGCCTTTCAACCCCCTCTTTTTCTCTCTCTCTCTCTCTCTCTCTCTCTCTCTCTCTCTCTCTCTCTCT
>QZCP01000679.1:0-216347 GCA_003956705.1 Brevipalpus yothersi | reverse complement strand
TCTCTCTCTCTCTCTCTCTCTCTCTCTCTCTCTCTCTCTCTCTCTCTCTCTCTCTCTCAACTGTTACCTCTTTTTCCGGCTTGTGTTAATGCCCTTGCTTTCCTCTCCCCATTTCGTCACACTATTACTGTATATTAAGGCTCTTTTCAATTTGGTTGAGTGCACTAATATTCGCTCTCTTTCCCTGGCCGTTTTAAATGGGCATTTTTGATGATGAAAAATTCAATCGTGATTCAAAAACAATTGAGAGACCCAGAGTATCATGCATGTTCATTGCAGTCATTTTCCACAAATAGAGATTCCACCAAATTCCATTTTATACTTTTTTATTCACTTATAAAGTGTGTATACTTATAACTTTTATGTATTGAAATAATTTTAACTCTCATTCAGCAGCATGATTTGATTAAGTCTGCTCCTGATTAGTAGTATTTTGGCAGTAATTTCTTTCTCATGAAAATTGCTAATCTAGCCATGATATCGTTTCAGGTCACCTTATCTTTCTTTCTTTAATTCTTGAATCATCCCGGTGAAGGGAGGAAAAAATTTCAAATTCCAGTATTGACTGTTTTCTTATTTTTTCTTGATTTGTCCAGTTTAGCGGTTTCTTTTCATGATTTCAACTGTTTCTCCTACCAGAATAAGCTCTTGATTTTTATCTTGAAAGCTTTTCTTTTTTCTTCTTGAAATATCTCATAGAATGTAATATGTTCCCATAAGCAAGTGATAGTCATACTCAACAATCTAATATAGCTACCGAATAGCTTATCGAATAACCTCTCTAAGCTTTCTACGTTTTGGTGAGATCATCCGGTGAGCAACTTCTTGAGCTCTTAACTCTCAAAATAATTTGAAATGACTCAGTGGTTTTGAATGTATTCTCCACCAATGGAATTCAGTATTGGACGCCCCTTAATCATCTTATTAATTCAATCGATGATCTCGATAGCAGACGAATCCATTGATTGCTTATGCACGTACATACTGCCTACATTCTTTCAGACGCTGTTCATCCTTGAGGAATTCTTTTTCTTGACATCTTGACGCTGATTCTTCTTTTAAGTGTTTGTCAGTAGTTAGTAGATCAGTAGAATTTCGCTGATGTAACTGAAGATTGCATTCTCTCACATGAACAAAGTCTGTCCATGCTGATCGAGTAAACCTGTGAAAAAGAGACCATTGGATTGACCTCTCACAGTAAGAATACAACACATGAAGGTGGTTCCTTGTACCTTGATCGATCTTTTCTCTCTCCCTCACTCTGCCTCTCTATTGATTGATCTGAATAGTTCAAGTCTAGAATTGCCTCTGAGGGCATTTACCTCACCTGATCGCTAGTAAACGAGCTGTATATAATAGTTTCAATCCTCGAATTTCCATGATGCTTCCATTTGACTGTCCAATGAATTTGTTTTTTTATTCCATCACTTAATCATCTCTCCGATCAGTCTTCCATGGCAACTCATTACCCACATGATGGGAGATGTTTTTCTCTTTTTCATCATTTTGCTTCTTGGTCCTCTGATTCTTGAAGTGGCTCTCCTGATTCTTATTCCTGCTTATTTAAGGGCCGTTTCTTGTAGATGAAAATTCAATGAAACATCAACATAGTTGTGATAATTGTTTGAGCATGTTGAAATTTATCCTTTTTTGTCAACCATTCATCAGGATTTCCCCAATAACTCTGTATGTGTGTGTGTGAAAGAGAGAGAGAGACTCTTTGGGGCCACTCTTATTTCAGTTTCAATTCACTCTGTTGTGTTGACACCGAACCAGCATTTACGCTGTGCCACATCTCACTGAATCCTTTTTCAAAGCTTCATAATTCAGTTGCATCTTTCCCTTCAATATCTGTTAAATCATTCACATTGAATAGAATTGATGCATTTCAGCCCGATTGGGAGTGAACTGAAACTCCAGTTTCATAGAATAGAAAAGAAAAAAGAGAGATTCATCGTGTGACTAATAAATGATTGCATTCAAATCTGTAATTATCTATAGTTTTCAACGTCTTTCTTCATGATAAGCGTCAGCCTTTTCTCTCTCTCTCACTGGTTCCTCTTTTTTTGACAGCCTAACACGTATTGCTCTTCTCCATTCTGCAGGCTGATGATGATGATCCTGAATATTATCTTCTAAGCTAATAGAATTGAGATGAGTCACAATGTTACAGCTCGATGCGTATTTCTGGATTGAAATGCATGAAATTTGCATCATATTGTGAGTGAAAAGCTAAAAACTTACATGTATCGCGACATTTCGCGCCTTGAAATCTCTCAACTTGAAACCATTCACTCAGTGTGATTATCTATTCATTCTCATGGCCTATGGCCAAAGAGTTGTGTAGTCATTTGATTGTCAAAATAACCAGCAACCCCCTCGAATGAGCAACTTTGAATTTCTAATCAAGCTTCGTGCTCGTGCTTCTAGATGACGAGAGTAAGAGCATTGGTCTATCTTGTCAAATGATGTTAATGATTGAGACACTTACATGAATGTGTTTCCACTGATTTAACAACTAGTTGCTTTTCCATAATGAGCTAACATTTAAACTTATCGCTCGATTTGTAATAGTATGTAGTAGTATGTGTCCTCTCCCAATTGTGATGCATCCTTATGTGCTTTTTTCAAGCCGCTTCTCTTCTCTTCTTCATCTCATTTATGGACAGACGAAGAAATCAGATATTGACTCTGAACACGGGTCAACTTATAAATTGCAATTCATCATCCTCTTCTGGACCAAAATACCTGAGGCTGAATATTACTCATCCATATTAGGGCTTCAATCCTCAATTCGAATCACCTCTCTCTCTCTCTCTCTTCTTTTTCTTTTGCTCTCTTCTCCTTTCATGTCCTCTCTCCGACGCCTTCTTGAGTATTTGACTATTTTTGCGATATAATCAACAATTATTATGCCCATCGGCCATCAATCGTTTGAAAAATACGCGCTCACTTGATGATTTCTACCAGCATTAGTTGATGATAAACAAATGAAACCAACTTCCTTCTCAAGACTTTTTAGAGGCTGATAACCAACACCAATTCATGAGATGTACCTTTCTCTCTCTCTCTCTCTCTCTCTCTCTCTCTCTCAAGTGATATCTTGAAATTTATCTGACACTAGAAACACACTTTCTTTTGGAAAATAATCTGTGAGAGAATCATCTCTCTGTAAATGTCTTCCAAAAATACACCTCTGTGAGTTGATTGTTTAAGGCTCAAGAGTGCTACAGAATACGCTGCGGAAGATGAAGCTGTGGCGTTGAGGAATTTTCCGCTCATTCTCATGCTTGTTAATAGTGTGAGCACTTTTTTGTGAGTATGTTGAGGAAGATGATTGTCCAGAATTTAGCTTCCCTCTCTTTCTCTGTCTCTCAAGATGAAGATCTAACATGATGATGCGACTGAGACTAGCCTTGTTGACCGGCATGCAAGCCAGCTTTCTCTCGTATACATTCTTGTTTTTTTTCTCCCTTCGACTTCTCTTTTTCGTTTCTTCATCACTTTTCAATGGGATGGCTATTTCTCGCTTCATTTTGAGCCACTTCTCTTTAGCCTCCTCCTCTTTCCCAGACTTTTTTTCACTCTCTTTCTCCGTCTCACTTTTCCTCTGTTTCTTTCTCTTTCTCTATACCCAACTTTCTTCCAAACGTTTGCTTTTTTCCCATCTCCTCGCTCACTTATTCGCTACTTAATCACTCATTTGCTCAACTCAAAGCGCGAGACTCGCTTGACTCATTCCCCGATTTTATCCCCATCACTTCCTCGCGATTCAGTGCCCCAGGCTATGACCAACATAGCCGACACCAAAAATGATTCATCTGATGACTGAACAATTTTGAGAGAAAGCTCTTTCTCTCTCTCTCTCTCTCTCTCTCTCTCTCTCTCTCTCTCTCTCTCTCCCTCTCTCTGTCTCTCTCTCGATGTGAGAAAGGGAACCCTTTTCAGAGGTTCCTTTTTTTCTCACAAACAGGTATAAAAGTGCCAGATAAATGCAATCATTTTAATAACTGTCTCCTTTTTTATATATTTTTAATCAATCCATCTCAACTGATATCGTCTAGATGTACATTTTTTGGTCCTCATGTCTGGAGTGTTACTCTCTTAAATTTTTCAACAATCAGTACCATCTCAAACAACGTATCAGTTGTTGAACCTGGATGGCCTCTCTCTAAAACTGATTTGTTTTGCTCTGCTTTTCATGCCCATCGAATGAGGCTCAAGCATGACAGAATTGATATTTCGAAATCCAGCAGTTGTTGTAGGAGATCAATATAAGAAGTTTGTTTGATCTGGCTCTCATAACCAAGCGATGGTCTTTTTATCTAATGCACCATCAGCGTCACTAGTTGCAATCGAGATGCGAAATTAGCTGATGAATGATCTGATGTTCTGTCTACTGATTGATTGCCTACTTAATTTTGTCTGAGTATGTGGTGGTATCTCTCTACAATAATTCTCGGAAGCCTTAAAAGCTTCGAATGATGAGGATTTTTAAGCATCCTCATATCTTTAATTAGCCAGAGTGTGTGTAATACATATTCATACTCATTTTCTTGAGATGATGGCAGAAAGAAAGCGGCGAAGAAAGTGGTAGAAGCTATATGGCCATTGAGGTTGCTGGGCGATGACTTTCCCGATATCACATCATTCTCATAAAGGAGGGAAAGAGAGAGAGAGAGAGAGAGAGAGAGAGAGAGAGAGAGAGAGAGAGAGAGATGAAGTTGCAGCTTATTTCTTGTTGAGAATCAGACAGGAAAATGTGTGTGAATGGGAAATAGGAAGAGAAAAATGATGTTAAGCTGGGAAGAATGCTTATACCATAATGGCTTTATATTTGTCAGACAATCAGTTACAAATGCTCTTGGCAAGCACGTGAATCGTCATATCATTGATTCATTAAAGATGCCTCAATTGCGAGAGAGGCTCGCACGAGCATGGTGATTGCTTGACCACATAATAAGTCAGCCATAAACACAGTTGGTAATATGCTCAAAATGGTAGCGAAAATGAGCTAACTGTGTGATAACCATGAAAACACAACCGATGGGCATTCCATTAAAATTTAGTGAGGCTCAGCATTCGAGCCGTGCACAACTGCTCAATTTGTGTGAAAGAGGCGATGAACTTCCTCCTTTCTGATGACATTCATCAGAATTGATACTTTACATTGTATTTGATGGGTTTAGATTGTTGTGAAAATGGATAAGTTGAGCGTTCAGCTCAACACTATCAAATCTCATTGAACAGAAGCTTTTTCTGTGCTTTTCGTGATGTATTAGCATCAAATCTTCAAGTAACTCTTCGAGAGCTCCTCTAAGAAACTTCGAATCTGAATTTGAAGCTTTCGATTCATTCTTAGTGTATTTTGATCATCTCATTGAGTTGAATGAGTTGAATGATCATTCTGCTCATTTGAATAGAATATCCATAACTTGCACCTTTTGATCTGTAATCATCTTTCCTAACTACCTTCGAGTATCTCAAATGTGTCAAAATAGCTCATGGGGCCTCGCTGAATGATACAGAGCCCTTTCTCTCTCTTCGTCTCCAAGTTCCATCTAAATGTACTTATTACATGAAGATGATGTTCGGTCTATTCTTTCTTGCCCTTGGCTTTCGATGAATTAGGATCAATCAGATGCATCTAAACACCAGGTTAGTTCGATAAATGTGACAAGAGTTTCCATTTTCACCTTTCCAGTTGACCGATCTGAAAAATCAGCCAAAATTACGTTCCTTCCAATTTTATTAATACACCAACAAACCTGATCAAAACTTGATTTCGATCTACCTTTGTCAAGTGACCAGACGAGTGCAAGTAAGTGTAGGGGTTGTTTGTATGTGTGGTAAGAAGAGTAATCAATCGAGTATCATCAGGCTATAAATGTATTCCGATCTGAATTCTAAACTAATGTTAATGTCAGATTATGAGAGGGACTGTCGTATTTAGCGAGAATATTTCGCGTGAAACGGCTCTCTAACCTGTATATCTATCTCATTTATATACTTGTAAGTAAGCATACATCATCTCTGCTATTGACAACACTTCATTCCCTCTCTCTTTGGTTGGAGCGATGTGTGCATGTAGAGATAGTGATCAAATTCAGTATATATTCTGACTTTTGGACAACATCTTGATTTACTGATTGGAAAAGTTCCAGTCGACGCGTACCAATAGAAGATGATGGAGATGAACATCAAGAAGGAGAAGAAAATGAAGAAGAGAAAGAACGGAATCACTCATTCGTTAAAGCTCATTGATCATCCACTGAAAATTAACTTTTTATGCATATTGACGTCTTTCCTCTCGTTTCCCATCTTCCATCTTTAGATCCTAGTGATCCAGATATTTTTCTGGATCATGTTTGAGTTAAATTTTCCGGTTATGTTGCATTTCGAATCGTCTCTCAACTATTTTCCTTCGCAGCATAGATGAAGAAAAGCTCAATTTAGGTTCGATGACTTTTTCAATTTAGCAAACTCATATTCATCAATATTTTATAGAGGAATCTTTTTCTCTTGTGGCATCTCTTATGAACCCCTCTCTCACTTGGTTACAATTTCATCAAGATCTAGTTAGCTCCAACTATTTTTTTAAGCTAATCATTTCCAATAAATTATCTCTTAATATGCCCCAACAAATTGTGGAGATTTTATGAAATAACGCTATCGAGGCTTATCAGATATTCCCTCTAACTAGTCAGTAAGTTTTCAATCCATGGTCATACTTCAAGATTTTCATGTGAGAGAGGGATAGAATGGTAGAGATCCATTCAAGAGTTATGCTCAATTTATAGGAATTTGCTCCAAGCACACCCTCAATGACCATATTCTGTGTGTGTACGTGTGTGAATGGCTAAGCTTGGAGAAATTATTTCAATTTTTTATTTCTATTTTAAACCCATTTGATCAATCACTTCACTGCAAGTTGAAAAAATGTTCAAACTATGTCCTAGAGAGTTTTTGGTCCCCCTGAACTTGATGAACGTTAGAGATTGAATTTGATGGAATTTTTTCCGACTGATTCATCATTTCTCTTTTTCAGGTTAATCTAATTTCGAAGATAATTTGAAGTGTGAGAGGTTTTGCATCTATTTTTTTCTTTTCTTTCTTTTTCCCTCTCTTCGAGTAAAACTTTAGGCATATTTAGAGCTGTTTTCCAACACATTAATCATACTTTTGATTCGTTTACATGATTCAGTGGACATGTAGCTGTAAAACACATCAACTTAATCATCACAAACGTCATCACGCCGTATTATATTTGTGTACCTCTGATCAACCATCTACTTTCGACATTCTTGAGCCTCTATTTATTTAGCCAAGAGCAGATTTTCGCCTCTTAATCCCGTTTTCGCCTTTTGTACTCTCTTTTTTGACTCTTTTTGCTCATCTATCTCTCTCTCTCTCTCCTTCTCTTCCATATTCAGGCCAGGAAGAACTGGTGTTGGGGCTACTGGTCGTGGTGTCCTTTCGATGTCAGCTCTAAGTTATGGTGTCATAAGGGTAGATCAAGCCAACAATTTAACGTCACTAACACTCCAAGACTGTGGACATGTTTTACCGGAAACTACTGCTGCAGTGGTTAAACTCAACGGACCACCCTATCTGTGTAAGACTGATGAAGTCGGCGAAGTATGCATCAGTACTCAGGCCTCTGGTTCCTGTTATTGGGGTCTCCAAGGACTTACCAATTCCATTTTCAAAATGCAACCACTAAATTCTGATGGTGCACCCTTCAGCGAAAGTCAAACTTTCGTTCGAACAGGCCTCGTTGGCTTCATGGGTCCCGGTGCTCTGGTTTTTGTCTGCGGTATTCGTGATGGTCTCATGCAAGTTTCTGGTCGAAAACACAATACTGATGATATAATTGCCACTGTTTTAGCGGTTGAACCAATGAAGTTTGTATATAGGGGACGGATTGCAGTTTTTTCCATCAAAGTATTACGAGATGAACGAATTTGTGTAATAGCAGAACAAAGACCCGATTGTACTGAAGAGGAAAGTTTTCATTGGATGAGTAGAGTTTTACAGGCAGTCAACAGTATACATCAAGGTAAGTAAACTCTTTCATGCTGTTTCATCTCATTCATTGTGCTCAAAAGTTATCTCTCAAAGTACAGTGTAAGATATTTCACACCCAATTACACTGTCTGCCGTTCTACTGTGAAATTTTCATTTATAAATGACCAGAAAACATGAGTTTCAGTTAATTTTAGTGTATAACATCGGCCAAATGGTTTTAGTCTTCTCTCATGAATATGCATCTCTTTGAATCTCGAATTCATAACATTACCTTGAAAAAATTCTCACTTGAAGTTTAGTTCATTTGAATATTGATATATCTCATCTCTATCTCCCCTTTCAGTTGGTATTTACTGTCTATCTCTTGTACCACCAAATGCACTGCCAAAAACAACTTTAGGAGGCATTCACATGCCTGAAGTAAAGCGAAGATTTTTGGAAGGTACACTTCATCCAGCTAATGTCCTCATGTGTCCTCATACTTGTGTCACTAATCTACCTAAGCCACGTGAAGTGCACACTGAAATAGGACCTGCTTCAGTGATGGTTGGCAATATTGTTCAAGGTAATCGTCTTGCGATTGCACAAGGCCGAGAACTTGGATCCAATGCAGATGAGCCCATGTCAATGGGTGAAAATGATTTTACTCGTAAATATCAATTCATCAGTGAAATACTCAAATGGCGGGCAGCAACAACACCCGATCATAATATGTATACATTGCTCAACAGTAAATGTACTGAAGCAAGCTCAGTGACATGTATCGGTCTACACAAACGAGCTGAACGTGTTGCATCTTTGTTACTAGAACGCGGTAAATTGAATACAGGTGATCATGTGGCTCTAATTTATCCTCCAGGAATTGATCTCATATGCGCTTTTTATGGTTGCCTTTACATTGGTGTTGTTCCAGTCACCATTCGACCACCGCACCCTCAAAATTTACACACCACTTTGCCCACCGTTCGAATGATAGTTGATGTATCCAAATCAGTTCTAATACTATCTACAGGACAAGTGATAAAATTGCTCAGATCAAAAGAGGCATCCAATGTGGTTGATATTAAATCATGGCCTCAAATCATTGACACAGACGATCCACCTAAGAAAAAATTGACCTCCATATATCGAGCGCCCACTTCAGAAATGATTGCGTATCTTGATTTTAGTGTCAGCACGACTGGAATGCTTGCGGGCATTAAAATGTCACATGCAGCGGCCACAAGTTTATGTCGCTCATTGAAGCTTTCCTGTGAACTCTATCCATCTCGTCATATAGCTCTATGTTTAGATCCTTATTGTGGTCTAGGCTTTGTTCTATGGACTCTCAACTCAATCTACAGTGGCCATCACACAATTCTCATTCCTCCATCTGAAGTAGAGACTAATCCAGCTTTATGGCTAACGGCAGTTAGTACATACAAAATACGAGACACTTTCTGCTCCTATGGAGTTATGGAACTTTGCACAAAAGGACTTGGCAATAGTATGATCAGCTTAAAGGTGATTAACACATCGTCCTAATCCGTACTGAAACCATTTTGAACGATTTGATAATCTTGTTGGATTTTTTCTCTAAAATCCGCTTTACTTGTCTGAGATTTTTGTGACCTGTTAGTTTCTGCTTCATTTTTCCTCTTCTCCTTCTTGTTTTGACAATTATGAGTTGGGTTATATTCTTGCAGGCACGTGGTGCCCCGGATATCCTTCCTTCTTCGAAATTTTTCGATACCATCTCATCTTTAGCCCATAAAAACTTTGCCTTCTCCATGAAGAATAAGACTCTATGGTCTAGTGCGGAGCTTGTGCTCAAAGCGATGGTCAATTGCTTTGCTGCTGAAGGAAGCATCCCTTCACGAACTCCCACTGCGGCAAAGACACATTCCTCTCTCTCTCTCCCCGATGGCCCAAAAATGAGAAAGAGCATAAACTCTCTTCTGAAAAAAGGCGATTGTCCTGCTGAAACAGGCTGCCGCCAGACCCAAGTAGCTTCACTGTTTTCTTGTGCATCGCAAGTTTATCTGTGTATCTCTAAATGACGTCCCAAATAAGCATCTCGACAGTAGAGAGAGATGAAAAAATGAAAAGTTTCTGACAGCCGCAGCGTGGGCAGAGTTGAAACTTTTAATCGGCCCTCAGGCCACTCATTCCTCTCTCCCTAGTACATCATCTGTATCATAAGTCCAGTCATCACTTCTTCCTCAACAATTTTCCAGTCTATCCTTACTCCTCTTCTCTCTTCATTCAGAACGAGATGTGTGCGGAGAGTTGAAATTTTTAGATGACTCAATTCAGTTATCATGAATTTTGAAAAAATTTCAAGTGCTTGCTCTCCCTCCTCCTTTGCACAGTGTGTCATTCATATCGAATTATGGGGAAAACAATTCTTATCAATTTTTCTTATGAAAGATTCAATCAAGTAATTCATTGAGTCACCTATATTCAACACGTAGATTGTTTGGTATTCTTATTTTCTCATCTTTTTTTCACTAAATTTCCGGGGTACTAAGTCTTGAGGAATCATATTTGCGAATCTGTGTGCTTCCTGTTGGAACTTTGATCTTTTTTTTCACTTCCTTTCGGTTAAAGTACTGTCACTCACATACTTAGCACAAACTTTTGCTCTGAGCCTTAGGTGGACGCTTCTTCTCCTCTTCTCCTTCTCTACTTCTTATTCAAACACTTCACCTCTTTCACTCGGAGTGTATCTCCTTTCGTCTCTTTATTTATTTCTCTCTACCAAACATGAACGAGTTAGTAGTTCTTATTTAGGGAGAGAGAGAGTTCTTGTTACAAAGTTCCTGTTTGATTCTGAGTCAAACATCCTAATCGATTATCTCATCTTGAGCTCTTGTATTTACACTTCTTCTCTCCTCTTTCTTCTCTCTCTACTTCTCCTTCTTGACTAGAAATATGTGTAGCTACAGTCAACTGTTTTGCGAAAATTTTCATTATGATCATCGAATCTAAACTTTTCATAAGCCAGCAAGTACATGTATTCCAGCATCTTGCGCTCTATCATTGCATACAAAGTTTACTTGTCTCAATACTTGGTCTGATCTCAAGACTATGTTTAGTTTAGCTCGTTCGTGGTCACGATTACAGATCTATTTAGCAGTTTTTATTTTCTTTCTCCTTCATTTGATTGCTGACGATTCACACTGGTGAACACTAAATGTTTTGAGTTCCATTACTATATGTCTCCTTCATGTATTTCGCTCTCACATCTCTCACATCGTTTCATGAAGAAAATAGTGATTAACAGAAGCTTGAAGCATTTGAAAATCATCATTTCCTCTCCTTTTCGCTCTCTCTCTCTCTCTCTCTCTCTCTCTCTCTCTCGTAAATATGAACTCGATGTCTACCATCTGATCATGTTGCATCGTAACTTGTGCCTAACCCATCGTCAATTCAACCTCAAACGCCTCCGCCTCTCCTCCTCCGAGCTCTAATTTCTTCGCTTTCCAAATCATCGATCATTTGAGTTTCTAGTGGCTGTAGAAAATTATTACTCGATATCTGGTAAATGATTCATTTCACTGGTTCTCTCTTTAGCCAGAATACCTGTAATCACATCAATATCAGAATCAATTCACATACACACAGCTTCTCTGTTCCCAGGGCTTACTTAGCAATCTTCTTCTTTCTTCCTATCTGTTAATTTGAAAATAACAGCTTGAGGCCAGCAGCTTGCTTGTTTTGCTGTCAGGCATTATTCTTGCATTGATATTAACATCTGTATGAAGTATTAAGTAGCATCATAGAACAATATAACTGTACATAAGGATGGGGGTCGTTTCCCTGAGAAAGATTTTTGTCAAGACTTGAAAGAGGGAAAGTATCATGCATATCATAAATGTCCTATTGGAGATTCTATTGGTGGAGAGAGAAAGAAAGAAAGAAGAGAGGTCCAAAAAAAACCAGGCTGATGAGCTTTCCTAGAGATTTTAAGATTCAATGTTTCCCTTATCATTTTTTACTTTATATCCCATAGCATTTATGAGAGGTTTCGGTCTTTTTTCCTCTCTCCCTAGTCAGGCAAGCTCTCTCCCATGAAACAACTTATCGCTTCAGCAAGCTTCACACTCCTACCTGAACTTGAAAATTGAGCCTCAAACTTGCTTCTTTTGAAAAGTAAGCAAGTATCTTTATAGAAAGAGAGAGAGAGTGTGTGTGTTTCAGAATCATGTGGGGAAAATTGTTCCTTTAGATTTAGTGATTTTTCTTCTCTTTCCTATCCAAAAAAGCTGCGAACCAAAATGATTTGATGATTTGGAATCAAATTTTTCTCCTTTACCCTCAGATCTTCGTCAAAATCAGCACCTGATCGCAATTTTGTCCCTTCATCCTCTCGTTTTTCTCGCCTTGTTACCTGCGTTCCTTGTTTGAAATTAAGCTTGTTTTTTTGTGTTCAATCAGCAGTCAAACTATTTGCATTCCAATGTTACTTCTCTCTCTCTCTTTGTTTCATGCTTGATTTCCGTGAACACTCAATATACGACTCATACATCGTTCTGGGTAGATGGGGAGTGTAGAGGGTGGCCGAGAGAGAGAGAGAGAAGGCTAAGAAGAGGCCTGCAATGCAGGAAAAGGCCACCGGCATGAAGAAAATCTCATTATGCTTAACATTGGATGAAGATCTGAGCAATCATTTTTTCCAGAGCATTTTTCTCATCTCTTTTCTCTTTTTCTCTTTCTCCTTCTTTTCTCTCCTCAGCAAAGAGGCGTGAACCTCTCCTGCGTACGGACCTGTGTAATTGTGGCTGAAGAAAGACCCCGAGTTGCGCTTACTAATTCATTTTCCAAGCTATTTTCTTCTCTTGGCCTATCACCGAGAGCTGTTAGCACCAGTTTTGGCTGTCGAGTGAATGTTGCCTTGTGTCTGCAGGGTGCATCAAGTCCTGATCCAACCACAGTCTATGTGGACATGAGAGCCTTGCGAAATGATCGAGTCACGTTGGTAGAAAAAGGGGCACCTCATAGTCTTTGCCTAATGGAATCAGGTAAACTATTGCCTGGTGTCAAAGTGATCATCGCTAATCCGGACACTCGAGGCCACTGCGGGGACACAAATCTAGGAGAAATTTGGGTTCAGGCACCTCATAATGCAAGCGGCTACTTCACCGTTTATGGTGAAGATGGACTGCAAAATGAGCATTTCAATGCTCGTCTAACCACAGGGGACACTACTCAAGTGTACGCTAGAACCGGCTATCTTGGTTTTCTGAGGCGTACAGAATCTGTTCAAGCCGATGGTGGTAAGATATACAATCTCTCTCCCCCTTTCTCATGAGAAATCGGAGGAGAATTTTTATACACTTCTAATATTCGTGCTCTCTTCATTTTTTTAGAACTTCATGATGCCATATTTGTTGTTGGGGCTCTTGATGAAACCATTGTTTTGAGAGGCATGAGGTTTCATCCAATAGATATTGAGAATAGTATTCTGAAGTGTCATAAAAAGATTGCTGAATGGTAAGATTTACGCTTCAATTTTGGCTCCACAAAACACAAAAATAATGTACCAAATCTAATTGATTATCATTTGCTTTCCAGTGCGGTCTTTACATGGGATAATCTTCTTGTTGTGACGGTTGAATTGGATGGTAATGAGAACGAAGCTCTTGATCTGGTGCCGCTTGTCACCAACGTTGTTCTAGAGGAGCATCAAATAATTGTTGGAGTTGTGGTTGTTGTCGATCCCGGCATCATTCCAATAAATAGTAGGGGAGAAAAACAACGAATGCATCTACGAGATGGTTTTCTAGCTGACCAACTTGATCCAATATATGTCGCATATAACATGTGATGGAAATGAAACATCTTAACGAAACATGTGATCCGATCATCATTCATTTTCCCATCGTTTTTAATCCTCAAAACAAATACATCGCCACCTGTTTTTCTTTATCATTAATCTAATACCATGTTTTGATTATTTTTCATCTGTTTCTTTCAGAATAATTTTAATTCACCTGAACTCTTTCTTGCTCTCTCTCTACCCATCTATCTTCATCACTTTGACGATAGACGATACATACTCTGTGTCACAATTTTAGCGGATAAACTTGTTACAAGTAAAAAACTATTAAAAGACGAGAAGAAGTTGTATAAACATAATTTTCTGTAAAGTTATGTAATAACTCTCCTCCTTAGACGATATTCCAACCTACACCTTTCCAGTGGGCTCCCACTTGTGTATGACTTCTATCAATTCAATTGAACTGATTGAATGAGATGTGAGGAAATTTGAATGATCATCATTCATCAAGCTACTGTCATCATTTGGTAAACCGTTCAGCTTTTGGACCTCGGCAACAATTGGTGTTCTCACCAATCATTGAAAGCTTCAAATCTGCCAAAAGTTGAATGTGACCTGTAATCATTCCCAAAACTTACTCTAAACCGGTTCCTAGGGCTTTTTAACTTGAATTCGATGAATAGATCATTTTTCCAATGGCCAAAGCCATAGTTCTCGGTTGGGACAAAGATCAAGTAATCGTTCTCAAATATTGCCTTTTGGGTGAGATTTTCGCGGCCTTGATCAGCCCTCTAATCTTTAGCGGCTCGTTCCATAATACAAAAATATAGCAAGGCTCCAGATGTCAGCTAACAAAGAGGAGGCATTCTTGAAATTCTTTGGTGTAGTCTGGAACTGGCCTGATCCTTTGACACTTCTCAATTCAAGTGGGCAAATAGTGGCCATTATCTTGGATCATCCTTGTTGATGGATTCATGACAAAATTCAGTAATAGATTCGCGACTTAGATGGGAAAATATCAGATCTTATCACGCAATCGTCTTTTTTCTATCTCTGCATTCATTCTCAAATTTCTGAAATGTGGGAATCGAGGTGGAATTATAGAAATAAGGTCATTTTTTGTGGAAATATTTGATCTTTTTACAGCAGAAATGTCGATAGCTTAAGGCAATCCAAACAGAAAAATAGAGATCAACTCATCCCTCAGCCATTTAACGAGCCTTGGCCTAGTAATAAGAGACCGAGCAAAAGAGAAAGAGACGGTTAAAGAGAGAGAGAGAGAGAGAGAGAGAGAGAGAGAGAGAGAGAGAGAGAGAGATAGAGAGAAAGAAAGAAAGAAAGTAACATTGACAGTCGTTGGATTAACTTTTTCATCGTTCTCATGAGCACCAATAAGTAGCGAAAATAGATAGAGCAAGATCGATTCTAAAAGCATATGAACATGATTGTGGGAAAAATCGACCCAATTTTATACTGAACAATACTGTTTTAAACTATTTTCGAAATTTACAACATGAAAAATTTCTCAAATGACAAAAGATACTTTAAAACTCATGTGTTCTAGAGTATGCTAATAAATTTAAGAACAACACAAGATTCTCATCGAGTTTTTTCACAAGCTACTCTTTAACAGAGGTTGAAGTAACAGGCTTCTTAGATGATGGGCCATCGTCATCAAATAAGTCATGCTGCCAGCGTGCTGGTGATTTTCTTTGCTTCCGCTTGTGTGAAGTTTTCAATCTTCGGCTCCGAGAATGAGATTCACGGTCATCATGTTGAAAATAGGAAGTAGTGAATGATGATGAGGAAGACGATTGAAAATTGTTACCACCCTTATGGCCTCTATAGACTCGTGAAATAGATGATGAAACAATTGGAGTATCATGGGACTTATTGGCAGTCGAATAATGATCCTCACTAAGTGAAGAGGTGGGCTGATCCTCATTGGCTGATGAATCACGATCAGATGATCGTCTTAATCGTCTATTAAGCACCGGGCAGCGTCGACCAAATGTTGGACTTCGCTTCAAATATATATCGTAATCATACTTGATCGGAGTAGGACTTCGAGTGATACTTCGTGTATGGCGGTGGGAGTTTTCCTAAATTAACGAATTGAATTTATCTGTTAAAATATAGTTAATATCTAGACGATCCCATGATCATTCACCATGGAATCGATCTCAGAACGATGATAGGAAGTTGGGATATCAGGGAGGATATCTTGGAATCTGACTCGTTGGATTAACGAAGGTTTAAAAGAGAAAAACTCACTCTAGAAGCTTGTCCAGATGTCGATGTGTTATTATTATTATTGATATTGTCATTATTATTATTATTATTGGTCAAAGATGAAGTAGATACATCAGCAGGCACTTGATCACTAATCGAACTTTTATTAACTGTACCGCCACAATTACTTGTTTTCGATCGATTGTGTGATGTCAGTCTGACTTTGGCCATCCTTTCTCTTGGATTATGCCGTTGATTGAGTGTTGACAGACAATCAGAGAGAATAAACACACCCGATAAATTACCAAAAAATTACGGTACCAGTGCTGTAACCGAGTGTGGAGAAAATATTGCCAATCATGTAAACTAGGATCCATACAAAAATTGAATGATAATAATATACACTTACCCACCAAAACTATACCACTCACAATGGCACATTCGATTTTGGTATAATTTTTTTATCATCAGTACAGCATTAGAGCTCGAATTCATTTTCTCCAAAATTATTTTATATAATTTAACTCTCCTCGCTACCGGTATACTGGTGAATGTATTTGACGATGAATGGATGTTTACTTTCGCCTCATATCTGTAAAAGGTTCGTTAACTTGTATTCCCATAAAAATTCCTGGTATGAGATGGCAGCATGCTGTCATGTTTACCAAAGCAAAAAGCTAGCTTTTTGTGTTTAACTGTTTAAAAGGTATGCATCAAAATGATTCACTTTCAGGTGAATGTTTTGATGTATAACGAGTAAGAAAAATATTTTTTGCAAATTTTTTTGATAATGTTAAAAGTTTGCTGATTTTTTCTGTGGTGTTTGGTGGAACTTGTAGGTGTGTGTGTGTATAAACAATGTCAGCTGAAATTCATCCAGCACCAAGTGCTTCCGAAGTTAGTAAGAAACTTGAATTGGCAGCTAAATTGGAAGGCCATCAGGACATTGTTAATAAAGCTTTGATGCTGAAAAATGAAGAAGGTGTAATCAGTATCAGTGATGATAAGTGAGTTATGATATGATGTTGTTTTACCACTGTATTATACGATTCTTGGAATTGTTACACTGTTGTTGCTTAATAATGTTGATATAAAATTTGTGTGTGAGCTTAAACATAATTATTCTTCATGGTCTTATCAACAGAACCGTTATGATATGGCTCAAAAGAGATGCTGGACACTATTGGCCAAGTGTTTGTCACAAACTTCCAGGTAACAATTTTTGTGATACTCTTTTTCTCACACTTCATGCTTAATCTAATGATTTGCAATGATGATGATGATGAAAATGGTATCAAGAATCAATCAAATCACCAGCGTACAGGAACGTCTGTTCTTGTTTATAGTTTTCACGATAAATGCAATTAGCTTTGCATCCTGTATTTGCTAATTATTGACTTTGATTTGTTTTCTTGTTGGCTCTTCTATGTTGTTTCTCTTTCCGATTCTATTCAAAACACTCTACCTTACACAAACCCATAGCTGCTGGAGTGTCAATGGATTTTAATCATGAAACGAAAAGGCTGTTTGTTGGTATGGAAAATGGTTTGATATCCGAATTCCTTGTCGCTGATGATTACAATAAGATAACTTTCCGGAGAAACTATCTAGCACATGCAGAACATGTTACTGGACTAATTTTTTCCCTCTTCAACGAATGGATTTTAAGTGTTTCTCGTGATAAGTCCTTCTGTTGGCATTGCTCGGAAACAGGAAGAAAATTAGGCAGTTTCCTATGTAATTCATGGTGCACAGCTCTACAGTAAGTTTCCCTCTCATCTGAATACTGACTTTTCATTTACTAATCATTCATTGAGGCCCGATCAGCTTTACTTGTGATTTACCAATTAGCATCAAAAAGAGATTTTTGAGCATTCTCTCCATTTTCGCTTACACATGCATTTTCTATGTGGAACATGTTTAATGATTCACTTCCTCTTTTCACAGATTTGATGTACAGTCTAAGCACACATTTATCGGAGACTATACTGGTCAAATAACTATGCTAAAGTTAGAAGATAATGGTTACAAACCAGTCACAACCTTCAAGGGTCATAATGAGATGATTCGTTGCCTTGCATGGGACCCTGATCGCCAGATGCTTTTCTCTGGAAGCCAAGACAAAATGATAATTTGTTGGGATATTGGAGGAAAGAGAGGCACTGCATATGAATTGCAGGGTCACAAGTAGGTTTAATAATATTTTAACTTTGAGAAAAGTTATATCATATTTTGTTTTTCCAGGGGAAGAGTTTCCTCATTGTGTTATGCCAATCAAGCAAAACTTCTTGTATCCGCCAGTGATGATTGTAGAGTTGTATTTTGGCGAATGGATGTTAGAAGGAAAGAGGTATTTATGCTTTTCCTCCTTTTTCTCAATTTTTCACCTATACTAACTTGCTATCGCATCACTATTCAATGATTACTATATTGTCCAGACTCCAGATTGGTTGGAAAGTGATTTTTGCCAAAGATGTACAAAACCATTCTTTTGGAATATCAAAGCTATGCTGGATCAGAGGGTCATTGGTTTGCGGCAGGTAAAGAATTTCATTGATTGAAAAAAAATTCAATTCTATCATATCTCTCAACTTGAACTAATTTTTCTCTTTTAACTACCATAGCATCACTGTAGAAAATGTGGTAAAGCAGTGTGTGATGGGTGTAGTGGTAGTAGAACGAACATTCCTTTAATGGGCTTCGAAAATCATGTTCGCATCTGTGATGAGTGTCGCAACAGTCTTGGGGACGAAGAGTAAGTGTTGAACCTTATTCTTCCAGCAAATTTTATTCACAATTTCTTCTGATATTTCATCAGTTTGAGACCACTTGCTGTTTCCTACGATGCTCGCCATTCAATTTTGCACATGGACTTGGATGAGTCTCGCAATGTTTTGGTAACTTCGGGAACAGATCGGCTGATTAAGGTTGGTAGAAATTTTCAAGCCGGTTCAAGTAATTGAGGCTAATTTATTGCTCTTCTTCTCTCTTCAGATCTGGGATATCAGCAAAATTTTTGAGTCTTCATCTGAGTAAAGTTGTTATTTTATCACCATTTTCGATTGTCTCGTTTGTTTTAACATGATAAATATTTATCCGAACATGTATACACATGCTCATCTCTCAAATCGGTATCTATTCATCTATAATGAGAAAGAGAGCAGCTGTCCAATTCAAAAACAGATCAAAACTATCCTAATTTCTATGTACTAACTGAGTTTTTTCAGTGGTGTTCGCATCTTTTATGCAAAAGTCTTATGAAACATTTGATCAACTTTCTAAAATTTCCATGAAAATTTACAAGTTCCAACTCTCTCCTTTCTACCCTTTTGTCATACTTTTCTCTTACTTGGAACAGGCCACTTCGGAGCCAAGTAAAGTTTTTCCAGATCTACTGTAGTTTATCTCTCGTTTTTCATTAAGCTACTTCGATGAGCCAGGAATGATCACTACAGGAGTTGCTCTTTGGAAGGTATTTCAATAACAGCTCCATAATGACCTCGTGACCTCAGTAATTATGACTTGTATACAATCCATCAATTTATCTTCATCTTCAAAATGGTCCAGTGTTTCTTTCATGAGGTAAAAGTTTTCACAAATCAAAATACCGTTCATCTAGCAGGTAGTGGATTTGATTTACACATCATTTTGATCCAAATTGCTACTAAGGCTACTCATCTAGTATTAAAACGAAAATTTTTTCAACAATAAGAATTCGTAGCAAGCCTTTTACAATCCATTTTCGTTGTTGGCCATCTGGAAACGCTCCAAAGTTCCATAATTCTTACTCAATACTCATCTAGATTGCGATTATTGGCTCATAAGCTCAGTGCCTTTTTCCATAATCTGTCTGAAGTTTGGTGAAACGATCCCAAATTTTGATGGCCATCAATGAGATTACATATTTATCAGAAGAGAAAAAAAATTCAAATTACCAGAATACCATTAGAATTCATTCAATTAATGAACCATTGATCAATACAATCCAAAAGTAAGAGAGAAAGAAAGAGAGGAAGAGAGAGATAGTAAATAGAGTGAGCAAAGAGGGAGAGAAAATGTATACAATATAGTTGAAACTCTTCTTCTGTCATCATTTCTGTGAAAAGATTTAAACCGAAACAGCTATAAACCATCCGAATTTAATCATCATCATTTATCGATACTTAATAAGTGTCCAGTGAACATTTTCTTCCTCTGTCCTCATTCAATTTGATTGGCATTTATTTTAATCTCTCACCCATACAATACAAGCCTGATCCAGCCATCGGTCAATCAGTGGCAAAACATAGTCACAATCATCTGTACTCTTGTCCCACCTCTTCCAGTGCTTTGTTTATGTTTGCTTTGTAGTGAGAGAGAGAAAGATGAAATGTTTTGTGGCCTGAAAGTAAATTAATCATCAAAATTATATAGTTTTTTCCTGATCACAGATACAGATGTAGATCGATCATTTGTTTATTTTCTACCATTGTGAATGTTCATTTTCATGAGATCGATTTTAAAAGTGTTTTGTTCAAATTGTGCGCTGACTTGAGATTTAAATCATTGTTTCTCTATCTCTCACACTTTTTTGCTCTCTCTCTCGGTCAGATGGACATGATCCCAATTGAGCTGTTATACAGTGAAATTTAATTGGTTCAATTCTTGTTTGACCCTTCTGTGATTTGACATCCCTAACAATATAGGTTATATGGAAATAATGCTTTTATTCATGCAATCATGGTCTCAATTAATCTCTTCCAACATTATCACCATGAATTGGTGTATCAATGAGAACAATGTTTTGTTATTATTATTATTTATCTTCAACAACAACAAGCTCATGTGAAGTGTGTGAGTTGATTCAATGTGAATTTATCAATTATGGTTGTGGACAAGTCTATTACTAATGGAAGGAAAACCGGTGATCGGGGACAATCCAATTTTACCACCGCATCAACGGCTGAAAGTATTCATAATAATCATCATTCAATAAGAAATTCGAATTATTCCTCCATCGGACTTACTGCCCATGAATTATGCGAATTCGATGATCTTGCCACTGCTTTGATTGTCGACCCTTATTTAGGTTTCTGTACTCATAAAATGAATTTAAGGTGATTCAATTTTCCTACTTTTATTCTAAATGAATGGATGAATGTCCCAAAAAAATTTGAAGGCTCACCCTGCAGTACTCTTGGGGGGCCTAAACATTAATTTTTTTGGTCAAGAAAGACAGACGTTCTTTCTGATCGATTAGTTGTGGTGTTAATTCTCTTTTACTCAAAGAGTAAAATACTCTTTGCTTTTACTATTCTCATGAATCTGATTACCATAAGCTGATTGAATTTTATCTCTTATCCGTCAACTCTATCAGGTTCAAACCACCCAGAGTCTCTCAAGATTATCTGAAATCTGTTGTGCTTCAATTTAAGAAGAATCAAAATTATGAACTTGCTTTCAACAAGTTGGTCGCTGGAGATTGGGCTAATAGCTTTTATCACAATCGAGATGCACGACAGAAAAAGTTATTTAAAGATCATGTTTATAGATTTCTAAGAATTTTCGATAAGAATTCTGGATTCGAAATTCAGCCATGTTTAAGGTGAGTATGCACACAAAGTGTTTGGTGAAAATCTGATCGATACTTTTTTCTGCTGCCTTCATACAGGTACTCAGCTGAAGGAAATTGTGGAGCGAAACTCACCGCCACACAGAAGTGGTTTAAAAATGAAAAAATAGAAATGCTCGTTGGTTGTATTGCTGAATTGACTGAGAAAGAGGAGGAAGAGATGCTCAAGCCTGGTTTGAATGATTTCTCCGTTATGTACTCTTGTCGTAAAAATTGTGCCCAACTTTGGTTAGGACCAGGAGCCTTTATCAATCATGATTGTCGAGCTAGCTGTAAATTTGTGTCCACAGGACGAGATGCTGCCTGCATTAAGGTTTTACGTAATATTGACATTGGAGAGGAGATTTGTTGCTTTTATGGTGAAGATTTCTTTGGTGATAACAATTGTTACTGTGAGTGTGAAACATGTGAAAGACGTGGTACTGGAGCTTTTTCTCAGCGCAAAACAGAACATTCGATGGAAACTGGATTCCCACAGAAAAGTGTGTACAGTTTTCGAGAGACTGATAATCGTCTTAACCGAATGAAGCAGTTAGCTCGAAAGAAAGAGAAAGATGAAATCATTGGTGGGGTGAAAGAAAATTCTGATAAAAATTCATGCAATCCAAATCAAGCTAGGATCAATCGCTGCCGAAATGTGTCCAATTGTTCTCTCAAGAATAAGATCTCATCTATCGTTGATCGACTGGCTGACGAGGAAAAAAACCCTCAAGTATTAGTCACAAGAAGTGCGAAGGCAAAGAACTTACTACAGACTCCTTCAATTGAAGAAAAGTCCAAAAATACCAAAATTGAAAAGTCAGTATCAAACGAAGTGGACCTACAGGTTAACAGTGATCCGGTTGCCAAGGAGAACCGAAATTTGGAATATTTTCCGGAAGAAAAATCAGAACAATCTCGTAAGACTCCTCTTCGAAGATCTTCTCGTCTCTCAAGCTCAAAATCTGTACAAGATTCGAATGATTCAAACATATTGGGTCCAACTCCTGAGCATATGGTTGAAGACGATGAAGCTCTCATCAACTGTGATCCATCATATACCAATTCACAATCACAATCAACGGGATACCAAAAAAGATCCGTTGATTGTGCCAATGATGTCGATGATACTCGTTTGAGCTCTAGAAGCATGAAAGTAGAGCCACAAGGCTGTCTTAAGTTAACTATTAGAGTAAAAAGATTGGGAAATAAGACTTCCAGTCCTACCAATCAAAGGGTAGGACAGAGAGAACTCAATGAATTGAATCGAAGAACAAATGACAAATGGGAACAGGTCACTTATGAAGTTTTACCATCATCAGCAAGTGATTGTAGCTCACTTTCACCCCTGAAAGATATGGTCAAAAACACTGGTAATCTAGATGGTAAAAGAAAGCTTCGTAAAAAGAAAAAGAGAAGAGAATCAAGCTCTGCAAATAATGATCAAGATAATCTCGACCACTCTGAGCTTGATGATGTATCTGATGATCCTAAAAAACCTGAGATCGATGTTGGCTGTCCAATTGCAAAGCGCAAGCCAACTCCAAGAAGTTGTAAGGAAAGCTCGTGGAAAAATGATCTCAATTTGGTTGCTGGACCCAAAAGATTGAGGCTACGGTTCGGAAATGACACAATTAGCATTGATATCCCTCACTCAGCATCAAAAGTCTCTTAGCAAAGGCTAGTTATATTAGCCTCAGCTGCACTCAACTATTCCCCTCATTTCTTCATCTTTGGAATCAATGTTAATTGAAACTTTTGTCGCCCATGAGCTGATTCTTCTCATTAAGTTCAAGAGAAATTTCATCAGAACTTTCTTGTGAACAGCATGGCTCATGATTCTTGACTGATAGAACTCTCACCAGAATTTTTATCTACTGTACCCAAGCCATGTAAAACTGTATTTATATACATTCTATACAAATCAAAGATTAATGATTTACAAACGATATTTTGAACTATAATCATTCTTCAACGCGCTTAGTTCTAGATTTGAAGTGATAAAAACTTTGAATATGTCTCTCAGACCGGTTTTCTTGATGACGAGATTCGTGATCTATGAACATAATTAAGTTCACCAGGCTCTTTTAGTTATTAGAGGCTTTAAAAATGTTCTTAATCGTTTGAAAGAGTAAAAAATTCGATCGTATGTTTATTGATTTATCATTGTGGCTAAATGAAGAATAAGAAACGGCTAATCGTGTGCCCTATCTTCGTTAGATCAAGACAATACAACTTGAGTTGCACGATTGAGCAGCTATCAATCAGCTAAAATGAAGAAATTCATGGGTATTTTACCACTGACTAAAAGAGTATGAGCTATGATGTAATTCAAATGAGTTAAAAATATATAAAAGATCCTGTCATAGGATCCTCATTTGTACTCGTTTTAATAAGAAAGGACTATAAGAAGTAAGCCTCTTGTTGAAAAAAATATGCTATTTACATTCTCTACAATTGTGTGGGAAGATGGTCATTTGTTAACTGATGATTGATGAGTGAATCAATATTATGAGAGAGTCAGAAATGACTCTATCAAGTCATCGAATGATATAAAATCAAATCTCGAACCTGTCGAGATATCTATGTATATCAGAGGAACGAGTTCTTCTCAATCTATCTCTAAAATCTCTGTCTCGAGGGTCTTTGGTTAAATATTTTTCTGTTCTCTCCGTAATTATGATAGGTTCAGGAGAAGGTGATCGTCGATATCTATCGATGCAACGAGAATGAATATGTTTTTCTACAATGGGTGGGCCACATCGAGTTGCATGTTGATGGATGATTGAGCCAGTCGTCGGTGAACAGCAATGTGATGTATGCTTTGGACAAGAGTGCTCATGAGTTTTTTGATGAGTTGGGTGTGGAGGATGATTTTGACGCTTGCTTCGACCTCTCTCTTCACTTCGAGACCTGGATAAGCGACTTCCAACTTCACATAAAATTTTTTCGTACACTGCATCATCTATCAAAGATTCTTGACAACTTTGATCGGCTGATAAATTGACAGAAGCAGAATGGAAATCACTATCGGTAAAGTGTGGTGAGTCGAGGCTAGTTTTTGGTTCTGTTTGACGATTTTGTTTCGGTCGACCTCTGTCAATAAATTCGTACACAGGACCCGCACTACCAGAATCATCAGTCATTGTTCCAACGGATACTTTTTCCAATTGTTTATTCCTTTTAAGCTGAGCTTTATTAATTTTGAGAAGTTCTTTCATTTGTTTAGTTAATGTTTCCAGTTGTTCCTCCTGAGTTTTCAGAACAGTCAGTAAGAATTGATTTTGATCTTTACATGCACACTGTCGACCATTGTGATTATTATTATTTTCCTCTTGAGATGCTTTTTTGGTACGAGATTCATTCTTCTCCTTGGATAATGAGACTGATGAACAAAATGAACATTAGTGATGAATGGCTTTCTCTTGTCGCTTTTTTTCGAAGGCAGCTCTACAATTAATGAATAAGTTTTAAATTTGAGCAACAAGTGTTTACCTGATTGTTTCGAGGAAGATTTGCCTCGAACATTGGATGAAACAGACAAAAGCTCTGTGTCCCCATCTGAACTTATACTCAAATCCGGAACAAGAGGTCTGGTGTTGATTATCTATAGGACACATAGTGAGAGACAATTAATGAATAAGAAGGAAAGTGTGAAAAAGTAAAAATTTTCTCAGCTTACAAAACAATCAAAGTTTATGCTTCAAATCACATGCACAAAAAGTGGGCGGCCAATCAGTAAGACTCATCTCTCAACTCTTCTTGGGACCGGTTAAACTCACCCTCGGTGGCTCCGGTACCGGTATCGGTGGCCTGAAGGCTATGCTATCAGGATATATCATTGCCAATGGACAATCAATTAATCACACACAATCAATCCAATTAACTGATATACATGTTGATAAACATTGGAGTAAACATTAATGACTCATAACTTTGTCAACGGTCAAGAGAAGCGCGAAAGATACCGATCTCATAATTTCAGTATCCAGATATCTGTATTTTTCACCTTTTTCGGCTCAATTCGAGGTCAAAGTTGAGAGAGAAGAAAGTTTTCTTCTTCGATTTCAATCCAAGGAATGGGCATAAATTTTCTTTTTATTGGTCATAACATGATGTGATATTCAATATTCAAAGTAATGAGATGGGAGGCTAAGAGCTAGGCTATCATTCCAAATTAAGAGACTAAAAATTGAAAGAGTTTCCGGTGAGTTGAAATTCTTTTATCCATCTCAGGAAACTGGACTTTTCAATCAATCTTCATCGGGAAAATTTTTTGTCTCGGAAGTAGCAATTTCTGCTTCGGAGGCTGTACTTGATGGGGTTGATAGTGTGGATGAAGTTGAGAGAGAGGATGGAGTGGATGGTCTCGATGGGCTAAATGGTCTGGATTGAGCGGATGGAGTGGTTGGTAATTTGAATTGAGATGTTGAAGGGGTTAATAATGGTGTTGGAGGACGATTCAATGGTGTCTTGAGCGTAGTTGCCGAGTCCAAGTCATCATTCGAATTTCCCTCAGGGAACTCAGTTGAATCACCAAGTGGATCCTCTAAAATCATTGATGAATTGCAGAGTATAATCTGTTCACCCAAAACCATCATGGCAAACAGCTTGGGAAGTTTGCAAATCACTCGAAGAGCATCTATTTGTGTACCAGTGTGAACGATCGGAATATTGAAGCCAGTTTCAAGTCTAAAAAGCTCTGAACCAATAACTTGAAAATCTTTTCCCAGATTGCTGAGATTATCACCAGCAGAAACCACTCCACTTCCAACACTTTTGACACCTTCACCAAGCTTGACTGTAGAAAAGCCAAGGACAGCGGAATCAACTCCAACAACGACACCCAAAGGTGCTAAGGCCGCTTTGACTGCATCTGTGGCTATATCTCGGGCAGATTCTGTATTATTGGGTGTTGGAAGTCCATTCACTGATGATGTTAGAACAATGATGAGAAAAGTAAAATACTTCATGGTTGAACAGAGAAAAATGAGACCAATGATATTGAGTAATGAACAAAAGTGAGTAATTTGCACTGAAGACTGACTAATGTCTATGGGGAGAATGCTAGCTTTAAATAGTTGCCAGAAAAAAGGCAGGTCAACTAAGTTAGAGATGGAAAATTCATCTCCCCTCCATATTTTTCAGTGAATTATGTAGTTGACAAAATTCTGGGTACACGATTGGTTTCTGACGAATTGATAAGAGATTGAAAAAGAAAAAAAAGGTGATCTCCTCAAAAATAAGATGTTTTATCTCCAATCGATAACTGTCAAATTATATTCACATGAATTACGTAGTTGAGGGTTATGAGCACATGAAGTTGAGGGCAAAATGATGATTCTCGTTCAAAAAAACTTCAATCCCCAAACTTTTCTTCCAATCAAACAGTAGCTTCTTCCGAGAGCAAATTCTCTTGAAGCTGTGCGTTACATAATCAATTTCATGATCATTCTTGCCACCTCCTTTCCTCTATCAGTATGTGATGTTCGAATGTTCGAGAGAACTGAATGGTAAAATGAGGCTTGTCCAAACGGAAGAAGAAGAAAAAAGGATATCTTCAATCAGAATATGATTATAAATTATTTGCATAGTCCATGATAGTTAACCTCAAATCATTAGTGAGGAAAAATATTTCATAACCTAATTGACTTGTGAATCTAACATTCTTACTTGAGAGAGAAAGAAGAAGGAAAAAATAAACGCTCATGGAGAAAGTTTCGATTCGAATAGAAACTTAGAAAATACTCGAAGAACATGAACTTTTTTCATGGATCAATTCAAATATTTGCTGATACTTTGACAAACTATTTTCGATTGATCCTATCTAAAATTGGCTGTGATTATCAGATTACTATGAGTTGTCTTGCCATTGTGTCCTATCCACCATAAATATTTGGTTGGGAAAACCATGAGCAATCATATTGACAATGAAATCACTTGCCTCCAGTCGAGAGTCGAGAAGATTCTACCTTTAATAAAAAGGAAATCAAGAATTACTCTAGACTAGTCGGTTTAATGTATGGTCTAACATTCTCAGATCGGACAAGAAAACTGTCCTGATCGATAAATACCAGAGAAATGTGATGCTGTAATGTGAAGACTTTCTCATTGAGAAGTTCTCATCGTAACCATTGGTAACATGTTCCAACCAGCTGACAAGAGAAGCATTCCACATGGCAATTTAGAGTGTTTTCCTATTCAATTTACACATAAATTTTTATTGTCAAAATATTCACAATGGCATCTCAATTAATCAATAAAGTAGCCATCGTTACTGGTTAGTATTCATCGTGAGTTTGCTCCTCAAATGTGGATAATGCTTCATGTTCCACTTCGTTCTTCAAATCTTGAGTTTCATAAAACACCTTTTGACCAAAAATAGTTGATCGGATTATCCTCAAATTGATCTTATTACTTTTATTAGGTGCAAGTTCAGGTATTGGACGAGCAACTGCACTACAATTGGCTTCACTTGGCTGTTGTCTATCATTGAGTGGCCGAAATAAGCAGAATTTGAGTGATGTCAAGAAAAAATGTTCCGAAAAATTGCAAGAAAATCAGGTCCTGATCGTTGATGGAGACATTGGAGAAGAATCAACAAGAGAAAGATTGATACAAGAAACACTCAAGTTCTTTGGAAAAATAGACATCTTGGTAACCTTAGAAAATCAATTCTTTTATTTTTTTTTTGCTCATTTCTAGTTAACGCTCTATAGTCATTTTTTTCAACAAGCCATCTTATTCCTCCCATAGATCAATAATGCCGGTATCATCAAGAAAGGAACAGTTGAGACTACTCCATTGGCAGACTTCGATGAGGTGATGAATATAAACGTTCGATCATGCTATCATTTAATGCAGCTTGCCATTCCACACCTCAAACTGACCAAGGGTAACATTGTTAACGTATCGAGTGTTAACGGTTTGCGATCATTCGCCGGTGTAGCAGTTTACAATACCAGCAAGGCTAGTTTGGATCATTTGACCAGATGTGCTGCTCTTGAATTGGCTCCTGATGGCGTGAGGGTGAATGCAGTTAATCCTGGGGTGATAATCACTGAGATTCATAGACGTGGAGGTATGAATGATCAAGAATATCAAGCATTCTTGGAACGATCGAAAACTACTCATCCTCTCGGACGACCAGGGAATCCAGAGGAAGTGGCAAAAGCGATACAATTTCTTGCCGATGACTCACAATCAAGCTTTATCACTGGTGTGACATTGTCAGTTGATGGAGGAAGACATCTTACCTGTCTCCGTTGATACTGATCTATCTAAATATATTAACATTTCTACTCTTATCAGTACATGTGTTGAACATTTGCTTGGATCATGAGAGTTTCGTTGATTAAAGGACATGTCCGGAAAACGGGCTTTTTTGGCCCATGTCCGATTTTGATAAAAATTATATATTCTGAAAGTACATCAACTACAGATTACTATGATACCAATTTTGGGCTGCCCAGGTCAAAGGTCAGGAAGTTTCCGGGGTTCAAAGTTCGGCATCAAAACAGTCAAAAATCGCGGATTTTTGCTGATAAGCACACAAGATGCATGATTTTAGATTAGATCATTCATGAATGAGTTATTATCTCAGTTTGAGTGAATTTTTAGAAGTGAAAAATGATTTTTTTCAAAAAATGTTGATTTTTTTGATAGATTGAGAAGAGTCTGTAGGGTTAATCATGATAATTGATAATTGAGTTGGTGATTCCTCGTCTCTATGATTTTGAATAGGAATGGACCTTCTCAGTTCATAACTTAACTAGCTCAATTGCTTTCCCGGCATTGATTCATCAGTCGCGTTTTCTTCATTATGTAATAGAGTGAAATATGAACATGATTTTTTGTTGGAGATTGGGTGTTATTTTCATGAATGGATTAAATGTGATCGAAAATTGTACATAAAAAGCAATACAAGATAAATGAGTAAATCATACAATGAGTATTAACTAAAAAATAGGCCAAAATTTCTTGGTATTCTGAAAAGAGATCAAGAATATGACTGATCAAGAGAGGGGAGACTCATGTTTGTTTCGAATACCTACCAATCCACTTGAGAGCTTTCAGTTCTCCCCTGAATTCGATCAAGGGCATGATCGAGCGGAGAAGCTGGAGCAGGACTCTCAAAACCACTTCCGACGATTGATAGCAAGCAAAGTGCATGCTCACAAGGACTTATGGTCCTTCGGCCAGACATGCATTTGCAGTACCAATCGACGGCTCTTTCTGTCCCTTCTCCATCAAGATCAATCAAGACAAATACTTGATAAACCTTGTTCCTACGGAATCTCGATGGAAGTTTGGCTCGTAGAAAATAAGGGGAGTCAACATCAATACCATAGGTGGCAAAAGCCTCAAGAAACTCTAAGGGATCTTGGTGTAACCTTAACTGGAAGATAGAAAACTTGGTAAGTCGAATATGCTTTCCACTTTTCGAAATACTTACGCTAGTATGTAAACCTTTTTTCCGACACTCTGTCTTGTAGCTGTTGATCCACTTTGGACCATAAGTTCCAGTATCAGAATTGATAAGGGACTGAGTCCTCCTGAGCAGAAGAGTGGGCTTGACCTGCTCCATGAGAAGGGCTTCAAAGTGCGAGCTCCATAAATATCAAGCAAGTGGAGGCGAGGACAACCACTTTAAAAAACTGTCCGTGGTCAGTCAAAATCCATCCCTACCTTCACGTGGTGCTGGCTGTTTAACACTGACAGGGCTCTGGTATTCTTTGATTGAATAGAATGAATTCGATGAATTAAACTAAGGATGAGGCAATCAAAAGATATTTTTGATAAACTCTGCCCAACAAGTGAGGCATGAGTTACACTTCATCTTATCTCACTTCCGATGAAAGATAAGAAAATGTTATCAGTTAAAGTTTTCTCCTTCTTGACTTTGAAAATATCGAAAAAAGCTTACTTTGACCAACTTCTCCCAATTTCCGGGACCTGAGATATGTCTCATCTTATCTCACTCTCGATAAAAGATAAGAAAGTGTTATCACTATTCGGTCTTCAGAACATTTTTTTTCTCATCTCGAATTTAGTTCATCTGGCATAATTTTTGACCTGATATTCGTGATCCTCGTCGAAAGTTCGTCTAGAATCGATTAAAACTTTCAAAATCCCAAACAGGCCATTTCCGGACATGTCCTTTGTCCACATTCTTTTGAGAATGTATCAGCTATGGCAGTGATTCTATTTTCTTTAGTCTATCAATTCGTTCTCTTACCATCGATATGACATGGTATGGTATCTTGCAGAACGAAGTCAAATTCAAGATATTGATGTAAACGAATTGATGATCGAAAAAAATTCAACTCGAAAACACAACTCAGTGGACATCATTTTTGATTTGTTAAGCTTTGCATTTCGTCATCATTTTGTTTACATTTTCACAGAGCAAGTCTGAAAATCAGCTGTGAATGTGATTCATGTTATCATAATATGATTCAATAATCTGATTCTTGAAAACGAAATAAGCTCAATTTGTCTTCTGATTTTATGATATTCTCTGTATTGACATAGTTTGATTGTGATCTGATTTGACTGATCTGTGACCATGAATTGGTTCAAGAAGCCAACGGCTGAAGGTAAGAATAGAGTTTGTGGGAGGTAGATTGTGATGTCGAACTGCATGATTTGTGTACAATCATCTTTGATCTGAGTGCAAAATCATGGAATCTATCATGATTACTAGGGAATATTATCGAAAATGAATGTTTAATTATTGTAGAACAATTGAAAAGCCAATCAAGAGATCTTAGAAAAGTCACAAGAGATTTGGAACGAAGTAAAAGAGATTTAGAGAGACAAGAAAAGCAATTGGAAGCGGAGATCAAGAAGGCCGCTCAACAGGGTAATAAGAAGGTTTGTTGTTAAACTATCCATTTCAAATTGTCCCAAAAAAGAATTAATGAAATATTTGATCCTAAAATCAATCTATAGGCTTGTACTATACTCGCAAAGCAGCTTATCCAATTGAGACAACAGAAAACAAGATGTATGGTTGCTGGTTCACAAGTTAGTTCAGTTGGTAATCAAGCCAAAGTCATGCATGCTAGCTCTAAAGTGGCTGGAGCCATGTCTTCCACAACTAAAACACTTAAAGATATCAATCAACACGTTAATCCAGGAAAGGTCATGAAAGAAATGCGAGATTTCCAACAAGAAAATGCCAAGATGGATATGAAGCAGGATATGAGTAAGTGTCATTTCCAATCATCAATGCAATGCTTATGTACCTTGATGAATCATAACTGCCTTATTTCTGTTGAATCTTTACTCATCATCATGACAATCCGAATTTGATTTTTTTGCCTAATGATTCTTTGTCTCCTTCAGTTGACGAAACCCTTGCCGATGTATTTGAGGAGTCTGGTGATGAAGATGAACAAAATGGTATCATTGATCAAGTTTTGGATGAAATCGGAATCGAGATCAAGGGTAAACTCGCTGAAGCACCAGTCGTAAAAGGCAAAATTGGATCGGCAAGCACCTCAGATAGTGTTTCTGATGCTGATCTTGAAGCTCAATTGGCCAAATTGAGAACTTGAAAAAGTTTTTCTTCACAACCAGAGATTCTATTCCTTCCAATTTTTCCTCCTTTCTGTATCATGATATCGCTCAAAAATTTCTTATTCAGATTTGAAAACAGAGGAATTTTTTCCTTATTGAATCTAGTACAAGTACATTTCATTCTTCAAATAACCACTAGCAAAGTGAATCACCACATTCGATTCGATTCAACTGATCAGTCGGCTATTATTATTCATCGTCAGTATCAATTCGATGATGATGAGCTTAGTTCATCTTCAGAATTCTGGAAGAAAATGAGCGAGTCAATGAGGAAATGCCAATTCATGACTTTCAGTTCTTTATTGCTTTTTCTCTCGAGTACTTGACATGAACAAAACGATTAACAACACATCGTACTTAATAGAATATTCAAAATCTTTCATAACATGTAAAAAATGGCAGGTTTGAAAGTTACTCCGTTCGTAACGGCATGCTCAATAAGAGATGAGTACGAAAAAAAATCGGAGGATGAACTAGTATTTACTTATTTGATCTATTATCACAAGCTGAAAAAATGATAGTTGCTAACAAGCTTCTCGAGAACACGTGAGTTTGAGGGCAGAAAAGTTTCCATAAAGAAAAATGATCGAGCTAGCCAAGTACTAGTATATAATATGAGGAGTGTTCTGAATTCACTTGGTGAACTTGGTGGAATTTGGGCTATTTTTAATTTGTATTTCATCAGGCAGGAGAGATCTACTTCGCACCTTACCCTTCGTCATAGCATCGATCTCTTTCAGAAGATCATAATTAACTTTATCACTCACTACGGAATCTTTCTTGTAATCTGGATGATTCATGACAAATTCTCTGATCCATTTGGCTGTTGTTTGAGCTTTTCCTGCTGCCTTGAACGATATCAAGTTTAAATATTGATTGATCCAACATTGGGTTTCCGCTTCCATTTGAGAATCAAGAAGATATTTGTTCAAGAAAAATCTAAGGCCAGGAAAGTGTCCTGGTTTACCGTTGATTATTTCATCTACACTCATTTTAACCATATAATTGTCATTTTGATGATCAGTGTCAATATCGGAGTTGGCAGTTTCAATGTTAGGATTACGTGTGTCATTTGATTCTTCACTCACTTCACATGCTTTCTTTAGTGAAATATCTTTACGAAACCAGAATCTGCACTTGTTGATTGCATCTTCTTTCTGAGCTTCAACCATATTTTCATCGACTTTAGACAAAGGAATCAATAAATTAAGCGAATAAGTCAAAATTACCCTTGTTAAAAGTACTATAAACACCACGAAAGCAGCATTCTCGAACTCAGTCAATTGAATTTCCATTGGACGGAATTCGACTCTCCAGCCAATGTTAGGCTCTGAGGATGGTGGAGGTTTGAATCGCATAGTTTGCCAATTAGTGGATTGAATATTTTCAAAATGGTCCATATCTATGGTATCGTCTTGATCGAGTTTTTCTTTATATAGGCTAATGGGATCACGAATGAATAAATGAGCAATATGGCGGGCCATGATGGGATCAACATTGCCCTCAATCATTTTTTGATAATACTTTCGATCATACACCAAAGGTATATTGCTATACTTTTCGCCAGCTTCAGATAAATATGAGTCCACAGAATCGTAGCGAGATTTGTTGATGCGAAATTTGCAGTCTTTCAATGGCTCTTCGTTGAGCTCTTCTTTGGTTCGATCATCTACGGATTGAGCTATAACAGTCCACCTACAGTCTAAACCACTGATCAGACCTCGATGGATAGGAGATGCGGCACTCAAGGCAAGTAGTATTGGACATAAGGGGGTGAGTTGGTCATAAAGATTGCGAGCTTCTCCTAAATTTGATGCCTGGAAAGTTACTTGTAGACAGCAACAACCCATGCCAAAACACATATGGTCCATGTAAATATGATTTTCTTTGACAGCTTTTTTGGCCTCTTCATCATCAAATTGTTCGATGAAAGGTCTAGGAGTTTTTTCATCAAGAAAAATTGGTATGTTGATGATCACGCGACGCTTTCTCCGTTGACGAATGTTCCGAGCAAGTGTCCTAGATAATGCAAGTAAGAGAGATGTTTTCAAACAAAAAACGAATCAGAAATAAGTAAACGAGGAATCGCACATGTGAGAAACTCTTTCAAAAGCTAAAAAACACGAGCAAGTACCAAGGATATGCTTGAATTTTGGTGAGCCCATCACTCTTAAAATTGCAGCACAATCCAAGTTCAAAATTCTTAGCCAACTAACCGGAAACGAGGATGTCCACCAAATATCGCTTCATCAGGGATAAAAATGGACCCAGTGGGACTGTTTTTCGGATCTAGCTTAGCTTTAGGCCAAGTAAAATCATCAGTTCCCAGTCTAAGAATAGTGAGATAGATTAGTAAATCTAGTAGAGAGGATAATTTTTTTTATCATCTCTAATACCTCGGAAAACTGGTCAAACACAATAATGCTTCGTCCGGTTCGAGAAGGGCTTCGATTTCCCGCCGACGAAATCTCATATTATCTTCTACTTTGGTCAAATCTTTGCACAGATCACCGTATGGTACTCCTGGAGTTCCTTCCACCATGAAAGCACCAAACTTAATAGATAAATCAGATAAAAGAAAGAGAAAAAAAGAGAAAGAGACAAGTTGATCGAATCAAGTGTTTGTTGAGAGGCGTTTTTATCTCTGAAGTATACCTCTGGTCTCCACAGAGAAGCAAGTGTTGCATTAGGTTTCTGTTTTTCTTGTGCCTCTCTTTCATTCATTTCACCAAGAATGGGCTCAGCTTTGAGAGATAATCTTGCCTTCTGATTCACATGATCAAATCTGACCAACATATATTCCACCTAGAGATGGAGAAGATTAACTACATTAATTTGGAACTTTTTTCTTTCCACCACCCTCTCCATGCATGATGGCAGAAGTGGCATTATCATGAAAAATATTGATCAGTGAAAACATAGATACGAACATACTAAAGTTAATTCTAAACACAAATTTACATATTCTTTTCCTCTTATTCTTGAGACAAAACTAATGTTCGATAACTTGTTGGCTTTCCTCACCTCATCGCCCCACTTGAGAAATTCATCTTGCCTATCTCGCAATCGATTGTAAACATTGATGAACTGAATAATACCATGTTCTCGAACATATTCGGCATACTTTTGTGTCTCATTCCATGATAATGGCTCACCGGAAGTTAATAAACCCATTTGAATATGAACAATAGTAAAGTAAGAAGAAGAAGACACGAAAAGAGAGCAAAGAGAATGCAAAAAAATGTTCAAGTGAAAACAATATCGTGATTATTCACGAGAGAGAGAGAGAGAGAGAGCTTCGAAGCTGGGCAAAGTGAGCCGTTCAAATTGTGAGTAGATTTGTATGAAATAATTTTGCAACACAATTTTCACTCCAATCAATCAGAGATAGCCAGGGCTGAATGGATGAATAATGATCACACACACATCAAAGTGAAAATGATACACGATCAGTAATAATAACAATAACAATAACAACAATCCCGAAAAAAAATGAGCACATCAGACCTACTCTCTCTCTCTCTGTGCACATCAGATGAGTACATCTGATGTACGAGAGCACTTAAACATCTCTCGATTCTCTCTGTATTACAGAAACTCTCTCTTCTCTCTCTCTCTCTCTTTGCGCACAGGCACACATATATACATACCTTGCACGAACTTACCAATTAAACGGAATTTTCTCTGAGACTCTAAAACAAATGCACCAATTGGTCATACCAATTATGAATGCAAACTCACTGCCCACTACACCCAACCTGATCAAGCGATAATGTTCAAATTTTTTCCTTCAATCATCCTGATCATCTAGATAATGGAAATATTATCAGCATCGATTGAGTCAATCAACGTTCACTTTAATATGTTCAACGTTTTCGGCCCTCGCCAACTGTCCTGCCCGGCTAGCTCAGTCGGTAGAGCATGAGGCTCTTAACCTCAGGGTCGTGGGTTCGAGCCCCACGTTGGGCGGCATAAGTTTTTCTCTCTCTCTCTGCAGCCTTCTTTTTACTTTCCTTTTAAATTCTGCTCCACCCACTCAGTATACATCACCATGGTAACGTTGATCATAGAGGACGCCACCAGAAGCGCTACAAATGAAATTTGAATTTTGTAGAAGGATGCCGATTGGCCAGCGCCAATTTAAATAGACTCACAAGGGAAGATACACACTTGCATTATCGTTATTATAAGTTCTTTGTCCCTTACTGTCTGTGTGTGTGTGTGTGCTTGATCATCTTTCAATCAATTTTGATTGTTGATTAGTTGAGAGTGTCTGTGTGTGGGTATTTATACAACACTGAATCGTGATGGCTCGCCAGGAAGTACCATACATTATTCCTGATATAGTGTCAGACCCGACTAATCGTAAAAAGTATCAACGCGGTAAATTTCTTGGCAAAGTAAGCTGAATTACTTTTCAACTTTCTCTCTACTTTACTATTTTCTATGGTAAAAGTGACCTGTAAAAAGTTATTTACCTTTATCACATTGTCTGATTGTGTAATTGTGTGTGTGTGTGTGTGATCTCATTTGTCTTCTGATCTCGATTTATTTTTACAGGGAGGATTTGCAAGATGTTATGAGCTCATCGAATTGCCGTCAAAAACTATTTTCGCTGGTAAAGTCATCGCTAAAGCACAGATAAAAAATTCAGATCAAAAGGAAAAGGTGAGTCCATGGAGATTGGAAGAGATGCAAATTGTGTCATTCGCATATTCGACCTCTGTGCTCATGTGACCCTGATTTGGGTGTGATTTGTTAACTTTTTTCTTCTTTTTTATATTCTCTATCAACTTAAGATGAGCCAAGAAATTCATATTCATCGAAGTATCAAGCACAAAAATATAGTTAATTTTTTCAGTTATTTTGAGGATACAAACAATATCTATATCGTACTGGAACTATGCAGCAAAAGGGTAAGTTTTATCTACTTTTGTGTAAATTTTACATAACTTTATCTTTCCATTGCTGATTGCCAGTCACTCATGGAAATGCACAAGAGGAGAAAAGTTTTCTCGGAGCCGGAAATAAGATACATGGTACGCCAGATTGCTTTGGCATGCCACTACCTTCACTCAAACAAGATAGTTCATCGTGATCTCAAACTAGGAAATTTATTCTTGAATGAAGATATGGAAGTGAAGGTCGGTGATTTTGGTTTGGCCACTAAAATTACCGCTGATCATGATCGAAAACTCACCTTATGTGGAACGCCCAATTATATTGCGCCCGAGGTTTTGATGAAGAAAGGCCATGGTTTTGAAGTTGATGTATGGTCTCTGGGCTGTATTGTATATACTCTATTCGTCGGTAAGCCACCATTCGAAACAAGTGAGTTAAAAGACACTTACAGGCGAATCCGAAACAATGATTATGAGATTC
Organism: Brevipalpus yothersi; assembly: GCA_003956705.1. Taxonomy (NCBI): domain Eukaryota; kingdom Metazoa; phylum Arthropoda; class Arachnida; order Trombidiformes; family Tenuipalpidae; genus Brevipalpus; species Brevipalpus yothersi. The sequence goes on along the minus strand of QZCP01000679.1, from coordinate 178,770 downwards.
CAGCCCATGTACCACAAGAAGCCAAGCTTTTCATCCAACAAATGCTTCGTGCCAACCCGAAAGAGCGTCCATCCATGGAGGCCATTCTGAAAGATTCGTATCTCACCAAGAACTATATTCCCTCCAAGTTACCTCAGTCTTGTCTAACAATGGCTCCGAGGTTTACCAATGGCCGTTTATCTATTATGCCACAAGAAGTTATCGTTTCACCTCGAAGACCACTTGTGGACAAAAAACAGAACAATGAACAAGCAGATCAAGAGCCTAAGCCATCAAATGAACCGCAAATTGTCGCCAAGCGTGAAAGAAATATTAATAATAACAATAATAATAACAACATAAACAACAGACCCAACAACAGAGAACAAGCTGCACCTCCCGCAAGACCGGCGGCTCCTCAAGCACAGCCTCCAGCCCACCCGCGTCCTGCGACAGATTTCGGTCTTAGAGAACTTTTTGAGCAGCTACAACAATTCATCAACGCACGTCCCGAGCAATACGGAGGAGAGTTACGCGATGATGCGGAAGATCCAGCCTCAGTTCCAATTTATTGGATAAGCAAGTGGGTTGACTACACGGATAGATATGGCATCGGATATCAACTTTGCGATAGCTCAATCGGTATACTCTTCAACGATGTTACTCGTATACTCTTACTTGCTGATGGACACAATTTACATTATATCGAAAGAGATGGAACTGAGCATTATCATACTCTAGAAACTCCTCCCGAGTGTTTGCGAAAGAAGATTACTCTTCTCAGATATTTCAGAAACTATATGAACGAGCATCTACTCCAAACTGGCCATCGAGATGTCGATCTCGAAGAAAAAGATGAACTTTCACGTATCCCTTACCTCAATAATTGGTCTCGAACACGCAACGCGATCATATTCCATTTGACCAATGGAAGTGTCCAAATGAATTTCTTCCAAGATCATACAAAATTGATCTTATGCCCACACTTAGGAGCCATCACCTATGTGAATCAAAGTCGAGAATTCCGAACATATAGACTATCACTGCTCCAACAATTCGGCTGTACAGTGGAGTTGCACAGCAAACTTCGGTATGCGAGGGACGTTATCAATCGTCTGATGACCCAACCCATGCGAAATAATGGAAGGGTCAATATAAGAGGTCGATAGTGATCACATGATCTCTCGTGGTCGATCTTTGTTTCAAGTGTCCACTGATATCTCATAAATTGAGATTTCAGCGTCTATCAAAGTACTCAATCGATCTTCTGGGCAATATATCCCAGCTTAGAAGTGTCTATGCATGAGTTCCATTTATTAATCGTAGAAACTCTGGGAAAATTCGTCTTTTGTTGTAATCTCTCACACTGAGAAAATCACGTCTTTTTATCTATTGGTTTTAATTTTTACCAAGCAACTAATTTTTACACCCATGAGCATTTCATGGTCCATACTCTCCGATTTTTATTGTCAATCTCAAGACACCCTTCTCATCTTCTTTTAATCGGACATTCGTTACTTTTGGCCTCTGTCTTTCCCTAGGTGTTACCAAATGGGGATGGCAAGCCCAACGGAAATAAAATTAGTCTTCTTTTTGCAGCCAAAACCACAATCATTTGTGATGACTTGTATCATTGGTCTGTCAAAAATGTGTATAATTAGCTTCAAAAATAAAAAAATTCATTCTCATCACTAACAGTTGTTGACCATTTTTTTTAACTTCTCCCAATTATCAATTGAATATTTTCACTTTATTCATTCTATCACATCAAAGTGAAACACTTACCACCATTGAGTTTCGAGATGTAGAACTTTTAAATCAACTATTGCAATTCTAAATTGGCTTCCTCAACACCTCATCTTGAAAGTTAATTCAGCACGCATCCAGATTGATGTCTATGAGGTACAAAAATTAAGTCTTATCTTCCATTTCTCTCTCTCTCTCTCTCTTCAATCCTTGAGAACGCTGACCGAAGCACATGGAATTTGAATCCTTTGTAACAAATCCAATGTTTACTCATTTTCTTTTGTGCTCGTTGCTACATAAATGTGCCTACTTCAACAACGTGATTCTTTCATAATCAATGAATATCGCCACGCTTGAATATCAAATTTGGGTAAACAATCAAAATTTTATGGCAAAGTTTCAATTTTTTGCTATGAAATCACTCTCGAAATCAGAGAATACTCACGTTCTTGATCTCCCGACACATCATTTCCTCTCTCTCTCTCTCTCTCTCTCTCTCTCTCTCTCTCTCTCTTTCTCTCTCTCTCTCTTTGTGAGAATTCCCTTTTAATTCAATGGTTAAGCTATTATCAAGAGTATCACGCCACATCGTTTGGACGAATTCTGTTGATAAGTCTTGAAAAAACTCTGGATTAGACTCACACTTCGAATCGCTCAATCAAAATTTGAGCAGGAAAACTTAAGGCAAGTTTGTCTCAAGAATCTTCCTAATTAAGCTATTCTAGGCTGAGCATGAGACAAAATCTCTTAAATTATTATTGAATACTCAAAATGTCCACTACAAAAATGCATTTTTCACCATTGAACGGAGAAGATTCCAGTCCCTACACTCCTTACTTTATCAATGCGGAAGTCTGATCGGATTTCGAAAATTTCCATGAAAAAAGTATTCTCTAGCTCTTTTTGGAGGAATTTTCCAAGAGAAAATTGAGAAGATTGTCAAAGCTTGAGGCATATTAAAGCAGCCTCCTTTTTTCGTTCAATATCAGAAAAAAGTTCTACTAGCATGACTCATGAATTATTTCATTCAATAGAGGCATCAAATTAAAATTCAATCGTGTTCATCTCACGATTAAGGTACTCAATTGTGGGTGGAGCGAGAAGTGGGGGCGATAAATTGGAGGATTTGGCTGGAAATGAGTGATTTTCATCTCATCTTTCTTCACCATCAGTCCACTGAATTTTCCATCATTTTCAATATATTCACCGGAAAATTTTTACACCAAAAAAGTTTTGTCTGTTAAATTCTGAGAAAAAATGGTCGAGTCCCAAGCGAAAGAAAAGATTTCAGCTACTGAAATTTCATCACAGCCAACGAACGTTCCAACGTCCGATGTGCCCAACGACAACAACAATCAGCCTCCATCCTCCACCACAGTCCCACCAGTAACACCAACAACCCAAACTGTGTCCACCACAACCCCTACTCCGACCACCAAACCGAGTTCACTTACATCAGCGAATAAGAAAGTCCGAGAGCACGCTGCACACGTAATAGTGGTTGAGCCTCTCCATGAGCCCAAAGATCCCAATCATACAGGCATCTTGAAGCCAACTTTGACACCGATACCTTCGCTCGAAGATTTGAAAAAGTATGATAATTCCAGCCCAAAACGTAATTCTGAGCCATCATCGAAAAAGCGAGGCTCAACATTCTCACGACGAGCTTCCGTTGCTTTCTCCAATCTTCGTAAAGGATCAGTTCTAGTGGTCCTATCATTTTGGGCATCCTTTCGAGGAGTATTTTTAGCCCTACTGTCTGCCCTACTTTTCTCTATAACCACTGTGATAGTCAAATTTTTGACCGGTGTTGATCCATCTTTGATGGCTTTATTTCGTTTTGTGGGAATAACACTTTTCTCTTTCGCTGGTTTCGATGAGATAACCACCGAAGATGTTTTTGGTCCTCCAGAGTGTCGCCGTTGGGTACTTTTGAGAGGAGTCGTTGGAGCAACATCAAATTATCTTCGTTACGTAACCCTTCATCTATTACCACTTGCAAATGTAAGATCAATTCAGCATTTAAAAAGTAAATTTTCTCATTTGTTTTTCAATCGAATTTTTTTACATAGGCCACTGTAATAACTCTCAGTATGCCAGTATTCGTGTGTATTTTCGCTCGAATTTTTTTGAAAGAAGCTTTTGGAATATTCCACATAGTTTCCTTGGCTGTAACACTGATTGGAATAGGTTTCACAGCTAAACTGGACGTAATTTTTGGAACAGCACTACCAGGTGAAGATGTTAGCGGAATAGATCGAACTACACAGCTCTATGGATTGGCATGTGGAATGGCCACTACAATCATTGGCTCATCAAGCTACATTTTAGTCCGTAAAGTTAAGCATCTACATCACAGTACCATTTTGTTCAATTTTGCTTGGGTTGCATCCATTGAGATGTCCATGATCACATTCTTCATGGATGGTTATGAACTTCCCGAATGTGGCATTGCACCATGGCTGCTGATGATTCTTGCTGTACTCAGTTTTTATGCCCAAATGTGTTTAACTAGAGCCCTTCAGGTTGAAGAAGCGGGAATTGTATCGGTAACTCGATCATCTGGAGAATTGTTTTTAGCGTTCATTTTTCAAATCTTCATTTTCCAAAAGATTCCAGATTTGTGTACAGTTATTGGTGCAGCCCTAATCACAACCGCAGTCCTTTTAACTAGCCTGAGAAAATACATTGTTACACTTCCGGGTGACCACTTCATGAGAAGATGGTTTGCATTTACACTAAAATAAGCTCAATTGAAAAATATTCCATTCAAGTGACTGACAATATTCGACAGTTTAATAAGCTTAAAATTGATCAATAAAATTGAACAAAAAGTTGGAGGTCTCATGGCAGAAAGCTAGCCAGACACAGTGCTTACAATTTTTCTGATCTCCATAAAGAATACTCATCAAGAGATACGTTCTCGATTTGAATTGATTAACGAAAAAAATGTACAAAATAACACTTTCATCAATTACGCATATTAACTGGTGATCAAAACGAAATATTCAATACATAGTTCACTAGATAGGATAGTTAGCGTCGAGACATTTTTTATTTCTAACATTCCTTAGCTTTTGTAATACATAAAATAGATGTTTAGATTGATTAGAATAAGACTAAAATAAGGAAAAGCTTTGTTTCTCATTTTCGTTCACTTTTTCAACCCAAAATTATGTAGTGACCCACACGTAAGAAAACCTAATGAGTTAGCTCTATTCTATGATCAGTAAGCCTTTCAATCCCTCTTCCTTACTAATCAAATAATGTTAATTGAATTAATGCAATAAATTTATTTGTTTCAAGTGCGCATTCGTATTGTTATCTTCATTCATACAATTTGAAGCATCTCTGGAAAACAATTGATCATCATTACCAGTGTTTTTCGAAATTATTGACGGCTCTTCAATGAAATTGATGCTCAAAGCGATTTTCTATTGTTCCGATACTTTTTAGCCTCTGTTCATCTCCACTCGTGAACCAATTTGAAGGATGAATTTCATCACCAACAGGTAAATCGTAAGAGTGGCGAAGCTCAAAATTCTATTTAACATCAATTAATGTTCACCCAAAGCTGGACAACAGTAACATGTGATGGAACCGTTTGTTCAACGTGATGGAAGAATACACTTCAAAGAATGTACCTATTGGCTGAAAAATTCAAATCTTCCCCAATTTTTAGGATCGCAAGCAAAGGTCTGAGGTTCGTTTTCGTCATCTCATGGATAAGCGGAATCAGTTCAAATTAGATGACCTTCGAGTGCAAATTTTTTTCCGATTCGTTGAGTGATTTGTGTTTTGGGATGTTTCTTTTGTTTTCTAAATATCACCGAGTTCAGAGGAAGTAGTGTGAGGAATTTTTTCAAATTTTTTGATCCATATTCGAAAAGTTCGATTGAATTTGATGAGATCCGTTTGCAGGCATTACAAGTTTTTGTCCCGATTACTTTATCAATGAGTGAAAATAAATACTTTTTACCACTAGTTGAGTTATTTTTACATTATTTTGATGTGATCACAATTGAATTGGCTAAATTAATTTGAATTTTTCATCTCTATGAGGAACCATGAATAGTAGAAGGGTTTCACTTGTATCAGCAGCTGAGGACATTGTTGTTCATACTAATGAGAAAGTTGGAAGTCTTGATCCAGTTATAATTGTGGAAACCGTGAAAAAAGATAATCCAAAGCTTCTCAGCCCTGATTCTGATGGACAGCTGACTGGTGGACAAAATAATGGGACTCGTTTCTCGATTGGTAATGTATCGGTTCGATCAGTAGACTTCCGGAGAAGTCAAAGAAGCTTAACTTCCGTTTGTCCTGCCCAAGAATCTGTGAAAAATAAATCAAACGAGCTTATTTCATCAGCATGGAATTCGTTTAGAGGAATTTTTTTCATAGTTTTAGCTGCACTCTTCTTCGCCATTGGCTCGACAATTGTCAAAAGTTTAAAGCAGGTTGACTCGTCTTTCATGGCATTGGTTCAATTCGTTGGAATAGGAATTTTATCATTCGTTGCTCTGATAAATTCAAAGGAATCTATCTTCGGAAACGCTGAAGATCGACCATGGCTCATTTTGCGAGGAATAACAGGATGTTTAACATGGTATCTTCGATATAAATCACTCAGTTACTTACCACTTACAAATGTAAGAAGTAGATCAAGAACTAATTTTTCACTTATATTGATAATTTTCTTTTTTTTATTAGGCTGTGATTATTAGTTTGAGTTCTCTCATTTTTGTCTCCATATTTGCTCGATTTTTTCTTAAAGAACCATTCACAAAGTTCCACTTAATTGGACTGATTTTGACGATAATTGGTATTGGATTTTCGATCAGACTGGATAAAATTATCATGTCATTCACAGAAAATCTCCAAGTGAGACATGAACAAGAACAGAAAGGTCTTGGTCTAATTTTCGGCCTTGGTAGTGCCATTTTTAGTGCGATGTCAATCATAGTTTTACGAAAATTGAAGCATTCTGATCAATTTGTGATTACATTCAATTTGTCATGGGTTTCTACCATCATATTGCTCATGATTGCTTATTCTACAAACAATTTACATCTTCCACAGTCACCTTTTGATCCCTGGTTGCTGGTTGCAATTGTATTGGCAAGCTTTTTTGGACAAATCATGTTGACCAAAGCACTTCAGTATCAAGAGGCATCCACAATAGGTGTAACTCGAGCAGCATCCGATATAATGTTTGCATTCTTATTTCAAACCATGATTTTCCATAATATGCCTGATTTGTACACAATTATTGGAGCTATATTTGTATCTATGACCATCGTTCTGGTTAACTTGAGAATATATTTGTCAAGTTTGCCTGAGGATCATACTCTGAGGCACTGGTTTTCTGTGATTATATGATTATATTTATTTGAATAAATTCCCCATCCTCATCAAATGATTTCACTCACCACAAATAAAGCCATCAACCTGTCAACACATTCTCAATTTTTTAATCATTCCAACTTTCAGAGCTTGTTGGGAAATCAATTGATCAGCGAATGATGACAGCTTCTCAAATGCAACTCTCCTTCTGTTCGATTCTCTTTGTGTCTCGATTTGTTATTATCAACAGCACACCAAACACTATATTTATACTTGAAGGTCAAAATAAAAATTGTATCATTGAAAAACAATTTGATAAAGGTTTTCGATAGATTAAAAATCTTAGATTAATGTGTGAAGATCCATTATATCTCAATTCAATCTCGGATTTATCACGAGATTATCATGAGAAAATGTTTCTGATTAAAACACGAATAGGACTGATAAGATTGAAATTTTACAGATAGATGTTTAATCAGGAAAATGTCATGAAGGAGAATCGGAATTGAAATTGATCTTTTCTGAATCATGTGTTTTAGATAAAATCAATTCACCTATTTTTTTCATTTCTTCTGACCATGCTAGATAAGGAAAAAATTGGCCTATTCAGCCCATTTATCTTAAAATAAATTAAGATAATTAAATTAAAATAATTTTCGAAAAATCAATGACTCATCCCTAGATTTGCTCCGTTCCTGTAAATATCATAAGGCATATCATATTGAGATCAGACCTCGAGAGCGAGATGGGAGTTTGTCAATCTGATTCATAGAGAGAAAAAAAATCCTGGGAATATTTGATGAGTTGATATAAATTAGCCACTCATCTGTCACTGTCAAATAGTTTGAGCCCATGATTTGATTTACAAAGATCACAACTCATTCGAAAGGGTGCCCGATGAGAATGTAGGTTTTCCATTTCAATCTTTATCACTCATGATTTTTACAGTGGCTTAGAATCTAAAAATTCGATCGAGTGTCTTATTGGAAGGATATTTGTTGTCCAAATTTGGAATACCCCCATGAATAATATTCGAAGAGTGTCCATGTCCCCAGGAGGTGAGGATGGTGTGATCCATACGGGAAATTTGGGACCAGTAATAATTGTTGAAACGGTGAAAGATGATGAAGAGATTCCGAGAAGGATCAAAACTTCCATAGATGATGGAGCACCAATGAAGCCGATGAGAAGAGAAAGCCAAAAAACGCGTCCATCCGTCAGTAATATATCCTTAAGATCAATGGATTCCTATGTTCGAAAGAAAAGTTCTGCCTTCGTCCGAAGAGCATCCGTTATGATGCAAAGTGTTCGAAAACAGTCTGTTGTGGTTGTTCTTTCAGCATGGAAATCATTTCGAGGTATTTTTTATGCCTCTCTGTGTGCACTGTTTTTCGCTGTGGACGCAACAATTGTCAAAGGTTTAAGTCGAATTGATCCTGCCTTCATAGCACTCATCCAATTCCTAGAAATAGGACTTTTTTCCATGATTGCACTGTCCAGTACCAGTGAAAATGCTTTTGGTCCACCTGAAGATCGATTTTGGCTGATTTTGAGAGGATTAACTGGAGCCTTAACATGGTATCTTCGTTACAAATCTCTTCATTACTTACCACTCGCGAATGTAAGTTTGTAAGAAATTTTTCTCTTTAAGTTCTAATGACAATCAATCTTCAATTTTTCCACAGGCCATAACAATCAGTTTGAGTTACCTTATTTTTGTGTGCATATTTGCTCGAATTTTTCTCAAAGAACCCTTCAAAGCATTCCATTTTCTCGCTGTATCGGTCACCATTGTTGGTATTGGATTCACTGTTAAAATTGATCAAATTTTTTGGTCCCTCATCAGTGATGAAGAAGCAGACTATGAGCATAAGCAAAAAGGTCTCGGACTTTTGTGTGGGCTCACTGGAGCCATTACCTGCTCACTATCGATAATTGTTTTAAGAAGATTGAAAAATATCAATCATACCGTGGTTTTGTTCAATTTGTCATGGGTTTCCTCAATTTTTATGATCTGTATTACCTATTCGACGAGTAGCTTCAAATTACCAGAATGTGGATATGATCCATGGTTATTGGTACTTCTTGGAGTGTTCAGCTTCTTCGGCCAAATGATGTTGACCAAAGCACTCCAATACGAAGAAGCTTCTACCATCAGTGTCACAAGAGCAGCCCTGGACATTATTCTTGCATTCATTTTACAAATAACGGTATTTGAACATGCCCCTGATACCGCCACATTTATCGGAGCTTTTCTGGTGTCAAGTGCTGTGGTTCTAGTTAACTTGAGAAAATATATATTGACCTTACCTCTTGATCATTATTTGAGACATTGGTTTGCTCTAATCATTAAATAATAGTCCGTTTTTTACTTAAAAATCATTGTGAACTTATTTATTTAACTATTTAGGAGTATTCTCGAAAAAAATTGAAAATCGAATTATATCAGACTGACCGAATTTGCGTTGAATTCACATCTCATTCCCAATAGGAACACTGAAATATATCTATCTCTTAGACTTTCATGACAACTTCCATCAAAGAATGCACTGTAAATGACAATTTAAAGCTTAAGCCTTCGTCTTGTATGTAGAAAGTTTAACGATACTAGTTCAAGAAATAGAGCTCCTCCAATTAAGCGATATTCTTATTCCCTTCACAATGTAAAGCATTCCACAACTTTCACCTATTGAAAACATATTTTCGAAAAGTTAGAGCATTTCCTCAAAGTTTTCCATCTTATTGTTCTGATTCTCAACTTTGAAGAAGCATGTATCTGAAAGTTGATGAGATTTCTGAGTGAACTGCTGATGAAATATGCTTTTGATCTCTCGATGATTGGTAAATTTTCTTGGATTCAGCAGAATATTCAAATTATTGCTTGGATAAGGTTTTTCATCACACAACATGAGCTCATTATCCTTGGAAGAAAGAAATTCATTAACTTGGAAGTGATGAAAGGATTCATTCATAAAGCGAGTGAAAGCTCATTTTCTTTGTTCTACTACCTCAAAGTCTAATGAACTTCAACCGTTTTCACTTTAATTGAAAAGCTATCAAAAAAAAGTTTGCGGACCATCCAGAGAAAAATTTCTCATCATGTCTCATGACCAGTTAATATGGTTACATTGAATTTCGTTGAATGACTTTTCAAACTTTTTGGACTGACTCAGTTTACTTGAAGCATTCCCCATTCCGTGACTGAACAAATATCAGTATGATTTCAATATTCGTCAGAACCTGGGAGATAGCAATAACTACAAACAAACAAAAGCAATTGAATGTTAGGCAAGATGGAAAGGATTCTTTTTCCTAGGAAAATTGATTGGAAGTGTCAGAACAAAACAAAAACCTGTCATTTTTGGAAGCAATTAAAACCAATAAAAAGCCGATCAATTCTTGGTTAAAGCTTCTTTAGTCAGTTTTGTATTTTCTGGTAAATATAAGTTTCGCTTCGAATTTCATGATCTCGAAAGCTTCTGTTCAATTTTCATGATGGAAAATTCTATCCCAAAATCCCAGATAGTTATAATTGAAACTCTCATCGAAGATGAATCTTCATCAATTAAGTCCAAATCGATTGAAGATATTCCATCGAAAATTTCATCCGATAAAGAACACAATTTGAGCTCGAATCAAATCAACAGCTACATTAGACGAGCCTCAACTCGAGTTCTCCAAATCCATAGGGAATCAAAAATGGTTGCAATCGGATTTTGGACATCGTTCCGGGGCATAATTTTTGCCGCTTGTGCATCCCTACTTTTCTCAATTAACGCCACAATCGTTAAACATCTCACTGGTATCAATCCAGCTTTGATTGCTCTTTTCCGTTTTGGTGAAATAATTATACTTTCGATTGCAACTTTCCAAGAAATGAAAATTGACAGTATTATTGGTCCACCAAATTGTCGAATCTGGGTAATCCTAAGAGGCTTCACAGGAGCCACATCTTTATATTTACGATATATGACAATTCAATTGCTGCCACTGGCGAATGTAAGTACGATTTTCTATCAATTAAGAACTCTCTTTTTCCTTCATCTTCAAATTTTACCTATTTTAACTTGTGTCCAAAATTTTTCAAAACTTTAGGCAACCGTTATAACTCAAAGTGTTCCCGTTTTTGTTTGTGTTTTCGCTCATATATTTCTCAAAGAAGCTTGTGGCATATTTCACATAATTGCTTTAACAATTACGCTAATTGGGATCGGCTTCACGGCCAAACTTGATGCAATTTTTGGCACCTCATTTGAAGGTGATTTTGAGAATATGCCCAACGGATCAACTCAATTAATGGGTCTTGTTTGTGGCCTGGCTGCGGCCATTGTTGGCTCCTTAACATTTATTGTTCTTCGAAAATTGAAAGATGTCCATCATTCAGTGGTTTTATTCAATTTTGCTTGGGTTGCCTCAATCGAGATGGCAGTTATCACATATTTCATGGATGGATATTCCCTTCCCGAAGGAGGTGCTTCACCATGGCTGTTGATGTTAATCGGCGTCTTTAGTTATTATGCTCAAATAATGTTCACCAAGGCATTACAGGTGGAAGAGGCTGGAATTGTGGCCATGTTCAAGTCATCATGTGATCTAGTTTTAGCATTCATCTTTCAAATTTGTCTATTCCAAAAAATTCCTGATCTCTGCACCATAATTGGATCAGTTCTGGTATCATCAGCCGTTCTATTCACAAGTTTCCGCAAATATATCATCACTCTGCCACCTGATCACATCTTGAGACGCTATTTTGATTTTATTCTCAAATAAACTTGGCAAAAAAAATCATTCGATTTGTAAAATATCATCGTTGCATTGGGGTTAAAGGCTTGTCAAGCTTATTGAAGGCTAATTTCTGACTAGATTTTGAATCTTTGTCATTAATGTACTAAATTTTAATAGAGATAGTTTTTTTCAGATCTTTCACTACCACTTTTTCATTGGAAGTGAATTAAATTCTTCATTTTTTCCAGAAAAAATTTTTTATTCTTCACCGTTATTTTTGGAAGTTATCGATCTCTTTTGTTAAAAACTTCAAAAAGTGGCTTTGTATTGATTCTCTCATCCATCAAAACTCTAATAGAATGGCAAGTTCATTTAAACTATGGTATAAAAACAACTTTTTTCGCCTGGTAACCAAAAAGTAGGTTTTAATCATTTTCCCATGTTTAAAAACATGGTTGAATCAATTATCAGTTTCCAAGAATGTGTGAACTTATGAACAAGATGGAGTGACTATTAGGATCTCTGGAATTTATTGAATTTGTTTCCTATTCAATAAATTCCAAAAATTGTATCAAATATCGAATACTGGTATGATTATCGAGAAAAGAATCCACGGAGAAAAAAAGACGATATCATTTTCGCTTGGACTTTATTTTACCTGATAAAAAATGACAAAAAATCTAATGCAATGTATAAAAGATTGCCAAACACACGTAACACTCTCAATAGAGCTCAGGCAATGAAAAGTTAAGAGAAAATGAAATGTGATCATATCTAGTGGATACTTGTGCACTAGAATCAATATGTCAAAGACTTTATCAATTGTCCCTGAGAAAAATTTCACCACAAATTCTCGACTCAACGGAAGAAATGAAGGTCAATTTGAAAAACTGTTGATTTTAGAGGAGAGAAAAGCGATGTACTCTTGATTTATCTTTTTTAAGTGTTCCAAGGAAATATTCGAGTTGGCAACAGTTATGAGAAAATAATTCTGAATCAGTAAATCAAATGCATATATTTTTTCGAATGAATAGACAAACTAGTGACTCAACATAAATCATAACGATTTACAATAATAATATAACGATTTTGGTCAGAAATCGTGTTGAAAGAACGATTTTTTTTAGCGAGAAAAATTGATTGTTTCCCAAGAGTGTTACACAGTTTCAAAGATATTCACTCTCTCTCTCTCTCTCTTTCCCACTCTCTTTCTCTCTTTCTCCTTCTTTGCCTATGTGAATTTACTTAATCAAAGAACAATACACAATCGTGATCGGGGATTTTTATTGGGAGCAGAATCCATACTCAAACTTGAATTCAAAAAAAAACTTGAGCTAATTTAACATCTATAATACATACTCTATTCACACGTTCTTTCTTCAATCACTTTTCTTCACTAAATTCGCATGAATTGAGTTTTTCATATATCCATATTCAATCATTCCAATTTTATTTCGTTCATTTTCTATTTCGAATTGACCCAAAGAAAAGGAATATTAGAAGTAAAAATAGAATTTAGAGTTGAACATTCTTTTTCTTTTTCTCATCTGACCGTATTCGAATACAATGAGAGAAGTTAAACGTAATCATTCGGTAATTTTCAATGTGCCATCGAAAACGAGTGTAACTGACTCTATTCCCACATTGGAAGGAAGTATTGGCGAAAATGAAATGCCCAAACGTATGTCTTTTGCCCATCGGGCATCCATAGCCGTTCAAACCTTACGGAAAGGTTCTATCGTCGCTGCCACAACAATATGGAAACAATTTCGAGGCGTTTTTTATGCTTTCATATCATCTCTACTATTTTCAATCAATTCATTGATTGTCAAACGATTGACCGGTATTGATCCAGCTTTGATCGCATCAATACGTTTCGCTGAAACGGGAATACTGGCCATTGCAGCTATTCCCGAGGTCAATATTGACAGCATTTTTGGGCCTCCTGATTCTCGTATATGTGTTTTTCTTCGAGCATTGACCGGTGCCACAGCACTTTATCTACGTTTTGTTGCCCTCAAGCTTCTGCCACTGTCAAATGTAATCATATCGTTTCAAATTAACTTATTAATTAGTTTGTGCGTGTATATCTGATTTGAAGTGGTGACTCTTTTAACGGGACTTTTTCTATCTTCTCTTCCATAGGCAACTGTGATAAAACTCACAACACCAGCATTTGTCTCATTTTTTTCGGTCTTTATACTCAGAGAATCATGTGGCCTGGGTCGTGTGCTCACATTTACCGTTACAGTGATCGGTATTGCTTTAACAACCCAATGGCATATCATACTTTTTGGGGTAAATCCTCATGCAATTCCTAGTAAAGTGAGTCAAGAGAATGATGATCGAAATTCTTTGATGATCGGAATGAGCTGTGGTATTATCGCTTCCATGATCGGCTCTTTGACCGTTATTTTGTTGAGAAAATTGAAAGACGTTCACCACTCTGTGACTCTTTTTAATACTTCATGGATTGCCCTGATCGAGATGGTAAGTTAACTGAATTGACCCAATCATTTGGATAATAATGATCTTACGATTGTTTTTTATTATCATCACAGACGGCTATTGCATATTTCACTGATGCCTATCATCTACCAGAATGTGGCCCAGCACCATGGTTCTTGATGGCAGTTGGTGTGACAAGTTTTTTCGGCCAAATGATGCTCACCAAAGCATTACAGGTGGAAGAGGCTGGTGTTGTTTCCATGTTCAAATCTTCATGTGATCTTATATTGGCATTCGCCTATCAGATATTATTTTTTGATCATTATCCTGATGGATTAACAATATTTGGCTCACTATTGGTACTATCAGGTGTTCTTTTGACGGCAGTACGTAAATATTTGATCACATTATCAAAAGATAAGCCTTTAAGACAAGCTCTTAATTTTCTCATTTGATGATGATATTAAATTGAAAGAACGAAGTTTGTATGTGTATGATTGTGTTAATTGAGCGTTAAACATATGCACACATCACACGTTTCAGGTTGATTACCATTTTATTTTATTTTGTTCATATATTTAATAAATGTAAATATAGTTACAATAAATTTCATTTCTCTTGTACACACACACACACACACACACACATTTGAACACACATTCATACTCACTTGTAAAATCGAAGGATAAATTTTTTATATATCATCAGAACGGCAAGAGAGCATGAAAATTTTGAGAAGAGAGAGAGAGAAAGAAAAAATTTTCTCTCTTCTCTTATCTTCATCATTATCAACTTATTAATTTGATTACGTAGTGGCAAGTGTCTATGAAATCATCATCATCACATCAGACGAAAGTAACGAAACATGTAGTGTGTCTCATCAGTATTTTTTGAAAAATTTTTCTATCTCTCCAATGTGTGTGTGTGTATATGCCTGGAAGCGATTGATTTTTTGATCAATACTCTACTCTTGGGCACTCATCGAACGCCCACTGGGCATGATGATGATCAAAGTAAATGAGTAAGGAAAGGCTTCACCTTCATGTGTCGGATTGTTCTTGAGAAACTTTTTCATACACACACACTTACTTACTTACTTTCTATCTCTATCTATCTCTTTTTCGAATCACCTACTGACGAATTGAATTAATTGGAAAAGTGGAGATACTTCTACTGAAGCAAACCCGTTCAGCCACTCGAGAAAAGAGAAGAAGAAGAAGAAGAAAAAAAAAATAAGAAATAACATTCCTCACTTGATCACATGAATAACCAGAATCATCATCATTTGAGAAGAACTGCCATAGACAAGTGGAAAAGAGAGAGGGAAATTATTGTGGATAATGATATGATGGAGGGGTTGCTTCAAATTTTATGCCCAATATCCCGTAGGCTTTGTAATAATTTGTTTATTATTTGTTTCATTCATCATTTTTGTGTGGAAAATTAAATCATTCATTCATAAATCATTCATAATTGTGTCTGTGTGCGTGTGTGTCTAACTTGTAAATATTATAATGATGAGTGAAAAATTTTCATGTCACTATAAAGTCGAAAGAAGATCGGTGATGATGAACGATTTTCTTTCAGATTGAGAGTATTCTGCCTTAAATTTCAAGTTTTCAAGTGATTTTAACGGGGAAAAGAAATAAAATTAACATTAATTCCTAGCGGAACAGAAAAAATATCATGACCGAAGATAGTAAAAGTTTAAAGCCCAAGGAGGGTCATCATGTTGTGATTTGTGAAACAATACCAAATATTGAGCCACATTCAGTGGACGAAAGTGTGGTGATGATAGGCGATGATGTTAAACGTAAAGAATCGATTCATAGTCGTCGTGCATCGATTATCATTCGAAAAGATTCTCTATCAAGTGTAATATCAATTTGGTTTTCATTTCGAGGAATAGCTTTCACCGCTTTGGCTGCTCTATTTTTCAGTCTCAATGCATCGATTGTTAAACATTTGGTTGGAGTTAATCCAGCTCTACTTGCACTGATGAGATATGCTGGTACCGTTCTTCTGTCCACACCATCACTTCGAGGTACCAAAATGCATACAATTTTTGGCCCACCAGAAAGTCGAAAATGGATAGTGTTTCGAGCGATAACCGGAGCGACGGCAATGTATCTTCGCTACGTGACCGTTCGACTTTTACCTCTTGCAAACGTGAGTTTGAATTTTTTGAATAGATTGAATTTTGTGTGTGAATTGTGATAACAATTGATTTTATTTACAATTGAAGAAAAATATTTTTCTTTTTTGGCTCCTGATTGTGTGTGATGATTCCAAAATCCTACACATGAACATACCATTATAAAGCCAATAGAATAGCGTAGGAGTTCTTCCGATTATTTTGACAATGATTGATATGCTTTCTATTGAGAATGTCTCAAAAATGAGATATTGAAAGAAAAACTAGTTAGCCATGAATTTTATGAGATAATTAATATCAATTTTTCTTCTCTCTTTTTCTCTGTTTCTTTCTTTCTTACTCGTTCTATCATCATCATGTAGGCTATCGTCATTACACTGAGTGTTCCCGTATTTGCTTGCGTATTTGCCCGATTATTTCTCAAAGAGCCCTGTGGAATTTTTCACTCCATTGCCTTGGCCACAACGCTGGTTGGAATCGGTTTCACAGCGAAACTTGACGTAATTTTCGGCTCTCAATTCAATTCATCTGAAGACACGAAGAGCATCAACGTGATAACACAATTAGTAGGACTCGCCTGTGGATTGGGCTCTGCACTTTCAAATTCATTAACTATAATTTCATTGCGAAAACTAAAAAATGTCCACCAATCAGTGATAATGTGGAATACAGGCTGGATAGCAGCCATCGAGATGTCTATTATCACCTATTTTCTGGATGGATTTCATATTCCAGATTCAGCTACCATTCCATGGCTCCTGATGACTGTGGGAATTTTTAGCTACTATGGACAAATGATGTTCACAAAGGCTCTACAGCTAGAAGAGGCTAGTATTGTGGCCATGATGGAATCATCATGTGATCTTGTTTTGGCATTCGTCTTTCAAATATGCTTTTTTAAGGTTATTCCTGACACTTGGACTGTGATCGGTGCCTTACTCGTAACCACCGCTGTTCTTCTCACCAGTTTTCGAAAATTTCTTCCTACTCTTGCTCATGATCACTCACTAAGACGTTGGTTTTCATTTCTTATTGAATAAATGATTCATTTCAACAAAACCTAAACTCTGTCATCATTTTAATTTATGAATTTCCTCTGTCAGAGAATGCTTTGAGCTTTTTGATGCAACAGTATTTTGCAAGCTTCAGTTCAGTATCATGATAATCGTTGCTTCCTGGTCGTTTCTCTAACCGGAAGCGGAAAAAATATAAAGCTTAATAGTTCTTTCAACTTACAATTACTCATCCTTCCTAGTTCATCAGCCTAGGAGTAGATTTATTGGTGCAAAGATGGGACAATTTTTTTGTTCATATATTCATTCATCGTCTGACACAATAAAATTTCACATTTGATGATATTAAGTGATTCTTTTCTTCTTTCAATGAGAATGAAATTGTTAATAATTGCTTTTGTTCTGACCTTCTCGATTGTTCATTCAATTGAGCTGAACGGAACAGACCCTCTAAGGATCGACAATTCCTCTGCTGTTTATCCTTTAGTGTATGCTGCTGAGCCTGTTAGACAAATCGATAAGACAGTGTTATCAGTTCTTTTCGATTGTCTTGAAGATAATGTGCCTCACTGTAAGCATAAAATGTATCCTGAGCATATTCAAATTTTCGCTGCACTCGTTGCTAGTGCTTCATCGACCAACAAGTGTGGACACAATCGTTTAACCTGCGACAATGAATTGGTACGGGAAAAGTTACAAAAAATCTATCTGGACTAGAATACTTTTCTATCAAGAATTCGAATTCTCAATGAATACCTCAATTTGGATGCAATCTTTATCATAGTTAAAGAAAATTTCATAATTTACCATGAACTAATCAAACACTTACACTCAATTAATCAAATATACTCAGATATCTCACACCACTGGAAGATTTTCGTTTTCATCTTCAATGAATAAAACAAAAAACGAACATTTTTGTTGAGTATTTTGAACCTTATTAGACTATTTTATCAAAAAATGTAGAAATTTAGGTTTCACGAATGCGAAATAAGATCATTGATCAAAATCCACTAGACATGAAGATATGGACAACTTCCGGTCCGATTCTTCATACATATGCACAAGTAATACAGGCCACAGCATAATGTATGTCTCTAGACCAACTTGTTTAATCATGAAAAATTAATATAAACGTTTTGCTCACACTATTCTTCTCATATTCAGTGAAGTTGGACAAAAGTGAGGAGTGAGGAGTGAGGCTTAGTTTCTATGATAAAACGAGCGGGCCAAAGGAGATGAATTTGCTGCGATCTATAAACATGGCTGAAGAATCATCGCAGAAGCTGCCCATTTGCCCAAACCTTCAATCTATGGTTCATCTTATGGGAGCTCAAATCGCTAAAATTTATTTGATGAAATGAGATAGAATCGAATCCAACCGAAAAAAAGAATTCACAACCTGAAAGGAGCAAAAATTTATAATTCAAGATTATTTCCGTTTCTTGGTTGGAAAAAAAGATTCAAACTTAAAGCGCGCTCGCGCCAAAAAAAGCAGTCTCAAGTGTTGTGATGTTGATGTTGTGTGTGTTTGATTTTCAATACAGTTGAAAGTGTAAACAGTGTCATGTTGATAAACTTTATATCGATTTAATATATATATTCTCACGGACTAAATGAAAATTAATTGGAGTATAGATTGTGATTAACAAATCATGGTATCAATTGAATAATGTTAACTTGAGGACAGTTAACTAGTCGTGTCCCGTTTGGACAACGTGTCTTGTTTTTCTTTCTCGTTTCCTTCTTCTCATGATTTGTGTGTATGTTTTGGGTTCTATTCATTTCTCTCCATGTGTGTGTATGTTTGGCCAAAATTATCGTTTGATTGATGTCCCTCCATCGTCCACCATCACACGCTTGGTCTGGCTACCGGAGAGGTCCATCCAGTGGCTCTGGTAATCCATTTGCCAATCTTCAATCACTGTTGGGGCAATTTGATTCCGGAGAGAAGCGTCAATGGCCGGTGTATTTGAAAGATCTATCACGATTCTTTGAAACACAATCATTCAATCGTATTGTGAACGAAAAGCCATCTCGAATTATAAACGATGTCACGAGTGTGTTCGCTCGTATACTCACGACCAAGCTATTTCCCGACATAATTGAAGAGTTGATCATATGTTTATCCGTGTTTGCCTCAACGCTTAATTATAATTGCAAAGATCTTTTCAATTGGATATTCAAATTGTACTATTCAACTGTTCCCGATGAAACACGCATCGTACTTCTCAGCTCATTGGTCAAAATTCTTGAAAAAAATCAAGATGGACTCGGTGAATGTATGCTGGGTCTGATGAAAAAAGTCAAAAAAGCTCTGGAAGAAGCTCAAACTAGTGAACTCCTATTATCCATCAACAATGTCTTTCTAGCAGCTGCTGAGTATTACCCTGTTTCCTTACAGCCACACTTTCGTGACATAGTTGACATTCTGATTGGATGGCATCTAGACTCATCTCAGCCACCTGTCGTAGCTCAATATCTGGCTGGAGCGTTTACATCTTTTAGCAATTTTTGGATCAATGATTTCGATTTCACTTTGGATCTTTTGGGTCAATTTTTGGAAGACTTTGAGGTCTTCTACAAACGTTTGATCGAAACTAATGAAAAATCACAAGATCTACTTGATTCAAGTTTTACTCTGAACAAAATGGCCTCACTAGTTCGAGTGTTCATCAATGTTCTGCAAAGCTTGGGTGACCTGGCTTCTCCCGATCGTAATAACAATATGTCATGGGATTTCATCATCAACGCAATGAAGACTATTCTAGTTGCGGTAAACAACACAATGCAAATCACTTTGTTCGAATCTTTAGTGATATCCACCAATGAGTGTGCTATTTTCACCTTAGACATATTAGCCAAAAGTCACACTCAGTCTGTCAGCATATTCAACACCGAACTGATTGCTTATCTAAACTCAGTCCTGAAGCTGAACAACAATGTCAGCGAGGCCTATATTCTCACATTTCTTCGACTGCTAACCAAATTTGTGAAAGTTATGAGTGCAAATTTGACCCCTGATTTTATAACCAACATTCTACGCTCTGACTCAAATATTCAGCAATTGCGTCTTATGCCTTCCAAAGAAATTTTAACCTCTCTGATTGGATTGCATCACACCATTCTCAGCCTGAAGAACGTTCCAGTTCTTGAAGAAGCTTATCGTTGTTTTCTCGATGACATAAGGAGAAGCTACATCGTTCTGACTGGACATGATTTATCTCTCAAATATGAAGATGATCCTACTTCACCATTGATAGCAGATGATATCTCAGAGCATCAAGCCATAATTCTCATACAATCTTCTTTTGTTTCGCTTACTGAGATAGCTACAGCAAAAAATTCGATTATCAGTATGTGGGCGCTGAAACCTACCCTCTTCGAGCTTTTCACCGATTATTTAAATCCAATGGACAAAAAACTCACTGATGATTTCAGTCAAGTTCAATACAGCATTGTCTACATCCTTCATTCACATTGCAAGCAGCATAAACATTTCATCTCTACTAGTAGCCTAATGAACAGTCAAACTCCTATTCAAACGACTCCAGTTTCAACCAGCGTGAGCAGTGATGTCGTTGGATTCACTTTCACTCCATCCATAACTCCACAAACTAGTGGACACTTTGCCAAAATTTTGCGACTACTATCCTCTCTGCTCAGTCTTGGAGGAGCTAAGAAAGAGCTCCTTCTCTTGTGCTTGGAGTGGTTCAATGATATATTGAAATGTGGTCAACAGGATCTCCCTCGTTTTGTCCATAGTCCAGATTTCACTAGAACGTTGAGGTTCGCTGCCTATTTGACTCTCAGCAAAGATCCTGACCTTTGCCTTCTTAGCTGCAGGATTGGTATATTTTTTTTCAAATCTATCGAGAAATTACCTGAATCAGATCTCTATTATTTATATTTCCAAGCTTGTCTTGTTCATATCGGACATGTTGATCATCATGTCAGGGAGGCCTTCCTATCGCTTCTCGCTTGTTTACCTCTCAATTGTTTTCCTACGACTTCCTCAAATATCAAGATATGCCACAATCGAAGCCAAATATTGTTGCCGGACGATTTCAAACTGGTTCAAAGAGTTCTCATGAAAAGTGAACCTAGCTCATATTTCTCTCCAGCATGCTTTCGAACTGTCTTACAATTCGTTTTGGATAATCAGAGTATAGCAGATGAGAAATGGCTCCAAAGGCTATGCCACTCTTGTTCATGTAACCAGTTGGATGTTTCGAGATTCATCGACTCTCACAAAAACTCTATCGGTGATCTTGGAATCTTAGATTCTATTGTTCAAGACATCTTTGACTACCATCAGTCTATTCTTACCTTCTGGTCTTGCTGGCAGGCCATCCAATATTGTATCGAGACCAAACTTCGAACTCCACTCGGTAAAGCTCAGGAAACGTTCACAAGGATTGAAGCGTCAATCAACAATAGAGTCCTATCACTTAGAGCCCCTCCTAAAGGTAGACGCTCTAATCAAAAAATTGAACTTTATCAGACTAGAATGTTGCTTTTGCTGATGGAAAATTTAGACAAGTTGATGTACAATGCCTATGAAGGTAATGCAAGTCGCTTGTATCCAACTCCTAAAGCTGCAAAAGTATTTTTTATGAAGAATAAGAGTACCTGTATCGAATGGATGGAACGTAATCGTCGATCTTTGATGATGATTGCCCTCAAGTCTGGTGATCCAGCATCAGTATGGAGACATGGTCAAGAAATTTTGGCTGAGATGATTGACAAAGCCCAGCTGCATGAAATTGAGTTTGTCTTAACGTTGGTTGTACAAGCTCTAATGAACTTGCGAGCGAGCGACGCAATTGCTGGTATTTATACATGGGCTAAACAAAAACTTGGCGTTCGTTATTTATGGATAAAATGTGCGGTCGATGAGGCTCAAGGCAGGTATGAATCTGCTCTTCACGAATACCAAAATTGCTCCACTGTCTTGGGATCAAAAGACTCTGACATTTCTCTCAAAGATGTAAAAGATTTCATCGAGACTCGAATTCTTGCATGTCGATTAAGTTTGGGTCAATGGTCAAGCTCTTTGGAGCATCATGAGACAGTCAAATCCAAAAATATTGAGAAAAAGAATTTCTTCTCAACCGACCCCGATCTCTCATATCTCAAGAGCTGGGATTCTCTCGATGGAAAAAGAGTTCCAGAGTATGATTCTTCAGGAAACTTACTATGGGACGTTAACGGAATATACTTCAAATGTGAGAGCGATCTGACCGCAACGGTATCCATGATCATTGGATCTCGAGATAAGAACTTGAAAACTATTCAAAAGCGTTTGAGAGATGTCTATGAGACTACATCGAATGTTTTGACAACATCTCTCTTGTATTCACCGTCTGAAATGAATCAGCAATTCTCATCTCTTCATAAAATAGCTCATAATATTTTGCAGTTAAAAACTGGAAACTCGATCAAATGGGCACCTTGGTCTTTTGATTTACAATATGATCCTAAGCGAATTGACTGTGCATCATTGGTACACGACATTCAATGGCTCAAGATGTTGGATCGAGCACAACTTGTCACCAATTCATCCTCAACTGGCATACTGACAAGCCTAATATTAACTGCAGCTAAGGCCGCCCGAAAGCAACAAAATCTAAAACTTTCAATGTCTCTCCTGACAGAATATGCTAGGTCCTCAGGAATAGTACAAATAGACTCAAATGATTTTGATATCTCCAATTTTCATCTCAAATCTGCTGAGTTCATGAAGTCTGATACAAATTTGCTGTCTCAAGACAAGAAAACGGAATGTTTCAGATTCTTCATCGAGGGTGCCAAACATCTCAATGCTGTAGGAGACACTCAGGCAGCAGTTGAGACGATCCTATCTTGCCTTACTCATATTTCTTCAGATCTCCAATCCAATCCAGATTTACCCGCACAAGAAATTTTGTCCAAAACTCTTCTAAATTTGGTCAAATACTCTCAGACAGATCAAAAATATCTAACTCAAATCGATCTCATCAAACATGCTGCGCTCAAACAACTTTTGGATCGAACTGAGATCCCATATCTCCCCGAAACTTTCGAACCTAGTGAGATAAATTGTAGTAAACTGCTACAGATAGGAGTTGAATATTGTCCTCAAATGTCAAAATCTTGGTTTGCACTCGGTGCTTGGTGCTACAGATGGGGTAAGCGCTTAGTCGATTTAGAAGATAACAAAAGTTCTCCCGAAAAGAAACTCAATCAAAAGAATCAATTTGACTTTTACAAAGTTGCTGCCAAGGCCTACTTTCAATTTTTACACCTCCGGGAAGAAGGTTGTGATGAAAACATGATAACTGCGCTCTTAAGGCTCTTGCGTTTAATTGTTAAGCATGCCCCTGAGCTTCGAGATATCCTTGAAATCGGTTTGGCAAAGACTCCTACCAAGCCCTGGAAAAGCATAATACTTCAACTTTTTGCCCGACTTGGTCATCCTGAACCCTACGTGAGACATAGTATTTCTGAGCTCCTCTGTCGTATCGGCCAAGATGCACCTTATCTGATCGTTTTCCCTGCAGTGGCTGGTTCGTTCACTGGAAATAGCGAAGATATCCTTTTTGGTAATAAAATCATCGAGAATCAGAACAAAAACTTTGAAGATGATCTAAGTGTACTTGGTTTCGAGGAGGAAGATGCTGACGAAGATAAGAAACAGGACACCTCATTAATGCAAAATTGTTTCGCTTCGCTTGTTGAGACTCTTGCCAGCCAGAATCCTGAGCTGATAGCTCAAACAAAAACCTTCATCCATGAACACAGACGTATCATCATTCTTTGGGATGAGCTTTGGATTGGAACTTTGATGGGACATCTGGTTGAGATGAAGAAACAAGTGGCTGTTCTTCAAAAAGAAATAGAAAAAGTCTACAACAATAGAGCTTTGACTAAGGATGAGCAGTCAATAATAATTTCCGAAAAACATCGAGTCCTTCTTCGTCGAATAGTTTTCATCCTTGAGCAAACCCAATTGATAACGAACGAAAATCCTGAGACGCCTCATGAAAAGTGGTTCCAGAATAATTTCGCTAAATTGATTGATACAACTATCAAAGAACTTAAAGAACCATGTGATCCATTCAATCCCAACAAGAGCTTGCAAATATATCAAACACTTTTACAGCAGCTTCGAGAAAGAGCTCCTCATTACAATACTGCCCGATCTCAGATGATAATGTCTTCTATAAGCCCAACTTTAGCTGCTCTCAATAAAACCGTCATCCCAATGCCTGGATTCAATTTCAGCAGTGATGGAACCCTTGTTACAATAGAAAAAGTTCATAAAAGTATCACAATCCTTCACACAAAGACAAAGCCCAAGAAAATTGCTTTCCTAGGGTCTGATGGACGGACTCACACTTACCTCTTCAAAGGACACGAAGATCTTCATTTGGATGAGAGAATTATGCACTTCCTCTCAGTTGTCAATCGTATGTTTGCCAAAAATCCGGATAAACAAGGAAAGTCACTTTTCAGAGCCCGCCATTACTCAGTCACACCTCTCGGCACTAAATCTGGACTGATTCAATGGGTGGATGGATGCTCAGCTCTTTATAGTTTCTATAAACGATGGCTACAGAATAAATTCCAGCAACAACAATTACAGGCAGCCAATCAATCCAACCGGAATTCTCCTGTTAGACCCATTGCTCATGAGCTCAAGCCATCGGAATTATTCAATGCTCTCTTACTTAAGAAGGGGATCAACACAATGCAACGTAGTGAATGGCCGCAAAATGTTTTGGTTGAAATTCTACAAGATCTGATGAAAGAAACTCCGAATGATCTAATTGCAAAGGAGCTCTGGTGTTCATCCTCCAATGCTCATGAATACTGGCATCTGACACAATCCTTCATCCGATCAAATGCAGTCATGTGTATGATTGGATATATCATTGGACTTGGTGATCGACATCTAGATAACGTTCTTGTGGATTTATCCACAGGGGAAGTATTCCATATTGACTACAACATTTGTTTTGAAAAGGGAAAAACTTTGCACGTTCCAGAGCGTGTTCCATGCAGACTTACTCCAAACATTGTGTCTGCTTTTGGATTAACCGGAGTTGAAGGTACCTTCCGAATATCATGTGAACATGCTCTTCAAGTCTTACGCAAAGGACGAGAAACACTTTTGACGCTTCTTGAAGCATTTCTGTATGATCCTCTGATTGACTGGACACCAGGACATGAGGAGGGTTTCACAGGGGCCATTTACGGTGGAGGTCGAATAAATGCCTTCAAAGAATTGCTAGCTTCAAAGTATCAGATTGAAAAGGAAAATGCTGAAATCATGCTAAAGATTAGGGCCATCGAAACTCGTGGAGAATGGGCAAGCAATCAGCAAAATTTGCATCGACTTCTGCCAGAGATTGACGCTCGATTGAAGATGCTCGAATCTTCTGACTTGAGTGAACTCATTGACAGGAACAATCTAATTGACATGGATGATTCAAACTTTAGCCAAGTTGGAAGCAATTCTGAAGATATTCCTATGAGTGGAAGCACTGATGAGGATAATCCCTGGACTTGTTTGAAGGAAAAGGTAGGCTCATATAAATTCGTTCGTAATGTTGAAACTATCTTCATCATTAAATTGTTCTCTATTCAGATCACTGCTCTCAAGGAAACCATTGGTAAACACGATTCTCTATTGATGGAAATTCGGCAACCGGTGAGGATATTGACCAAGCTGGAAGAGCGTAGCCTTGGATCAGAGAACAAATTAAGCGGACCAATCAGCCAATACTACCTATGTCATAGGAAACTACTTGAATTTTTTTATGAACTTGGAATGAATTTGAATCACCTCTCAAATCATGAATTCACTTCCAAAGATCAAGCAGAAGTTTTCATCAAACGGGCCAAAGATTGCGTCACTTCCATCCAAACATTCGTCGATCCTCTTTATAGTGCAATAATGAATCTTGTTGACTCTATCGATGATCTGAGGAATGGAAAGTTTTCTTTGACCGATTTCGATGGAAAGCCACTTCTATCCGTCAACTCT
Source organism: Brevipalpus yothersi (assembly GCA_003956705.1). Classification (NCBI taxonomy): domain Eukaryota; kingdom Metazoa; phylum Arthropoda; class Arachnida; order Trombidiformes; family Tenuipalpidae; genus Brevipalpus; species Brevipalpus yothersi. Next base: position 152,330 of record QZCP01000679.1, on the reverse strand, counting down.
AGCAAGACTAGCAGTGAGAGCAAAGATCATTCAACTGAACTCGATCAAACTAAACCGTACATGGGCTTAGAAAGGAACACCTATGCCACTAACGTTTGGAAAAGGGTAAAAATGAAGCTGGATGGAAGAGATCCTGATCCAGCGAAAAGAAGTAGTGTCTCAGAACAAGTAGATTATGTCATCGAAGAATCCATGAAGATTGAGAATCTAGCTCTTATGTATGAAGGATGGACCTCATGGGTGTGAGAGTATATTTCTAAGATGGTCCATTTCACTGGATCTTTGTTTCAAATGGAAGAAAATTTCAATTTCTCACCGCTTTCGGATACACCTTTCATCTCTCTGATATTGAGGTAAGTCTCAACAAAATCATTTGACTCTCAATAACTCTTATTCGGAATTTTTTCTAGACCACTTTCAATTCAGTCTCCTCACGATGATATTATTGAAACACGAGAGAGGAGTTGGAATAATGATAAGCTATCCTCAAGAAAGTCAACCTGCATGCGAACTTGGTGCGAAATTTTGAGATTGAAAGGCTCTATCTTCGCTGGCAATTATTTCATCTCGTATAAAATGACGAAATGAAGGCATTCGGTTGAAGTGATCGAACTATTTTAAGGATGTTGTTATCAACCCAGATTTTCCCGAGGTTTTATAGACTTTGAAAAGTCTTATAAATTGGTAAGAACAAAGTTTAATCGAATCATGGCAATAAAGATGAGTGGAAGTTTTCACTCTAACTAGAGACTTTTGGTCAAACATTGATTGACAAGGCATAAAAATTGATTTAGCAAAGTATCGCAGCTCTCAGATGGAAGGTTAGTTTTTGAACAGTTATGGGAACAGTTAAAGGAAGAGTGGTTACAATATTCAGAAAACTGACTAGCCGCTATTCTCACCGAAAAAACACACTGTATTTGATTGTTTCCAGAAGAACTCTTCTTTCTTGAAGGAGATTGATCAAAATAATTAGAAAGATGGCTAATTTTCTTTAGGCTGATGACTAGATGTATTCGAAAATAAACATCGATTGCAAAATCATGCCTGAGTGAAATGAAGACACAAGGCATGATCTCTTACATCACCCCAGCCACCATTTGGCTTGGACATTTTAAATTTCTTCTTACGAGAGGTACTGATTTTGAGTTGACTAGGAAAAAGAAAACTGGTGGATCTTTGAACAACTGCATCAATTTTCTCAACCAGCTTGTTCTTGAAACAATCACGACTCTTATGATGAACTCCACACTCACCGATATGGAAAACTCTGGGGATACAATTGAACAGGTTATTCAATTATTGTTAGAGAGTAAGTGGAGAAATAAGAAAATTACCTGGGAGCAACAATCGTTAAGGCCATTAATGGTTTGTTCAAACAGTTACGGCTGATATGCATTAACGACCAATCCCAATTATAATCGTCATATTGGCAAAACTTGGTAGCACATTTTCGTATTTTGTGCCAAACTTTACGATCTAAAACCATACCCATATTATGAAGGCTTGATATCCATTCACGGATCTCAACTTTATTGCTATCAGCAGCATAATTAACAGTTTTTGGATAGGCACCCAGTGTGATCAGATCACAATCTTTGCAATTGCTGGAAATGATTTGAAAGAATAGAAAGAGAATTTTAACTGATAGACGAATGTCTTCATTACCTCTGTTTAAATTCTTCCATTAAATCTAGAACATTTAACATATCAGGTACAGCAAAATGGTCTTCTTCCAAAAAAATGAAATGACTATCATGGTTACGGGTAATGTTAATCCTATCAAAAATATGATTCATCTGAAAATAAAAAAGAAGATCGTTAAAGAGATATTCATTGAATAGAATTCATAGTCATTCATGTGTTGAAATAGTATTATCTGATCAACTCCTCATGAATACTCTAGCATCGAATTTCCTTTCTAATATAACTTGGTGGATGGAGTCTGTAGGAGAACGATCAATGAACAACCAAAAGCTATACACAACCCTATTCCATTTCTCGCTCTGATGATTCTATTCAAACATAATACATAATGAGTTGTTTACCTTCCAAAACCAGTGATGCTTGGTTTGACAGTAGATTGCTTCTCTGTAATGTCCATACGAATCAGAATGATTTGCATTGTTGCATTTAATCTCGAATGCTCTGCAGTGAGGTAGAAAAAGTTGAAGAAATGAGAAAGTCGAAAATTGCAAATGGTATCGAAAAAAATTCGAACATACTTTTGCTTATCTATGTTTCTTGGACAATCCAAAGGATCTTTTCCAGGAAATTCGTTGGGATGTGCTTGCAATGAGTATGGATAGAAGATTTGAAGAATCTGTCCAATTGAATAGGAGAAAAGTTTTCATAAGTAATTCGAGAATTGATGAAGAGAATTTTCGAATCAAATCAAATCGAATGCTAGATAGTGTATTCACATTACCTTACAAAATTTAACATTTGAAATGAGGGAATTAATCTCTTCATTGAAAATATCATGAGAAAAAATAATCAAAGCTTTCTCGATGCCTTTCACTTTAGCTAGTGATGATATCAAGAGATTTAGATAGTAGATACGATTATGAACTTGTATCACAATTACTGGATCATTTGGCATCAATGGTCCATGAATATCTTCGTTATGGACGATACAATTGGCATTGAATTCACTGATCACAGTTCGTAATGATACTGGTGGAAATGGTGTGAGAGTAACAGCAGCTATTTCAGCCGATTGATAATCATACTCTTCACCACCAATTGTGTCACCTCTTATTCGATCAAGGACACCAATTTTGTGGAAAGTGTAAGATACAACCATGATGAGACAAAAAATTTGTAACCATATTAAAAATTTTCGACGTGAGGGTAGTCTACGAAGAAACATTGGTTGGCCCGATTTGTCAAACATGAAAAAATGAGCACTATTGGAACACTATCGATCACCATATTCATCATTATCATCATTGTCCAGAGAGATACATATTGCTATTGGTTGAGTGCTGTTGCAATCGCTGGCGGTATTGTTGATGTTGTTGTTGTGGCAAAGATAATCGTTAGATGATGTCATTCTATGGACAAAAGTAGATATGATCCAGGCGAGATGTTTGATGTTGTAAGCTCATGAAATGTGGGTAAAGTATCAACAATATTCGATGATGGCTGTTGATCGGTGAGATCAGGTCGATTTGGGAGTGAAAGTGGAGCAAGATAATTCACTTGACAGTTTTCTTATTTCACCTTTCTTTCGATAATGATTGGAGGAGAAGAAGAAAAAAAGTAGTTTATCAGTCGATCAAGTTGATGGCATCAAATCAGTTCGAAATGTTCATGAAAACATGTATTCATAAACACATCTATCTACTTTTCTATTTATACTGAGGATTAGAACTTCCATTTTTTTAGTTCAACTTACAATTCAAATGATTGACCATGGTTTACATTGATCGTGAAGATACTTTCCGGAGAAGATTGATAATGATTGAAAGAATTAATTCGTGATTGGTACAATGTTATCAGGAAATACCGGGATATGGATTCACATTCGCAACTATAGACTACAAAAGTCGACAACAAATGGACAAACGGTGAACATCAATCGATAATGATAATGTTTTTCATTATCATATGAAAATGTTAAGATACTATTTACCAAAGGAAATGGACATTTTGACTGTTCATCAACATACTCAATACTATTCTCTTCAACTGTAAGAGGGAGAGAGAGAGAAAGAATAGTGAAGGTTCACCGATGATGATAATGATGATGATCAAGAGAATTACACTCACACACAAACTCTTTCCCTCGATAATGATGGAATGGCCAAGATTAACACAACAGTAGCTGATTTAGCCTTCAATATCACCTGTAAAGTGAAGTAAGTAATAAGAAAGAGGAGAAAAAAAATTCACTTCAATACAATGGAAAGAAAAACAACAACAACACATGAAGCATCTTTCTCTTTTTCAGCAGAGCAAAAGCGGGTAAAAAGGAAAGAGAGAAAGAAAGAGAGAGAGAGAGAGAGAGAGAGAGAGAGAGAGAGAGAGAGAGAGAGAGAGAGAGAGAGAGAGAGAGAGAGAGAGGAAACAAGAACAAGTTGCTGTGCCGGTTGTAAGGTGTTCAGAGAGAACTTGTTTATCGTTGATATAAGTTCATCAATGAATGGGAATGAATCTCTTGATAATGAAGAAAAAAACTCATTTTATTTCGATAATTGAGAATGATTTTGAGCGGAAAATAATATTTCCGATGGATATAATATGAACTATTATGGTATATTTCGATCATTAGAATGGAAAAAATTATTCTCTTTCCATGATAAGAGTTGGGACTGGAAGAATATTAATATCCAATATTTTCTTGTGAGACTTTAATTTCAATCGAGAAAGAGATCTGTTATTCGTATAATCATCCTGTTCTCATGAGGCAACTTCGCGTCAAACTTCATGGGAAAGTTCAACAAACCTGTGATTCTTATCACTCATGTTATGTATAGGGGCAACTGGGAGTGTCTTGCAATCGACTTGAATTGAAAATAAGTAACAGATAAGCAGGAAACTCAAAATTCAAATCATCACCGCGATGATGATAAGCTTATAGCAATTCTGGGGTCCATTTAATATTTATTCCAGAATGAACAGATGGCTGAGAAAATTTGAGGGATTTATCATCAAGGTCCTTTTCGTCAAGGATAGAACATGATTTTATTTATTTTATTGAATTCATGTTATAGTAAGCCTTAAAAACGAGAAAAAAGATAAACATCTTCAGGAAGGATATACCATATCCATAGGATATATATATCATATAGTTGGAATGACTTTCAAGTTGATCACGATAAAGGAAACGGAAGTAGGGAATCAAATCCATGAAAAAAATGAATTTAGGTAGGAATAACAAGTTAAGCTCAATTGGAAGACTTTCATTTTCATTACAATGCTTTAGATTCTCAAATTTCACTCTAGACTGATCCTCACTGGTCAGTGGCTGTATGGAGATTCATTCCAAATCGATATTTTCGTCAATACATCATTCTAATTCAAAGTAATCAACATGAGCTCCGTTCTCATAAGTGTTTAGTTCCAGAAGATGAACCATTTTTTTAGCACTTTGATCTGGTGTCAATATGCTTCCGTCTTTGAATAATTCGGCCAGATATCCTTGTGATCTTACCGTTTCAAGCATATCTGTTTGAAGTGGCCCAGGTGCATAGTTGAGGACTTTAATGGCAGCATTTTCATGTGCAACAGATTTCATGAAGTTGTCACGAGCAGCCTTGTCTGGTAAGGGCAAGATTAAATCAGTAAACTATATTCGAGAAGATGAAAAAAAATTTACTTACATGCTCCATAGAGAGACAAGCCTTCGAAAGGTTGAAACGCTCCTAGTGAACTTATGTTGATTATGTTGACTTTAGCAATTCTTCTGAATATCTTTATGAACGAACCGGTAAGAATTATCATGGAACTCATATTTATACGAGCATATTCATCAAGTTCTTTCATATTTTCCAATGTATATTGGTCAGTTTTTTTACTCGGATCCCCAATTGTGGCAGCATTGTGAATCAAAATGGCATGATCAAAATTTTTGCCATCTCTTAGTTTTTCCATTGCATGATGCAAATTTTGAAGAGTGTCTGATCCTTCAATTGGACCACAGATTGATTCAACATTGCTGATGCCAAAAGTGGTCAAAAGATCATTCTTAACCTCACTCAAGAGATTACTTGATCTAGCGGTCAAGAGGAACGTTAAGCCATTTGGTTTCATTTCGCGAACTCCAATTAAATGTTCGGCAATTGTTCTGACGATTGCTCGACCAAATCCTCGACTTGCACCTGTGATACAGATCAAAATATTTTGACCCCAAAATTCTTTTGAATCACCAGACATTATTTTTTATGGTTTTTCTTGATACCAAGGAACTGTAAAACTTTCACTTCTAGAAATGAGCATTGAGAGTAAGAAAAAGTAAAGGAATCAATTAGTTCACGATAGCATGAAATGAAAGATTCAAAAAAATATAAAGGGAGAGAGATTGATCATCATCATTGCCAATACGATGGTAACGGAAATTTTATTCTACATATGGAAGTTAACAAGAGAAAGTGATTAGAATTCGAAGCGGCTTCGAGAAGCTAAGCTATTAATCATTTTTCGCTTCTTTAGCCACCATGAAGAGTGGAGATGAACAAAACATTATCTTTATTTTTGAGTTGATAATTTTCGCCGCCAAGTATTTCCCAATCGGTATCATTAACCAGTACCAATATACCTGGTCTAACAGTATTATGTTCAATAAACAACTCTGGTCTTTCTTGTAAATACTCATCACGCAATAAATCGATTAACCTTTTCAAATTCCATTGTTGTTCATCACCACTCGATCCGATTAATGCATTTGCCGGCAATTGTATATCTATTTTGCTTTTTCCACTAAACAGCAATTCAATACCGCCTTTAAATTCAATCGATACACTCAAAGGAGAAGACATAGTTTCGAATGCAATGATCAATCGGGACAAATATGATCAATCAAATAAATGTAAATGTAAACGCACATTAATGAGTGATGATCAAATGAAGAGTGGAAAAGTTGCTGTTGATAATGATTACTGTTGATTATCCAAAGTGACCAGAACGAAGCAGCGTTCCAATGCCGATGGACAGAATGTGGACACCAGTGTTTTCACGAGGTGAGTAATCAGAACTGTTGAACAATTATCAACAATCAATTGAATGCTGATTTGATTTGTAAGTATCAAACAGAAAATAAATTAATTCACACCGGAATGTTGATCAAATTTCAAAACATTCTACTCTCACAGTATCATGTGTTGATGACATGTGAAATGGAATACATCTCGATAGTAGCGCTCACTTTGAGAGGATTATTTTTCGTGATTTCAATTAATTTGATAAAATTAGTGTGTGAAGATCAAATTTCAGTTACTTTATGACTTTTTTTTTGATGAAGAGAGAGAGAAAAAAATTACCTTGATAGTAAGATGATGATGCAGTTATGCAGGTGGAGAGGAAACATAGTCATACACTTGGGTATGTGTGTTGATTGTGGGATTCAAATTTTATTTTATTCTCCACTTTGACACGAAAATTAAATATTCAGAATTTTTTTAACGGAAAGGAAAACATTTTCCGTAACTTATTTGAACTAACACTATAAGCAGTCCTTATTGTGAGGACAAAATTGACGAACAAAACAAATATCAACAAAAATTGAAAATTCTGAACCGAATGTTATTCAGTGTGAAGGACAAATAACATGAAAATCAAATAAAATTTTCAAAAAATAGCCTCTTGAACCAGACCATTGATCTTTTGAAGATTCTGCTTGTTGGTGAAAGTCATTAGAAGAACTGAGAAAGCTCCAAGCAGATGGCTTAGACCAATAGATGAGTTCAATTCATTTTTGTCCAGCATTGAATTAAATGACAATCGTCGAGCATTTTCCCGAGATTCCACAGATTTTCGACTCATTCGTTCGAAGTCCTCTACACTGCGTGACATTCTTGAACGCTTGTCCACGAATCGTTCAAGAAGCTCCTCTCGAGATCTGACTTGAATCCTCTCTGCAGGAATCTTACCATCCTCAACAGCCAATTGAAACACTGATCTCTCACGAGTATTCTCACGTTCTCGTGAAATTCGTTCTCGATGTCCATTGTCCAATGTATCACGTCCCATTTCTCTGGCCATCGTTCGACCATCAATCGATCGGCGAGCAACTTCTCTCCTCGATGATCGAGAATCACTTCGAACTCTGGTCTCATCGGCAATACGACCAATCACACGTCGATTTGATTCTTCTCGTCTAGCCATTCTTCGACTAACTTCCTCTCTATCGGTGACCACTTCACGTCCAATTCGTTCCCTTGATTGTCGTTGATTTCTTTGCATTTCTTGATCATTTTTTCTCACATTTTCACGTTCATTTCTTGGCTCCATTCTTCTGGTATTCAAGCGAGCTGTTTGAGAGGTTTCACGTCTTGCTGCCACTTCTCGACGATCTTGAACATTTATCCGCTCATTTCTTGCTTCACCAAGACGAACTCGAGATTCTCGGCCAACTTTTCGTTCGAAATTTTGAGCCTCTCGTCGAGCAATTCGATTACCATCACGTTGATAAACTCGATTCTCAGGCCAAACACGAGCACGAGATGAACTGCGAACATTTCGCTCTTGATCTGATCCTTCTCGTCTTGACAAACGCTCTTGTCTTTGATTGATGCGTTGACGATCAATTCGTCTCACATCACCATCGATTGTCGATTCAGCTGGTCCTCGACGATCATCCAGAGCCTTGCGGTCATCATTCAATTGACGAATTTCTCGAATTCTTCGCTGGGCATCAGCTTGAGCTGTGAGAATAGCATAGCTGGCGAAAAGAGCCATCACAATAAGAAGATATGAGAAACTCTTTTGAACAGGCATTTTCAACTAGAAGTAGTATTCACTAAACTTAACAATTTTATATGGTATCGATAATAATGGAGTTACTAGTCTTAGGATTTTCAAACTAAACTCTTTTGTGGACTGAATGAGATTCATGGCTCAGAGGACCGCTTATATATATACTTTTAGGTGTGTAGAGAGAAGATTTTGGGGAATTTTCTGATCAAAGATAAGTCAGGTTTTCCATCGATCATGAAAATTTATGGGAAATAGGTATAAAGAAAATATGAACGAGAATTTTCTAGTCTATTCATTTGTTTGAGAATATAAATAATCTATTGAAAAAATATGATCGGATTATGTATTGCGTTATGAGGCTTAGAATAATTATCAAAACAATGGATTAAGTCACGAAACGGAAGCTGTGATATGCAAAGTGTTACTCAAAAAAGAATATCTTCTCAAGTTGGTTTACCTATAGAGTGAGATAATATTTCAATAGAATTTATGCAAATATGATTAAAAGTGAAAATTTTCGTGCTTTTCATTCTCATCTGAGGATATTATCTTAAATATTTAAAAAATTTGACGCATTCGAAGGCCTTGAAGTTTTGAACTGAAAAGTAGACCACTTGATGTGTTTTCAAGAGACACACATACATAATCTTCAATCACAGGCTTCGAAAACACTTCTTCATTTTCATCAAAAGGAGTGAAAAAATGTAATGAGAGTCATTGAAAATCAGATTCATGCTCAAAATCAGTTCATTTTGTGTGTCTGGCATGATTGTCTGAGAAAGAGATCAACATTATGTCCCGATAGTTGATGCCAACGATTATTCAGTGCAAAAGAATTCATAAAAATGATGTCGGTTAAGGTCTTCATGAGGTTGTTCATCGTATTGAAAGAGAGAGAGAGAGAGAGAGAGAGAGAGAGAGAGAGAGAGAGAGAGAGAGAGAGAGAGAGAGAGAAGGTAAATAGTGCTCAATTATGATCAATGTCTGTTTATCCAACAATGAATAAGATTAGCAATTAGAGATCACCTTTGAGCTATTGAATTGGAAGCATGATCCAAATTTTTTTACCCAAGAGCTTCAATACAATACAATCAATAATCAAGTGGCAAATAAGATGAGATAGGTAAGAAAAAAAGGAAACGGATATTCACCGGTAAGATGACAATTTGGCGTCAAATTTTTTTTTGTTTTTCAGTTATTTTCAACAGAAAAAGAAATTTGGCTCTCTTGAAGGGTTACTCGAAAACAATGCAAAGAGGCAACGAATTCATTAAGTTCATTCTTTTTCCACTCATTTGCCAGTGAGAATTCAAAATCCAATATATAAGGCCCACAATCCGAATGAACACGTTCCTGATCACTGTCAGGCAAACTGCGATACTTTACTCGAACACAACAGAAGTGAAAGTGAAAGTTTCCAAATCAACGCATCAAAATGATCAGTTCAATGGGATTATTATTCATCTCAATTTTGTGTATCTCTAGTCTACTATTGCAAACAGTGAAAGCAGATGGATGGGGAGGTTCTAGTCATATTTTTCGGAAACAATCCAATTCCAAAGGCCAAGGTGACTATGTGGTAAGTGTGATCTTGAGAGAAAAGTGAACAAATTTGTGAATGAGATTGTGTACCGTTACCTAATGTCCATTCATCTTCATCAATTAGTTTGGATATGATATACATGATCCTTGGGGTGCTTCAAATTTTCGGAAGGAAAAAGGTTCCTTCACGAAAAAAGATGGCTCAGTTGAAGGTGAGCTAGTTGAATATTATTGATGAAGAAATTGTTGATATTCACTTTTGATATCAAAATTTGTTCTCAGGAATGTATGGCTTAAAAGATAAGGATGGTCGTGCTAGACTTGTGAAATATGTGGCCGACAAAAATGGTTTCAGGGCATCAATCAAGACAAATGAACCAGGAACCAGTAGTGAAGATGCTGCTGATGCAACTTACAATGGTGCTGATTATGGTAAAGGTAAATGGACCTATGATGTGTCAATCAAGGACTCTGGTAAAGGATGGAAAAATGCTAAAGACGATAAGAAAGATGCATGGAAATCAGCATCCGAAATGAAAACGATGAAAGCATTGCCTAAACAATCGTCCGAGTATGAATATTCAGCGGAAAATGATCAAGATAGACTGGGTGATTATGAGCCTGGAATGAAAAAATTGAAGCTTCATGTCAAGCCTCAATATGACTATTATTATGGAACACCAGCCCATGAAAGTATGTAGCTGCCACAACTGAATTGAATTGCTTGAATTCAGTTCTATTTATTGATTGAAATTTAACGAATAAAATTTCTTGGTACAATGTCTTTCTACAACTTGTCAGTTCATTGAGCATTTCACATTTTTTGTCCATCTTGAGCGTAGGTTGATATTTTTTTCAATTTTTTTTCGAAAATCCATATGGAATAGAGATAAATGTCTATATTCTACATGAATCGAAAAAACAGATGATTTTGGGTCCATGAAATGATAATTAGCTTCATGAGCTGTTGGAAAGTAGTTCAAATAGATAGAAAGAATGGATAGATTAACCATGGAGATTAGAATTTCATCGCAAATTATTTTGATTTTTTCATTTTTAATCGTTAATATTGATTCAACTTTCGTGTTCAACACTCCGACGTGTTTGAAAATAAAGTGTCATGGCAGTAAAATTGTCATGTTTCAATACAATTCCTGTCCATCTACTTCCACTGGAAGTGATTCGGTAAGATTTCTGAATTTCGACCGATGTGGAACATCTCCAGCATCTGGTCCAATTCCATGTAGTGGTAATGATCTAATGGTAAATCGAGGTAGCAATAGGCGCAATTCGTCACCCCCATCATGTCCTCAAGGTACATCATGGGATGGAATATCGTGTAAAGATATCAATGAATGTCAACTCGTCCATCCATGCCATACACCAGAAGCATGTCAGAACCTTTCTCCTGGATTTCGATGTGATCCATGTCCAATTGGGTATAAAGGTAATAGTGTCCAAGGGATTGGCGTTGAATTTGCGAGGAAAAATTCACAGGTAATCGATTTGTGTTGATTTTCTGCTATTTTCTCATGTATTAATCTAAAGTTCAAGTTGACTGATTTCAAAAAATTTCTTCACCCATGGACAAGATTTGTCATGATGTTAATGAATGTGAAGATGGTAAGAATGGCGGTTGTGTCCTAAATTCTCGATGCATCAACACTCCAGGATCACGAATTTGTGGTGAATGTCTTGACGGTTTCATTGGTAATCAAAGTATTGGCTGTTTTCCCAAGACTAAAGCTCAATCTTGCCCTGATGGAACATTGTGCGATATGAATGCTATATGCTATCAACCAAAAGGTCAAAAAGGATATAAGTGTCGAGTAAGAACTTTCCTTTCCTCCATGCAAATGTAGATCTATCAATGCTGAAACTAACTGAATTCTATTTCAAAGATAAATACAAAAATCTAGTAGAATAAACTTGAAATCTTCAATTCACAGTGCTTGACAGGATGGGCTGGAGATGGTACAGTTTGTGGCGTTGATTCTGATATCGATGGTTGGCCTGATGAAAAATTATTGTGCGATGGACTCAAGTGTAGACCAGTAAATATCTTATCAAATTTGAAGCTTTTAGAAGAAAATTTAATAGATTTAATAGATTTCAATGAATGTATTTTTTAAGGACAATTGTCCCAAAACTCCCAATAGTGGACAAGAGGATAATGATCAGGATGGCATTGGTGATGCCTGTGATATTGATTCTGACAACGATGGAATACCTAACAAAGCAGTGAGTAATTTTCTCCAACATGAGAGTAGATGAGCTAATTTTTTTTCTCTAGGATTCATGCCCATTGCATGCGAACCCTGGTCAAGAGGACAGTGATTTGGACAAGATAGGTGATATTTGTGACAATTGTCCATCGATTTCTAATCCAGATCAGCAAGATTCAGGTAGGAAAATATTGTATGATCAATACAAAGATTAGATTGTGATCATTTTCTATTTCAGATCGCGATGGCCAGGGCGATGCCTGTGATGAAGACCCAGATGATGATGGCATTCCAAGTTCCACGGATAACTGTCCATCAGTATCAAATTCAGATCAAAAAGACCAAGATCAAGATGGAATAGGTGATGCTTGTGATAACTGTCCTACTGTGGTTAATTCGAATCAAACAGATTCCAATAAGAATATGGTTGGCGATGCTTGTGAAGGATCATCAGACATCGATATGGATGGAATACAGGATGAAAGAGATAATTGTCCATCCATTGCCAATCCAAATCAATTGGACACTGATGGAGATCTGATTGGTGATGTTTGTGATGATGATATTGACAATGATTCAATTCCAAATTCTCGAGATAATTGTCCTCTAGTTTTTAATCCTGATCAACGCGATTCCCTGGGCTCAGGAGTTGGTGATGATTGTCGTTCAGACTCTGACGGAGATGGAGTATTGGATTGGGATGATGTTTGTCCAGATAACAAATATATTTATGTGACTGATTTCCGAAATTATCAAACAATTGCATTGGATCCTGAAGGTGATTCTCAAATTGATCCAAATTGGATTGTTCTCAGTGATGGATCGGAAATAGTTCAGACTCTGAATTCTGATCCCGGTCTGGCCGTTGGTTTTCATGCATTTGCTGGAATGGATTTCGAAGGAACCATATTCGTTGATTCAGAGATTGATGACGATTATCTTGGATTTGTATTCAGCTATCAAGATAATCGTCACTTTTATTCCGTTATGTGGAAAAAGAATAGTCAAACTTATTGGAAACCAGCTCCATTCCGTGCTGTGGCTGAGCCTGGTATTCAAATTAAATTGGTTGATTCCACAACTGGACCAGGTCGAATTTTACGAAATGCTCTATGGCACACTGGTAACACTACTGATCAGGTAAAATTGCTGTGGAAAGATTCGAAAAATGTTGGATGGCAGCAACAAGTGGCATATCGATGGTCTTTGGTACACCGACCAAAAATTGGTCTCATTCGATTGCGAATATATCAAGGAGATCGATTGATCACAGATTCTGGTAACATTTTCGATTCAACCCTGAAAGGTGGCCGATTGGGTGTATTCTGTTTCTCACAAGAAGCCGTGATTTGGTCAGATCTGGTCTATAGGTGTAACGATGATGTACCTGCTTCGATTTATTACGATTTACCGGTGAACCTGAGAGATCTAGTGTCACTTGACACTTCGAGAGCATCAGAGATGAGGAAAGTTGGGCTTCCATACGATGTCAATCGATTTCAGGTCATAGATCTTCCACCTAGCCCCAACGGTATGGATGAAAATTACTCTGTTGACCAATAATTGATTTGATTGGAAAAAATTTGTCCATTGATACTCATAATCGTCCAAAAAAATATCCAAAGTAACGTGAGCATAACAAAATGCTATCTTCCATAATAATCGCTATATATAGCTTCACTCAATGAATTGAAGCGTTCTATGGAATGTAATCATAAGGTAATGCATAGTATGTAATCTATAATTCGTTTATTCTCAAATACATACATTCATAATCTATTATCTCATCACATGAGCGGAAAACTTATGCCAGCTGATCGTGATAGCAATCAAGTAGCAATCTTAAAATGAAACAAAACCAAACATCACTTGAATACTCTACCAACTGATCCAATCACATGCAATTAAATTATGCAGAAAAATTTTCACCCATCTCCACGTCCAATCGACTAATTTTTCTCCTCTCTCAATCACTTAAACTTTGACTATTTTTTCGATTTTCGAATTTTTAGTTCTAATCTTCGAATCGAAAATAGGAAGAACTTTTTGTCAAGAAGAACGAAAAACTTTTTTCGCGAAAAAACGAGCTCACCAACGCCATCTATTGGTCATACTTTTTCTGTATAAGAAAAAGAATCAAGTTGAGCTGTTGAAGTTCATGAAAGTGAATGTTCACATTTAATCTTTCTTCTCTCTTCAATGTGTATCTGTATTGCTTTGAGAAGTTGATTTTTTTTTCATTCTCTTAGCGCGGAGCTTGATGTGTGTATTATGTGGATTGTCTTTTGTCGAGTTGATAAAATTGTGTAAAATAAATGGTGATGATTTATCTGAAGAAAAGAGAGGATGACAAGAATTAATAACTACATCTGAGCAACATTATAAATTTATATACATCAGTGAAAGACGGACACATGATAATGATTCGGATCAAATTTTGGTCGAGTTTTAGATGATATTTTCTCACTTTCACTCTTTTCTGTCTTCTTCTATCTCTCTCTTTGGCTTTGATTAACACACGTGCTTGAAAAGTGAACATCCTTAAGAACATATATATATATATATAAAGTATCACTCATTTATACATTCTAATCGTGTTGACTGTTAATCGATCATATTCTCTGTCTCGACTATTATTTGGTATCGACATGTGAATCAAAAGTGTTCAACTTTGTTCATACACACACACATACACGTTCTCCACATCTTCATCTTCATCTTCATCTTTTTTTCATCTTCTTCCTACCAATTCTCTTGACTACTGGGAAAATTTTTGTTTCTATTCCGAAAAGAGATACAGTTAGAATGATTTAACGATGGCTGTTCATACCGGTAACGCCCGAAATCCGAGTAGCAGTGTTAATAGTGGACCTAATCCGGGGTCTAATCGTAAAGAGATTTATAAATATGTTGCCCCATGGACAGTATATTCCATGAATTGGTCTATACGGCCCGATAAGCGTTTTCGATTAGCACTTGGATCATTTATTGAAGAATACAATAATAAGGTTCAAATTGTGGCACTCGATGAAGCATCATCCGAATTTTATCCCAAATCAACTTTCGATCATCCTTATCCAACCACAAAGATAATGTGGGTTCCTGATGCGAAGGGAGTTTATCCTGATCTACTTGCTACATCCGGTGATTATCTTCGTGTATGGCGAGTCAACGATTCTGGTGAGACAAGATTGGAATGTCTTTTAAACAATGTAAGTAACAATATTAATCAAATCGACTTTGAATCACTTGTAATCTCACTTCATCACTTCATTTCATTATCTTTCCCTTTTCATACCCAGAATAAAGCTTCTGACTTTTGTGCTCCTTTAACCTCCTTCGATTGGAATGAAGTGGACCAAAATCTCATTGGAACATCATCTATTGACACAACATGTACAATTTGGGGTCTAGAGACAGGCCAGGCAGTAGGACGCGTCAACTTAGTCTCTGGACACGTTAAGACTCAATTAATAGCTCATGATAAAGAAGTCTACGACATCGCTTTCAGTCGAGCAGGAGGCGGGCGTGATATGTTTGCCTCAGTCGGTGCGGATGGCTCCGTGCGTATGTTCGATTTACGTCATTTAGAGCATTCCACCATCATTTATGAAGATCCTGGCCATCATCCTTTGTTACGTTTAGCTTGGAATAAGCAAGATCCGAACTACTTAGCAACATTTGCTATGGACGCGAATGAAGTTATCATTCTCGATGTACGAGTTGCTTGCACTCCCGTGGCTCGTCTCAACAATCATCGTGCTTGTGTTAATGGAATCGCGTGGGCTCCACATTCTTCATGTCACATTTGTACAGCAGGTTAGTGTCAAGCTTCTCCTTGATGGCTGTCTGGCCCTTGAACATTATGTGTCTCTTTCATCACAGCTATCATGACCTATGAAGATCTCTTTCAACTACCATATGATAATGACTTTGAACCTTTTTGTTTCCATCCATTTCCATAGGTGATGACCATCAAGCCCTGATCTGGGATATTTCACAGATGCCTCGAGCAATAGAGGATCCACTGCTTGCATATACTGCTGAGGGTGAAATTAATCAGATACAATGGGCATCAACTCAACCGGATTGGATTGCTATTTGCTACAATAGCTGTTTGGAAATATTGAGAGTATGAACGAATCAACCTTCTTTTTCACTACAAATTGCTTAATTATTTAAGGTCTTCATCATCAACTTCTATTCAAACAAAGATCATCGATTTTTTCTCAGCTTTATTGATATAAACTTCACGTATTTCCTAAGGAACAACCGAATTCATCCAAAGTTACCATCATGTGTACATATGTCTTTCGAGACTAATCTCATGCATTTTTTCTCACATTTTGAGCTCCGACTCAAACAAGACCACTGACTGAGTTTTCGAATGAGAGGCAAT
Organism: Brevipalpus yothersi; assembly: GCA_003956705.1. Lineage (NCBI taxonomy): Eukaryota > Metazoa > Arthropoda > Arachnida > Trombidiformes > Tenuipalpidae > Brevipalpus > Brevipalpus yothersi. Next base: position 135,746 of record QZCP01000679.1, on the reverse strand, counting down.
TTATAAGAATCCCCAGGATCATTCAAATGCATTTTCTACTGCTTCCTTTGAACAATTTTTTCTCTCTTATTTAATTATGGTCGCAATTTTTTTCATTTTCTCTTAATTATTTATTGAAATTCTTTTCAATCTCTCAGAAATATTGTAAATTGGAACATCTTTAAAGATAATTCCTTTCTATTCCAAACTTTGCTTCCAACTTCTCTCCTATCCCTTTCGATGGACGACATCGTTTCCGGTTCAATAATCTACCCTAGAAGCTCAAAAAATTATCTTCTAACATGTGAACTCGGATTGAACTCAACATAGTGAGTTAATCAGTTGCATTAGAACGAATTTTTCCAGTTTAAGATAGACATCCCAATACTCTGTTAGTTCTTACCATAATTTGATCAGAATCACGATTTTTTTGTTCAACTAAGAGTTTATCTTGCTTGAGAATGACTTGCACTTCACAACGGGACTCATTATTGCCTCCATCAAAAATATATTAGAAACCACGGCTGTTCACTGTTAAATCAATCTCATATTGGTGTGAAAGAAAAAAACATCTCCAGCACTCTTGGCCACTATCATAACATTCATTTTAACCATTAACGTTAGTTAAGAATGATAAAAACAGGTTAATAATCCTAATTGATTGAACGCAGAATCTTGAATTCTAATCAAACAGGTACCCCTGCAAAGAGAAAGAGAGAGAGAGAGATAATAAAAAAATTAGAGCCATTATCATAGCCGCATACCGGGGACTAGGTCAAAAGGACCTCCTGTTTTATCCGCTACTACATGTACATGTGCCACACACACTTGTGTGTCTGATGTAAGTTTTCTTGGTTCCTCAACAAAAAAAGTTTTACCCAAAATAAAATATCGTCCTCTGACGATACAGATATTTTACCTTCAATACCCGATATTATATTATACACACATCTTGTTTGTTGCAACAACTTTTGCTGTTGTTTTGTTCGAGATGTCTTCGTTCGTCCATAAATTTTTTCATGTTATGCAAATGTGACGATACTGATTTATGTAGTTAATTTTGCATGATTTTGGTACTATAAATAATTGGGTGATTTGTGTTTGTGTTGAGGAAGTGTTTCACTTTTGTAGGTGCTTGTGATAGCGTTTGATGTGGATATCTTTGTTGTTGGGATGCATTTTAAGAAGTGAAGAGATGTGGTAAACGGCTTCAATTACTATTATCACTTTCAACAAGAAATTGATAAAGTAAAAAGCTTGTGAGCTTAAATTTTGAATCAATTTCATGTAAATTGTGTATATGAGTGTGGGTGTATATGTTGATAGCTCGTAACGGACCAAGTGATGAGAGAAATAATTCACATTCAAGCCGGCCAATGTGGTAATCAAATTGGGGCCAAGGTGAGATTATCATGATACTTCATCTTCTTCTTTGGGAACATCACTTGTGGAGAATTAATTTCCTCTAGCCATACACGATTGATCAAATCGTTCTCTTTCCCATGATATGCTGATCTTTCATCTTGTTATGGAATCTAGTTTTGGGAAGTGATTTCACAAGAGCATGGAATCGATGCTGTCGGAAAGTTTCATGGTGGATCTCCTCTACAGCTGGAAAGAATCAACGTCTACTATAATGAAGCATCAGGTTGGACTAATTTTTATCAACTTTTTTTTCATACACTTACACCGTTCAGCTTCAATCCCATATATTCATTATGAATTGCGATAGATTTCCATTTCTAGGGAATATGTATTCCAGTTTCTTTCGAATGGGAGACAACAATTGGGTGTGTTCTTTCCATACAAATGAGCCGGAATACAGTAGTAATGAGTTGGTTTATTTTAAGCTATGGTTTGAGAAAAGCTATCAAGAGAAGCTCTCAAGTCTTGTTTTTTTTCATGAGATCAGTGCTTGAGGGCTTTGTGTAAGATTGCATAGGCATTCCGTTATTTTTTCCTTTGCCTCACCTTTCTATGCAAAAATTTCTTGCCCGTAGCGACTAATGGTATACTAGAGGGTTGAATTTTCCCATGTTTTAGTGAATATTGATATTTGATACTTTGCACCGATGGTGGTCTCATCGGTTGGACTTTATGATGCATATCAATATAATCAGAACACTTTTTCCTTGACTATAGGTGAAAACACTTATGTGCCTCGAGCCGTTCTGGTGGACTTGGAGCCTGGAACAATGGAATCTGTTCGCTCAGGTCCTTTTGGACAACTTTTCAGACCAGACAATTTTGTTTTCGGACGAAACGGAGCAGGTAAGCGTTGAGAATTTAAACAGATAAACTTTCAACACTGACAATTTTCGATCTGCCTAATAGGTAACAATTGGGCTAAAGGACACTATACCGAGGGTGCTGAGCTTGTGGATATCGTAATGGAAGTTGTTAGGCGAGAAGCTGAGCACTGTGATTGTCTGCAAGGTGAGTAATGATCGGCCATAAAATTTTTACACTGAGTTGTGATTGTTTTCTAGGTAATCATTTCTACAATTGTAGGTGACTAATTTGTAAATGTGTCATCTCTCTAAACTTTCACAGGATTCCAGCTAACCCACTCTCTGGGTGGTGGTACTGGCTCAGGAATGGGAACCTTATTGATATCAAAATTGAGTGAAGAATATCTAGATCGTATCATAACCACCTATTCTGTTGTACCATCTCCAAAAGTGTCCGATGCTGTTGTTGAGCCATACAATGCTACGTTGAGTCTTAATCAACTCATCGAAAATACCGATGAAACATTTTGTATTGATAATGAGGCCTTGTACGACATTTGCTTCCGAACTCTAAAGCTTCCTTCACCAACTTATGGTGAACTGAATCATTTGGTTTCTGCAACCATGTCAGGTAGTTTTTCCCCATTAGAAAAGAGAGGAAAAATAAGCTAATTGTTCTTTTATTCTTTTTACCAGGAGTTACCACTTGTCTACGCTTTCCAGGTCAACTCAATGCGGATTTGAGGAAGTTAGCAGTTAACATGGTGCCATTTCCAAGGCTTCACTTCTTTATGTCAGGATTTGCTCCTTTAACTGCAAGACTTTCACAACAGTATCGCAATATCACTGTATCTGAGTTAACTCAACAAATGTTTGACCCTAAGAATATGATGGTTGCTGCTGATCCAAGGAATGGACGATATTTGACCGTAGCTACAATGTTTCGGTAAGACCAGCAGTGATCTTCAATTATTAAGAAAACTATGTAAAATACTGCTTCTTTCCAGAGGTCAAATGAGCATGCGAGAGGTCGATGAACAAATGATCTTAACTCAAAATAGGAACTCAGCTAACTTCGTTGAATGGATTCCCAACAATGTCAAAGTAGCTGTCTGTGACATACCTCCCAGGGGTAAGTTTTTGTAGCCTACCGAACAGTGAATCGTTATTTTTACGATTTCGTTTATTTCAAAGGTCTGAAAATGTCTGGAACTTTTATTGGAAACACCACAGCAATCCAAGTTATTTTCAAAAGGATTTGTGACCAATTCGGAGGTAAATTGTTTCGTGAAGCTATCCGAATGATATTTATCACTTTCATTTCTTTTCTTCTTAGCCATGTTTAGAAGGAAAGCTTTCTTGCACTGGTTTCTAGGTAAGTCGATCTTTTTTCCTCTCTCTCGCTCATGAATTGGGATCTAATCATTTTGTTTTTCTTGAAGAGGAAGGTATGGACGAAATGGAATTCACAGAGGCAGAATCCAATGTGATTGATCTGATTGCCGAGTATCAACAGTATCAAGAGGCAACTATTGATGAGGATTATACTGAATATGTCGAATATGATGAAGACTATTATGACGAGGAATCTGAGGAAAATTTTTCATTGGAGGATGTAAATGGTGATTAGGATCTCATTAGAGGACAATATTCTCAATTTTATTTATCTAAAATTTCAAGTCAAAATATTCTCATCAACATTTGAATCAATTCTACCAGATTCTCCACAGCCAAGCAAAAGGGAACTCTGGTAACTTGTGGTAATAAGTGAATCTGTATCTTTTTTGTTCAATTCTGAATCTATTATTCAAGATTCATCATCTGTAAATTTCAATACTCAAAGCATAGCACGATAAAAACATTTCAAATTCGACGATAAATTTCATCCTCATCAACTAGAAACACCTCATCAGAGGATATATTCTCATCTAATTGGGAATCAATTTTTTTGGATCGATGACTTTTCATTGTCAATGAAAGTCGAGAAAGGGAATATTCAAGCGGAATCCAACAACTAGAAAAGGTTAACCCGGTTCTCTACCTCAGATATTCATTGACAGGAATACACATTCAAATGTTAGTATTCAAAGAGGATATTTGTAGCTTAACTCAGAAGATGCCGTTGAAATATTGAGTAATCACTCGATCAAGCGCGAAAGAAAAGAAATTCATGAGTATGTGTTGCTTGTCTCCGATTCTTGTCATTCTACAGACCTACAATTTGAGAAATCAATTAGATGAAAGAACTCAGAATTACATATCAGTATCCATCAAGTGATAACCTCTAGCATGCATAGCAAAGCATTTGAGAGAGCTAAGTCCTCTTGTTGGAAAGAATATGATAGAGAGTACTTTAACGACTTTTGGGCTCAGGCTACGAAAAAGAGACGCCATCCTGGATGGTGTTTTTCAATATTGTCTTGAAAGGATTTTATACTATCAAAAATGCCGAAATTAATGCAAAAAGAAGTTGAAATATCGCTCTTCAGTAAAAGGGATGGATGAAGAGAGGGACAAACATTTGGTTTCAATGCTGGCATCACAGAGTATATATTCTGTGGCTGCATACACCAAGGATGAAGATATGATGAATTTCTTCAGAAGAAAATCAAAGAGTCTTGAAAGAGCTTCGAATTACATGAAAGTGAGGAACTGTTTTTCGTTTGTGAAATGGAAACATCGATTGAATCCCATTAGATCTAAAAAATTGGATAAACTGCTAGAAATTGAAAGAGTTTGGGTCTTCAAAATTTCTGTACTGATTAGATAAATCGTGAAATTTGACAATAGAATTTCAGTCCAAGGCATGTTTGTTTTGGATCACGGTATATTGGAAGATTATATCAATGGATTGGAGAAATGTTTTTATTCCCTTTGCAAGAATACATCCACTTTTTTATGGCATCTTGATGAGCCCTAGTCTTAACTCGTAAATTCCATCGATTGGTTGTAGACGATTTTTGAATGATGGAAACTCGTGAATGAAATCTCAACAATCTTTCATTATCTTTGAGTCATTCTTTTAAGAGGTTAAGATGAGACTAGAGAGTAGAGGTTGGAAAATTTCACTAAACATTTATAATAATGAGGAGATGTTGCCCTATCTGAGAGTTCCAATGAGGGTTGAAATTTTTGTTGGAACTACCAATTTAAAAAGGAACGAGCTTTCGTTGAGTCAAACCGAGAAATAACATTTCAGTAAATGAATTTTCTATTCAAATGAGAACATAGGATGAATGATATCGATGTTTTAATTTTTCTGGTCTACTTAGTGAGTTTCGAAACTTATGATAGTATTAAAACTTTCTCTCAAACATCTCCCTTTGATCTACTCTATTGAGATTGAGTGTTTTTCCGAGATGTTCGGAGTGATGAATTCGATCGATTCAATTTCCTCTCTCTCTCTCTCTTCCCCTTCCACTTCCTCTTATCTTCCACCCCTTTCTCTTCTCTCTCTTCTCTCTGGTGAGTCAACAACATTGATGATGCAATCAGTGGTGATCTCTTTCGATCATTCCAATGATTTACTCATCCATTTGAAACAATTCAATCGAAAACCAATCATTGTCACTAACATTATCATACAATCATTATTATCATGCTCATATCTATCGAAATTTTTACTCAGATTTTTTCTGACTCATAATAGAGACACATTATCTCTCTTTCTGAAACAGGAAAATTTTCTCTCTCTCTCTCTCTCTCTCTCTCTTCCATTTTCTTGGCCTGTCGAAAAGATATAGAGAAAATCTCAACACACACACACACACACACACACACTCACAAGGATTATATGAAAAATTTTTTCAACTCAATCTGAGAGTTATATTAATAAATATAAATTATTTTGAACCACTCACAAACAAAATTGTCCACAGTTTTTCGGACATAGTCGAGAGAGAAAGAGAGAGGAACAATAATATTCACAGAGATGGAGATGAAATATTTTTTGATTCACTTCTTTTTCCGCTTCCAGAAGAGGCTGCGCGCACAGAAAAAGGTCTCTCTTAAAGTGTGTTGGTTGTGAAGTGTGTGTGAAGGCACCTTGTCGATGTATTTTTTTCTGATCACAATTACTAATTGAGTAGTGATCATATTTAATTATTTGATTGGTTATATGGGCTAAAATATTTTCACGTGTGTGTTGATTTACTTATTGATATTGTAAATTGTGTGTTCCAAATTGTGAATCAAAATGAAAATGGTTAGTATTCGAAATATAAGTATTCATATATATGAGTGTGTGTGTGTGTGTGTTTATGTATATATCTGTATACTGTTGAGTGTGTGTGTGTGTGTGTAAGATGGCAAAAGAAAATATAATTTGTGAATAATCATGGAGTATGAAATGTGGTGTTCAATGAATTTCTCATGCTTTTTTTCTATTCTTCTATCTTTCTTCTCTTTTTCTTTTCTCTTTGTACGCCACTTTTTATTATCATTTCATGCACACATCTTTACCGTCTGTCTGTTGTTGTTAATCATTGTGAAAACATTTTTTATTTGACTCTCTTTCTCTTTACTCTGTCTCTCTGTCTTTCTCCCTCTCTCTGATGACGATAACATGGATATGTTCACATCTACACAGCCCCAGCAATTGGATGATCACAATCAGCAGCATGAAACACAAGAGGAGCCTGACCACACCGCTTCAGCCACTACTATCGCTACTAAAACGGCAAACACAGTCACATTTACTCATATTGAAAACGTTATCACCAATACCACCTCATCTTTCTCCTCCTCTTCCTCTTCTTCAACCACCTCACTCATTACAAATACCTCTACTTCTCAAGTGACCACATTAAGTAATAATAATAATATTATTAACATTAATACCAATAGTAGTGTCACCAATGACAATGACAATGTTTCCCAATCTATGGACAAGAATGATAAAGATTCGAAAAATGATGATGGTGCTGGTGATGCTGTTAATGTTGATGTTGATAATGTTTCTGGAGGTGATAATAATAGTGACTATTTGAATGGTGGAGTAAAGAATGTTGTTTCTGATGGTTGTGTTGACGGTGAAGTTATGAGTTGTTCAACTACTATTACTACTACTACTTCTATTTCTACTACTACTCCTCCTAAGTCTGTTGTTGAATCAATGAGTAAAATTGATAATATTAATGATTGCCATCAAGCAAGCAATTTTGATCAACAGTATCAAACACCAGAAGCCAGTGGACATCAAACATTTAATAGTAAAAATGATGCTAGTATTAATATGAATCTAAGTGAGCGAAGCAGCATTGCTGGTGATAAGGACCGGCCTAATAGTCAAAGATGTGTTCTGATTCTTAGAGAAATTCCAGAATCAACTCCCATCAAGGTAAGAGCCATCATTATTACTTATATATATATATTGTTATACTGGATGATGCTCTTTTGAAAAAAAGTTTACATCTTACTTCTCCTCTTCTCTTCATCATATTATTCTCATTATCCATTTTAAAGCTCATATATTCTACTATTTGCCTACTCACTAACTTATCTAACACTAAACTACCGCTACCGGACCTACTTACACTAAACCACTCATCTCTTCTATATATATCTTCTATCTTTTACTCAACGACTATAACTACTTACACGCACAACTGTACAACTCACTTGCTTGCTACTTTTCTTCTCTTATTTCCTATCCTTTCCATTCCTATCCATGTGTTTTGACATGCAACACCATACACAACATGAGTGTGTGTCTTTTCTTTTCTCTTTCATCTTCTCTCTCTCTTTCTCAATCTATCTTCTATTTACGCTCTCAACATTCTCCCTTCTTTTTTCTCTTCACTTGTGAAAAAAATAAAATTTCTCTTTCTTTTTTCTTTTCCTATTTCTCCTCTATGCACACCTTAAGGAGGTTCAAAGTCTATTCGAAGGAAAAGATTGTCCAAAATTTGTGACTTGTGAATTTGCTCATAACAATAATTGGTATGTTTCATTCGAATCCGATGAAGATGCCCAAAGAGCTTACAGATACTTAAGAGAACAAGTACGAACTTTCCAAGGAAAGCCTATTATGGTAATGACCAATGTTTACATTTTTACACATCTCAAAATATCCGATCAGCCAAACTTTTACTCATATGCATACATATTTCCTGATTGTATGGAGAGAGCATACCAATTTTTCATTATTTTTTCATGATCTTGAATACTAAGTATTGCATTTCTTTCGTAGTTGAATTGTTGTGGCTATTTATTCACTATTTCGATATTTTTTCATCTCCCTCTCTCTCTCTCTCTCCTTCTTCTTTTGCTCATCATCGTTTACAGGCACGGATAAAAGCACAGACTATCATGAGTGATCTCATGAATTATAAGAATGGAATTCGTCCACCTTTAGCGTTGGGTACACACACGCCGGGAATTGCTGTTGCCACCTCTTCCAGTGGTACAGCTAACTCAAATACTTTCAACGCATTGTCGCCTAACCATGGGTCCCCAAGCCCACGAATGCCCTATGCAAATGTATCTTCTGTTAGCTTTCCCTCACAGGTAATTACCATTTTAGCCATCATGATTGTTTTTTATCACCTCAATTGGAATATTAATTTTTCATAATCATAGAAACATCTGTGTCGGATAATACTATTGATAGATGGATAACAAAATTTTGTCAATCTCATGCTCAAATTATTTTCTTTTCCCTCTTTTGTCAACCTTTCTCTTGTTCTCTTATCGCCTTCTACATGTTCTCTCTCTTCCTCTCTATCTACAGGTTTTTCAAACTTTTTATCCTCCCATGCTTCAAGCTTGGACTCCCACCACAGCCTGTTATGATTTGAGTACTGTTTTCACCTTGAATGGCCTATCACCTCATGCAGCCTTTAAGCCAATGCACACAGGTTCCAACAGGCAGCCTTATAATTCACGTGGTCATGGAAGGAAAAATAATTACTATCCACGCTACAACAATTCATCGACTCCTAATTCAAATTCCCCTTCAACATGTATGTATGATCCAAATCAGATTACAATTGATCTTTTTGCTACCTTATAATCGACTATCGATGAGAATCAATATTTTTCTCTCGTCAATCCTCATTCATCTCTATGATGCAACTGAGGAATAAAAGGAGGGAGAGAATGAGAGAGAAGAACATCTGATCTCAAATCATCCAATAATTATTCCTTCTGCTCATATTTGTACAGGAGCGTGTGTGTGTGTGTTGTTTTGTGTGATCTAGTTTTCTCACTCAATTTCTTTCCACTCATTATTCTTTCTCTCTTTCTCCTCTCTCTCTCTCATGTTCTCTTACAAACAGCGACAACCAGCATGATTTCTGTGGCCTCTACCCCCTCCAATACATCTTGCACGACCACTTCAAGCGCTAAAAGCGTCATATCAAGTCATTCGGCCGAGAGTGATATCTCAACTTCAGGTGGAACTAATAGGTTTAGGGAAAAAACACACTATTCAAGAAGTCATATCTCTCCAATCACTCCGACCGTATTGGCCACCAACTCATCGCTTCAGGGTGGCTTTGCCTACCCGCCCTTTTTGGGTTCTCGCTATCAAAGCTATCCAATTGCCTATGATAGCGTACACACTGTTGGTAACAAAAGTGGTAGTAGCAATAGTAACAATGCTACCTCTTATATCTCTTCGAAAAAATCAGATTCTTTATCAGAATCAAACGTGGTCATATCAGGTTTCTCTCCAGAGAATTCAGGTAATCAAAATAATTCCATTTATTTGCCTTTTAATATTATTAACACTCCCATCTCAAAGCTCCTCCCTTAACTCACCATGGATTGTCAGCATGTACTTTCAACCCTTGCTTCATATTCTCCTGCTCAAGTGTCAACACTATTATCTGGCACAAAAAGAAGCAGTAAAGAGAAAACTCAATCTTTATCCTATCTAAAATACTATGATTCATTTTCCTATCATCTACAAGCTACACACTCTCAACCATTTTTTCTTTTGAATCTTATCAACTCTTTTCTTTTTTCTTCTTCATTGCTCTCTCTTTCATGGAACAGAGAAATCTCGATCGTTAGATATAAATCATTTTGGAGACAGTAGCGGTGGAGCAATTGGTAATGTTCATGGTCACTACCGCAATGTTTCATCAATGTCTCGTGGTAAACTGGGAAGGAGGAAGAAGCGTGATGATTTCAGCGACAGTAGCAGTTCGCCGAGTAATTATCGTTTATCTCCAAGAACTGGGCTCAATAGAGAATATCATGGTTACTCATCTGACCGGCGTGATATTGATAAAAAGCGAGAAACTTTTGATCTTGAATCTTCTGCATTTCCACCTTTGCCTCTGGCCTCTTCCGATACTCCAGATACAGACACGACAGTCACTGCTGAGTCCAAAGACTCTTCCAAAGGGCTGAGCAGTGATGATCATGACAATAATTTGTGAGTTTTTCTCATTTTCTCCCCCATCTGTCTTTTTCAATCGAGAAAAATCAAATCTCTATAATAGTCTTACAATTTGATGAAAATCTATTTTTTGGATCTATCTTACTCAGATGCTTGAATGAGAACTCGACTGGTAATGGTTCTCTTGCCATACGTTCTGGAATCAATGGGAATGGCTGTATGGCAGACGTCGTGAAGGGAACTGTTAAGCATACCAACGTGCAAGGCAATGAGCCAAATAAGGAATCAGCATCCAAGAGTGTTTCCTCGATTTCTCCGAATGTTTCTCCAATCGATCATTACAATATTGCCAAGGCAGTGTCTGTGAATAATACCGCTCTGTCAAAATGTTCATCTCAGTCATCACCCTCATCAAACAGCACCGACGGAGTAATTAACAGTCATGTAACTACCGTCACAAAAGCCATCACCAACAACGAAAGCGATAATCAAACTAAATTACAAAAGCGTATTGCAAGCTCAAATCATAAAGGAAATGAGGAGAATAGGTACTCAGAAACCAAGATCGAAGTTAAATCAGTTGATAATACTAGTCAAGAGTCTGATCATTCAGTAATTCCTGCCAAAACTCATATTTTGTCCAAAAATTCACGTTCAATGGAAAAAAACTCGAATTCAGGTAATTTATAGTCTTAGAACTCCGGTTTTGTCAACCTTTTATGTTACATAATTTTTGGTTTTTATAGTTAAATCATCTTAATCTGTTTTCTATTTTTCAGGGAACATTGGACAAGATCTTAGCAATAACCATAATTGTAATAATGCTGAAGAGATCATTTCTTTGCCACCAGCTTCGAATAATAGTATGAAAACTGAGAGGCCATTGGGCAAAATATCCCAAAAAAATGAAGTGCCCACGAACTATGCCATCCCAAACGAATCAACTTACCAGCCACCTTCTCCTAACTCATCTTCACTTTCGCCATCTTCATCTACAAGCTTGACAGTCAGGGGGAATAAATCAGCGTTGGTTTCAAAAACCAGCACTAGTGGTAGTCATACAAGTCAACTGGATGATAGCTCGAACAAATCAGCTGTGCTCTCAGCTTCACCCTCTGACTCTCATAACTCATCCAACACATCCTGTTCATCATCGACCTCTTCTTCCCAATCGACGTCCGCCAAACCACAAACAATCGGTGACAAATGTTCGAAGAATACCACTTCTAGCAAACAGCACTGTGATAATGATCTGTGTAGTGATATGAGAAAAACAAGTTTGAAAGATGCTGCAAACATCGTTGGTGTCGAAAAGGGTGCAGCACAAAATTCGGGAAAATCTATTGACTCAAAGCAAATTCGCACACCAACGCCACCGATGCCTTCATCCCAACCGAACACTACACGTAAATTGACCTATTGTGAGGTTGCCAGATTGTCCTCCAAGTGATCTCCATTTAGATGATGCTTCTTCGAAAGTCACAGGTGAATTTGGTATAGAGGAAAACGTGGAGAGAATCTGGCAAAGGAATGTGTTACCATGGATATACTTGATTTATAATGTTGCTCACTCTATCCTGGGTTCTGGGAAAAACTATCGATATTATTTAGACGCCACTCTTTTTCCCCAGAGAAGAATGCTGTGCGTTTTTTCATTATCGTTGCTATATTATCGAAAGGAGAATTGGATGTATGCTGAAACGTTGATGTATCTAGTTTTGACGCAATTATCCTATCTCTCTATTTCTTGAAATTTCTCTCAAGATGAATCTTTTGTTCTTGAATTTGACCGGAAGTGAATAAATTGAAAGTTTTGCCTCTCAATAAGTTAATATAATTATGATCTTGGCAATGGAAGTCGAAAGTTTTCCAAATTCCACATATCTTTCAAGAATTATGGGGAGAAAAGTCGGAAGAAATGTGCTATGAAAACATCATACAAGTTATCAGCAATGTTAGCTCTAGTTTTCCGATTTTGTTTTGAAGTAAAATTCAGATTTCAATGTTTAGGGGTCTGATTGTCTGATTCAGTCAATCAATGTTACTGATGCCTATGTGTGCTTCTTCGATTCGATTGGAATCTACGGGTAGAAAACTCAATAATTTTGTTCGAAAACTTATTGGATCATTTGACATCCTTCTGATAACTTAACCAAAGCTAAAGTCTAATATTTAAAGTTCAAAAACTCCAAGTAAACTGAGCTTGTTTTCCATTCCATGAGATGCTAGTATGCTGACCAACTTGTAAGAAAATTCTCGTCAAATGGAAAAGCCTTTTTGAACTAAGATTCAACTTGTACACCAAAAACTTTTATCGAAAACCATCAAATCCAAAGTATATTATTACAGAAAAAAAATGTCGAATGCAACTCGAAAGTACAAAGTTCAAATTGAGATAATCAAATTTTTCGTCTCTCCATAAATTCCGATGAATGAACTACATTCCGTTAACTTGAAAAATAGAAAAGGCTTACAAGGAAAAGAGGGGGCTATTAAAGAGTAAGAAGATGGATACAAGCCTCGCTTAAGGCACCCCCCATCTACATGATAGATATTCTTGATTTTTTTGACAATTTTTTTCGTTTAAAGAGGAACAATTTCTCGAAAAAAATCAAGATAAAATATTTCATCATGATTCATATGCATATGCATCATCATTCAAGTGCTCTCCTCTAGCGAGACTGTAGACTACTATGTTTGTAAATAAGAGAGGAGTACAGTGTAATATCAATTAAATGTTACCTGGTATGTTTATATCAGGTGAAAAGGCCTCCGAAAAACATTTAATTTGATAATGATCAAATTGTGCCGCAATCGGATCACAATTGTGGAGAGAGCAATAAGAGAGAAATTTATCGATGCATTCCTTTGCTGTTTAGATTTTGATTGAATTCATTTTGCTCCTATCACCGTATACTGTGTGTGTACACTTATTCGTTTGTTTCTATAAGCATCCATATTAATACGGTGTTTACAGGATGATCGATTCACTCACCAATCATATGGTTCACAAAAATAATTATCCATTCTATTGGTGATTGGGGTGAAACTTTTAGTCTTTTGTTAATCATATTTCGTTGTTAATTTGTCTCTATTCATTGTACATCATCTTTTGTGAGTGAATGTTTTTTCCTCATTCTGGAACCAGCACATCCGATTGTGACCTCAGATTTGTGTTCCCATTTTTGAGCCATGATTTATCGACATTAAAATATTGACTTACCTGAACTGAAACTGCATAATGATCATCATATGAACCATACTTTGTGCATACTGTTTCCAAATGTCCTCTTAAATTTTTTCCCATTCATCAGGGCCAAAAATATTACATGTCTCAGGATCCTCAGCCAATTGATTAAGGTGCGTTAATCTTCTCCATGTTACATCTGTTTCCTTGTAGCAAGGGAACATCATCATCACTTCTTTCGACCGCTTCACTCATACGCCATGTGATTTTTTATTTTACAGTATGGAATTCTCAAACGCTCTCATTTGTAAAATGATCTGTAACATGATTTGTATCATCAACACTTCCAACTAGACACGACCCCAGAGGTGACCAAATTTTGTGCTCAACACTTCAATTTGTCAACTAGCCCGCCTATTCCAATTCAAACGATGTCACAACGAAATCAAATCAGCTTATCTGCTAACGAACCGATAGGCAAGAAACTATTGGACAGCTTACAGGCTGACTTGAGAACAGTTTCCAACGAATCGAAACGACGCTCACCTCAACTGAAGGAGGTAGGATATATCGTGTATTTTCACCATATGATCTAACTAGGAGTAATCTATATCTTTTTCTAACACTAATTATGCTCTCCTTGCTCATTTCATCAGGCTGCTGAAGCTGGAATAGTTAAACTCAGAAGTGCCTCCAGCAAGCATCAAGATTTACGACTTGGTAAGCTAACTGTTACTTGTATTTGTATTCTTTAAATTGCTTGTATTTCAATTATAATCTATCTAATCATCTTCCGTTTTCTCTTTACAGCTCTTCTTTCAGAAAGTCAGGAGCTTCTTGAACCATTCTTGATGGCTTGTGAATCTAAGATTCCCAAGATGATTCAAGTCTCTCTTGGGGCAATACAGCGTTTAATTAGCTATGAGGTAGTTTCATCAAACGCAGCCATCAGCTTAGTTGATTGCCTATGGAGTCTTATGGAGGCTGAGCTTGAAGAGCTGAAATTATTGCAAACTGTAACTCTATTGATATCCTCCAATAATGTTATCCATGGAGATGGGCTGGCTAAAAGTCTCGCTCTATGTTTCCGTTTGCATTTCACAAAAAATCAAACGGTAAATAATGCCGCCTCGGCCACAATTAGACAATTGACATCATTTGTGTTCGAGAGAGCTCAAACTGAAGGCGAGAATCAAGAGTTGCAATCAACTCCTAGAGTGGGTGTAAAATATGAAAGGCTCAAAACTACTTCCCGCAATCCTCCAGAAACACTTCAGCCTTTTGCTAAGGATGCTTTTTTACTTTTCCAAGACTTTCTCCAACTCGTTAATGGAGATCAACCATTTTGGCTTATCGGCCTGGTAGAAATGACTCGGACTTTCGGTCTAGAGCTCCTAGAAATCGTTTTGACCAATTTTCCTAAAATATTCTATCAACATGAGGAATTCCTCTTTCTACTGAAAGAAAAAGTTTGCCCACTCGTGATTAAACTTTTCTCTCCTAATATCAAGTACAAGCCTCACCATCAAGCTCAAATACAAGCATCCCAACAGTTTTCCAACGATAGTCTCTCAAATAATTCAAATTTCTCTGATAAGCCCATATTTCCTATTTCAATAAGACTTTTGAGGATTGTCGCCGTTCTAGTCCAAAACTACTATTCGCTTTTGGTAAGTATCCAAATCTTTTATTTTTCTTCACTCTAATCATTTGATATTCTGTAGATAACGGAAGGAGAGATATTTCTCTCTCTTTTGATCAAATTTTTGGAAAATGATAAGCCTATTTGGCAGCGAGCTCTAGCCCTAGAAATATTGCACAAAATGTGTCAAAAGCCTTATTTGCTGAGGTAAATTGTATATTCTTAACTTGCTTCCTTTTTTTCATCTCAGTCTTCTGTTTTTCAGTTCTTTTTGTCAGTCATATGATATGAAACAAAACAGCTCAAAAATTTTTCGGGACCTCATTATAGCAATTGGTATTTTTTGTCAATCGATGTTTCTCTCACCTCCAATCACTCCAAGTCTTTTAACATCACTGATCAACGCTGCTTCAGTGGCCTCTTCATCTAGTACTCCTCCTACATCAACTGTGAATGCCAACCAAATCAACTCGAATGCTTCTATATCTCCTCAACCAGCCTTCTCACTACGTGGTATATGGGTTCCTCTAGTATTCAACTTGAGTTTAGGGCAGTCAAAAAATTACCTAGTGGATCAACTCGATAAATTAGAGCCCCCTTCAGTACCCGATGGCTATGGACTAACATTAGCTTATTTATGTCTTCTTGCTGCAGTCAAGAGTATATCATCCATCATAGAGAATCCTGAGATCACCTCTAAAAATCTGCCCTCATATTGTGCCGAATCAGTGATCGGGAAAGATTGTAACCTCCTCGAAGAATCTTCTCCTTCAATACCGTGCGGTGAGAAACTTCGAAACATCGAAAGTCTCCACCCGGACGTGCGTTTATTTCATGAGTTCATATTGAACTCTAGTTGGACTGGTCTGGTAGCGGCTTTATCTCTTTTGTTAGATGCTTCAACTGATGAAGGTACTACCGAATCAATCCTCAAATCTATGGAAAAGCTTGCCTCTCTCTATGGACTTTATGGTCTAGGCAAACCTCGAGATACGATAATCATTGCAATGTGTCGAGCATCACTTCCTGCTGGTTACAATCTTCCACTCTTGAATCTAGATATTCCATTTAATTCAGAAAATTCGTCACCAACATCGTTGACACCCTCTGAGTCCACTACTTCCATCGCCAACAGTGTATCCACATGTCACAGCCGATCTTCTAGTTACGATCTATCCAATCATTGGGCTCAGAGTAATCTGAAACTTCTATCTTCGAGTGTAGGAATATTACAACATGCTCATAACCCTCCATCATCTCTCAATTCGATTGTTCAACCTCGTTTATCGACACAATCTGATATATCCGATCTACGGCAGCAAGTAGTCGCTGTTGGAACTCCGCTTTTCTCAACACAATCATCCTCTTCTACGAGTCAACTTGGTCCTGTGATGTTGACCGCTAAAAATCTTCAATGCATGAAATCTGTATTAACATTATCTCATTCATATGGATCTACACTGGAAAGTTCATGGAGGGTTATACTCACCACCTTACAGCATCTTGCATGGATATTAGATCTCAAACCATCCACTGGAGGATCTCTCAAAGTCACAAAAGCTGGATCAGATAATAGTCCAGTTGTGGGGTCCAATGCCACTGGACAATCATCCACAATGCCAGATCTGCCCGTTCTATCAGCAATGTTATCAAGGCTCTTTGAGAGTTCCCAGTAAGTTTTACATCGATGCTCATTATTATCTATCTCTGTTTCTGTTACCGAATCTCTTCCAATTAATCCCTTCCATCGGATAACTTTCTTCCATCTTCAATCCTATACTAAAATTACATTCTGATTCTTCCTCCTGTGCTTACCAAAAAGTTATGCCCCTTTGGCCAATTTACTATCTCGAGTATTCTACTGCTCGCAGTAAGTTTACCTCGCAAAATTCTTGGATTCCTGTCTATAGTGATTTCGTAGTTCATTTGCTCAATATTCTTGAAATTCTAATTCTCCTCTCCTTAATTCTCTCCCTTAGAGAATTGAGTGATGATGCTCTAATGCATCTGATTGATGCTCTCTGTAAACTTTCATGGGAAGCGATGGAAAATTCTTACAGCAATCGTGAGCCTTCCTTGTTTGCAGTTGCTAAACTTTTAGAGACCAGTTTAGTTAATTTGAATCGTAGAAAAATTCTATGGGTACCAGTCACCGATCACCTTCTCAAAGTATGTCAGCATCCACAAATCAAGATGCGAGAATGGGGAGCTGAGGCAATGACTTGTTTGGTAAAAAACGTTTTAACACTCAAAGATTTGGAGAAGAATGAGAAGAAACTCTACCTTGCCTCTCTTCAGAGTGCATCATCTATAAATCACGCAGATATCCGACAAAAGCAATTGGATTGTGTGATTCAAATACTACAGGGCTCTGGGGAATCGATTGGGGAAGGTTGGCCCCAAATTCTTGATATTATCGGAGCTATAAATGATTCACAAAGTGAAAATCTAATTCGGATTGCTTTTCAGTCACTTCAATTGATTATAAAAGATTTTCTATCATCGATTCCTACTCTTTATTTAGTTCTCGTTGTTGATACGGTAGCTAAATTTGGCTCTCAGACTCAAGAAATGAATGTTGCTTTGACTGCTGTGAGTTCATTGTGGGACACAGCAGATTTTCTCTTTCAAAATCGTCGAACAATCGAAGAAAATCTTGATGATAGGAATGTTCCATCTGGAGATGATAAGAAAGATCCTAATTCAGTATTACCAGCTTATGATTGTCTTTGGATGAGTCTTTTCGCAAAACTTGGGGATCTTTGTACTGATTCTCGGCCATCTTTGAGAAAATCTGCGAGTCAAACTCTCTTTGCAACTCTCACTACTCATGGGGAAATACTTGACACCCGTCTATGGTCAGCAGTACTTTGGCAAGTCCTTTTCCCACTTCTTGAGCGTGTTAGACTGTCCACCGATTCCGCCAGCGATGAAAAATTGGTTGAAACATCCAAGCTCATGGGCGTCAATAATATGAGTACTAGCAGCTCATCTGGTTCCATCCTGCTGCATCACTCACGCAATACAGCTCATAAACAATGGTCCGAAACTCAAGTTCTAACCCTTTGTGGAGTGATTAGAATTTTTTGTCTCAAAAGAGACCAATTTCTATCAACCATCGATCATTTTGAGCGAGCATGGATATCTCTTTTGAGCTATATCGAGAGCTCAGCTCAATCAAAGAATATTGAAGTGTCTCTAGCCGCCTTACGAGGCTTCAAGGACGTTCTCTGTGTATCTTCGCCCCCTTCATCTCATTCCCTGATCACTCCTGACCAATCTTCTCATGATAATAATCATTTCATCTCGCAACCTTTCTCCAAAATGTCCTCTTCTATTCCTTCTTCTCATAAGAAGCTTTGGTCAACTGCGTGGAAAGTTTGGTCGAATATTGGGATGCATCATATGTCATATATTCTCAATGAGCCTGGAAATGGCGAAGCCCATTCAACATCTAATCACAGAATTTCAAAAGATGATCCCAATAATTCATCAGGGAATCTCCCTTCACAAGCTTTTCTTTCCTCATTGATTCGTATATTTCCATTTATTTTCTCCCCAATCAAAGATTCATTTGAAACTGATGACTTTAGGAAACTATTTATGATATTCGAAAAGTGCCTTTCATATCCCATTGATGCTGCAACTCAAACATTCATGATTTCGACATCTTCTTCTATTTCGGGACCTCAAGATTCCAATAGCCATATGATTCCGCTAAGTCCTCTCCAAGAGGCTGTGATATTTGTCATGGAAACTCTCCAATCAGATCTATTGGCTAATTTGTCCTTAAGTGAATCTCGTTGTTATGTTGAAAAGCTTCTACCAACTTTGATAAATCAATTCCTCATTTTCTCGAATTATGCCTGTTATCCACCTAGCCAAAAGTCATACAATCATTCGCAAAATGGTAAATCAATCGCAATGGTAAGATTTTGGTCATTTTCAGGTTCAATTGGAACCTTCACATTTGCTTTTATTTTACTCAATATTCTAGCCTGATATTGCAAAGCTCAGTCTCATTCCGTTTGGTGAAAGGTGTATGAAGTCAGCATTATTCCTCTACCAAATGACTGCCTCGTCTAGACATGTTATCGACGGGTGTATCTTTCATAATATCATAAAGGTAAGATTGAAATGGTGAAGGTCCATTTTTCATGAACCATGTTCTCTTTACAGTCTTTGAAAACTCCGCTTTCGCTCAAATATTCATGTCCATCACAATCCACATGGAAATTAGCCCATCACTGTTTAATAGCAGGGCTTACCGTAGGATTTCCAATCGCCAGGCAGTACTGTGAGTACATTGCTGTTTTATAAACAGATCTGATAACAGCACTCTTATCTCATTAGATTCTCAAAAACTCGACCTTTGGACTGATTTGGGCCAAGTATTTGAATCTTTTCTATTCACAACATCTAAACCTCCCAACAATCAGAGTCTAGAAGATCAGCAATTGGATGAAAGCTTGGACGTCAAAATTATCGAGCTAATTCGAAATAATGTTCTTCCATTTGCATCACAGATGCCAAAAGAATTTGTTTTACAAATGGTAGCTTTACTTAATCGAGGTTCTATTCATTCGAGCTCAACAGGATCTCCAACAGGTAAAATTAAAGTTAAATGAGAATATCTTCCTGATTTCGTCTCCTTGCAGATACAGAGTCATCAAGAAGGTTACGCGAAGAGTTTGCTCGACATTGCTTTGATACATTGCTTCGCTTCTCGTTCTTAAGTTCGAAAGAAAATCCGACAATCTTCTTACAAGCTTCCCCTAAAAACAGTGTACCGAACGATAGCTCTATGGAGGAGAATGGTCTCGTCAACAGATTGGTCGTTACATCTCTACTTCAAAGATTTCGCGAAGTTGTTATAAAGTATGTTGAAGACGAAAAACTTAGTGGTAAATGTCCTTTACCTAGACATCGTATGGCTGAGATAACATTTGTTCTCCAAGCTTTGGCAACTTTAGCTTCTTCGATGAAGAAAGCACCATCTGAACAAGGTAATGTGATATTTTTTGAGCCCAATTGAAACACTCTTTAGGACTTCTGCAATATACAATTGTAATCTTATTTTTATTCTTATTCTCATTTTCAATTTTCTTATCACCAGTGGAACAAGTGGTGTGGAATCAAATGATAAGTCTCTACCCTCATTTGGTTGATTGTACAGTTTCCAACAACGCCCAAGTTAACCGAGCTCTTAGAGAGGTTCTTCAAGAATACAAAGACTTCCTAACTCCTCCACAATCTAGACTAATTCAACGGAGCTCCATCTCAAATGGGACATGAAAGTCTTATCATTTACAGGATTAAGAAGCCTCTTTTACTTTAAAACTGTAAGGTAGAGATGTTGTAATAAGCTGCGTGGAGTTTGTTCTTGGTTCATGGAATATTTCAAGATCATCAATCCCCAGAATCTTACATTAAATATGGGAAATTGCGCGAACAAAAGTTTGACTGAAATCAATAAATGAAAGAGTGTCTAGCAATGTGGCTATCTAAGATGCGAAATGAAAATGAAAGTATATTTTTGAAGAGATATGAAAGCCGAAAGCAAGACAATGTCCTCCCATTCATGATGGATAATTTTTCTCTTTTTGTGACAATTTTCACCTGAAGAATTTCATCCTACACGAAGAATGAATAAAATCGAATGAACATTATTACGTCCATCGGTTACATAGATTTAACGAAGGATGTATACCTCTTCGAAAGATAACTCTTATCTTTCAAACTTTAGCAATTCTAGGATCGAAAATCTTTAGTTTATCTGGATTGATCCATTCTAGCATTATGATTATTTGAAATTACCAGTATTTAAAGAAACTTGATCTGCAGTGAAGCTATTAATAGTGCGGCTGCGAAGCACGAAATGGATTCGTAGTCAAGTTGAGTTTGATTTTAACCCAATATTCCAAAGAGATTGTTTCCTTCTTTCCACTCAATGAATCCATTAAAAGAGTGTATCGGAGTTATATGGAACTTTTACAACTTTCAATTGGAACATCAGTAATTGAGGAACGACAAAAAAATGTTAGTTCCTCCAGCTAGTCAAGTTTTCCTAAGGTTTTCTAAAAATCACTCAAGATGCCTTAAAAAAGTAGAGCTTTATAGTTTTTCATATATTAGCGGAGGCACCTTAATTTTTATTGGGAGTCAGGGACGTGGTCATCATATCACGGCATAAGTTTACAGTTGTAGTCTATGATAAACTGATTTCAACCCCAGAAAAACTATTTCTGGCTGCATGAACTTAATGAAAGCAATTTCTAGTAAAACTGGGGCAAAAACAGTCATCGAAGGTAAGTCCAAGCAAAATCAGTCTCAAGCCTCACTCTTTTCACTCTTTTGAGGAAATTTTTATAGTTGTTGATCTTCAGAAGAGATCGACGAAATTTATACAAAAATGATCAGACAAACCATCACTGATCTTCTTCTCCTGTCTACTTCTTCCCCATTTGCGGTGGAGTCGATAATTGATAACTCATTGTTGGTCAGCAATGATATATTACACGAACTAGCCCACCAAAATACTGGCTCATGTGATCAAATGTTTGATCGAAACAATGGCTTCTGATCAGTTCTATCTGATGTCATATTAAAAACCCTAGTGGATATAAACTTGATCAAAAGATCTAATTTACCGAGTAATTTTGATGTTACACCTCTGGTTAAATAATCGAGGTTGTCCGCCAAGAAAATGTGGGTAATTTTCGTCACACTTTCGAATAACGAAATAGTTTCAAATCATAAATTGCAATTTTTGGGATATTCTATTTAATGAGTTTGCCAAAGCAAAGACCACCTATAGAGGTGGGGATTTCAGAATGATTACATGTTAGCTGAAAAAGAAATTATGGTTTGGATTGTTGGAGTCTGAGAAACTGAGGAATTCAGAAACTTGGTTACAGTACAGTATGAAGCTTCTCATGATACAATAGTTTGGAAATTGGATAATTTGATGAAAAATTGAGCATCCAATCAGATAGTCGTTAAGTGCTGTACTATTGTTTCAACGGATGTGGTGTATGGAGAGGCACAAAAAGATGAAGTAAGAGAAACCTCAAATCTGCACGTAGAAGTGTTATCATCTAGGCATCGAAAAATTAGCTTGAACAGAATCGGAATCACTAGATAAAATCACGTTCCACCAGAGGTCAGAACTCGATGAGCAAATAATGGCGCAAACTTCTTGCGCTAATCTTTTCAGTTTGCATTGCAAACTTTGACTTTGTGCTTCAGAGCGTTCAGTTTCTCTCACGATTGTTTAACCGTGTAACATCACATAACGTCAATTTATCAGTTTTTTTTGAGATACATTTTTATCGTACCTAACTTAACGAAAAGGTTATGTGTGATTATGGTTATCCTCTTTGGCCTGGATCGAAATTTTTCTCAATCTAGGGATTATTGAAGACCAAAAAACTCCTTCCAATTTGTTG
This sequence comes from Brevipalpus yothersi, assembly GCA_003956705.1. Taxonomy (NCBI): domain Eukaryota; kingdom Metazoa; phylum Arthropoda; class Arachnida; order Trombidiformes; family Tenuipalpidae; genus Brevipalpus; species Brevipalpus yothersi. Next base: position 112,912 of record QZCP01000679.1, on the reverse strand, counting down.
CCAATCCAGTGGAGTGAAGTTTTGTGTGATAAGAGAAAAAATACGATCATCACTGGAATTCCTTGCCAAGATAACAATTGAAATTTCATCACCTAGTCCACGTTACCATGATGGCAAATGTTCAAAATTATTCGGCATTCGATCAACCACAAAAAATTCAGCCTCGACTCCAGCGTAAATTGATGCTGGACAAGGTAAGCCTTACCACTTTTCCATTCAACACTCTTTCTCCTTGTACCTCGAAATCTATTTCGGTTGTGCATATTTATTTTTTATTGTAGAACAATATTCACCGTAGTGTGAGGGTACAGGTAGGGAAGCCCGAGGAGTAATCAAAAGTTTATCAAACAGTTGGTGTAGTAGCATCTTGTCTTGATAAACTTTGATAAACTTTGATGATGAGAGGGTTTGCTCTTAGTAAGCTTTAGTCTAGGTATACTCTCCTCATGAAGATCTGTTTTCTCTCAGTTTAATTAACGCCTCCATTCTTGACAGGCTAACAGCTGTGGTTAATCATGAAATCATGATCATCACAGCTCTATTTGACTAAGGTTTGACTATTGGGCTATAATTGGACTTGTTATGGATAGTGTTTTCTTTTCTTTTTTCCTGTTTTGACATACATCAACACAAAGATCTGTAATTGTCTGTCTATTAACTATTTTTATGTGATTGACAAAGACAAAAAATTCAATGAAATCGAAAGTATGCTCTATTGGTGATATTTTAGGAATATTAAGCTTATATTTTAGCTTCAAAAAATGGTGAATGATCATAGGAACATTTTCTGCACACAAATTTTCTTTTCTTTTTCCATGCTTATGAGAATTTGTGGGGAAAGCTTTCTACATCATTTCTGGCTGTTGATAAGAAAAGGAAAACTGTTCACCATTTGTCTTTATTCATCCAATTTGAAAGCAATTTGTGAGATTATGTTAGCTTGAGAATCGGCTTAAAAAATAGCTCTGATAAGTGTGTTGAGTATCAACGCTTTTAGAGGCTCATTTTTCCCACCATTGTGCGTCAATTTCATTTATATTCGTGTAGAAAGAAAGAGTGAGCACATCAAACAGATTCAAATCTTGGATTCTCCCATGTCTGAAAAAAACTTTTCCTTACGGAACATATTTCATTCTGAGAGCAAGCATCTCTATCACCATCCATCGCGTGCTTCCTGATGTCAGATCCTGTACTTACAATTCGTTTCTCAATTGGGATCTCAAATGATTTTTGGGCAATAGAAAGAACCCAAGAGAACGGGAGAGAAGAAATTCTGAAAAATTCGTGGTCAGAAAGAGCACGAAAAAAATAGCCAGAGAGAGAGGGAGAGAGAGAGAAAACTTCTCCTCAGGTATCTGAACCTGTACAACCTGTCGAGGGAGAGGAGCATAAGAAGAGAGAAAAATCAGTGAGAAAGGTTCAAGGGGCTATGTTGTTGAGGGTAAAATTCTTCTAAGGCAGGAAGAGAGAGAGAGAGAGAGAAAGAGAGAAGGAGAGAGGGCCAAAAGAAAGTTAGAACTTGTTAGAACTTGGAGAAGTTATAAGAAACTATCCTATGAGAGTTGATTTTTTCCCTCTCGCCGATGTTTCCCCAGCGAAAGGAATTTCGGTTGCTCTCTTTCCCATTCACTTTGTTGCTCTCTCTTTCTCTCTCTCTCTCTCTTTGGCTCTTTGGCTCTCTATGTTTGCTTCTTCTCTCCTTTTTCTTCTCTCTATGGTCGTTTTTCGTTTACAAGAATGCGAAGATGAGAGGCCAATCGAGGAGGGCTCACAACATGACCAAATACAAAGAAGAATAAGACTAACCTATGACCTGAGGCCAAATGCGATCAATCGCCATTAGAATTCTGATCATCGTAGTGATGGAGAGAGAGAGAGAGAGAGAGAGAGAGAGAGAGAGAGAGAGAGAGAGAAAAGCGAACGGAAAATATTCTCTCTCTCTCTATCAAGTGAAAGATGAGCAACGGCCAAGAAGGATGGAGATAATGATAGAGTTTTCAGACAGAGAGAGAGGGAGAGAGCACATCTTCTCTCTCCTCATCTCTCGTTTGTTCACTGGCCCATGTAATACTGACTTCTTTCCTCGCACTCTCTTGATTTGAATATTTTGAGCGTATATTCCAACGTCAAAGCTGAATCCGTTTTTAAGTTAAGTGAAGAACATGTGGCGAGAGAAAGAGACTGTACTTAGGTTGAATCAATGCCCAAGGAGTGCTCTTCTGAAGATGGTCCGTTGTACAGATTTTAGAAAGCAAATTTTACAATATATTTTCTTTATCTTATTAGATTTATTATTAGATTGACTATTTTGATTGATAAGCGCCACTTTTGTTGAGAAAAATTTAAATTCCTATGAAATAAGCCTTTGGGAGAAAATTTTCGAAAACTACTAACTTTTCTCATTTCTCAGCGATCTCTGTATCTCTCTAAATCAATACAGATGATCCTGGAAGGAGCTTCAGCCCAAATAACTAATGAATCAGCTCATTCAGTCATTTGATTTTTTTTTCTGATTGTCTTTTCGCCCTCACTCGCTCGGATGATATTCACGATTAGAGGCTTCTGTAGTTGGAGAAAGGTTAGCCTGAATAAACTTTTAATCTTGTCCACTAGTGATGTAGAAACTATGATGAGCCTACATTACTGTTGAACGTAGCTGTGTATGAGCTTTGTTTGTATTCAAATGGGAATTTAAGCACATACCATTTAATAGATGGGTCAAGTTTGTAACTTTAGTAACACTTTTCATTAGTCTGGCCTCACAGTTCTTTTTTTCGCATAAACATATTAATATGACTCGTTCTGAATAATTCTAGAGTTCAGGCTAATTTTCGAAAGTCAATTTGAGCAACATTCACTTCAGGATGCTCAACTCTCTCTCTCTCTCTCTCTCTCTCTCTCTCTCTCTCTCTCTCTCTCTCTCTCTCTCTCTCTCTCTCTTTCTCATCATAATGACATTCCTTTTTCAGGATCAGGTCATCTCATAATGGTCGAATGTTAATGATATAATAACTGCTACAACATACGAGTGTCTCACTTGTGTAGTCTTGATTCAAAATTTTCAAAGTATACCTCTTACACCTATGAATTATGTTCTCTCCTCTCTCTGACCGAAAATAGAGGTCCTATTCTTTGTTGACCTCTGAGAAGTTCATTTCCATCGCATTCTACTTGATTCTCACAAGAAATCATTGTCAGTGGAATTTTCGCCACTACAAGCCATTCTCACCCCAGTCGCTCTTCCTTATTTTCCCCTTGATTTGAATACAATAGCATTTGAGGCTTTTAAACCTGGCTGCAAACAATCTCTCACACCAAAACCTTCGATCAAGCTTTCTCAACGGTTTTCTCATCTCTCAAAGGTGTGAATGAACCTCTTTCTCTCCCTCTTCTCTTTCAACTGAGCTTAACTTTCTTATGAGCTTGTTAGTTAAATTGAAGAACAAAAAATAACCCAAGAAGATAAAAGTGTTGATATCAGAATCAGGATCATTACATCGGTGATTCACGAACGATAAGAAATTTTGGCATGTTTTGGTCAAGAGAAGTAAAGAAGTAAAGAAGGAAAGAGAGAGAGAGAGAAAGAGAGAGAAAGAGAGAGAAAGAGAGAGAAAGAGAGAGAAAGAGAGAGAAAGAGAGAGGGGGGAGGAAGAGAGATGGAATGCTATTTTGTTTTCTTCTTATTTCAAATGCATAGGATTGAATTTATCTGAACACAGGAAATTCACATACAGAAATCCGGTTTCACATGTTAACTAACTAAGGAATTTTTTTGAATCGCTTAACGAATTTTGCCTTTTTCTGTGAGCTCTCTCTCTCTCTCTTTCTTTCTTTCTTTCTTTCTTTCTTTGGTGTACACACATATTCCTGATTCAATGGAATTAGAAAACTTACTCTCTTCCAAAAATGATTATGAGCTGAAAACGATGTGCATATTTTGCTTTCATTTAATTCAGGGGGAATTTGTAGCTCGATGGCAATCTTCGGTGCCAAAAGCTGGTGACGGACTTGATTAAGCACGATCATTCTGTCCCTTGAGCAGTTTTTTTCTCTCTTCCAACGTCTATACTGATTCCAAATCGTTTTCACTACTACAGAGAAACTTTTCGGTTACTGGAATAGCTGACAGTTGTGAGTATACAGTGTATATGAATTACAGATACCATGGAGGTCCGTTTAGCTGGCGGGTCTGGGCCACGGTAAATGTATGAGAAACCATAATCATCAAGAAGATTACTAATCCTCTTGCTTTTTGGGGTTAAAAGCTTCTACTTCTTCTACTTATTTTTCCAATTCAGTAGACAAGATTAGACCAGGAGAAGGAATCTAGCATAGTTTTGTCATCTCTCTCTCTCTCTCTTTCTCTCTTCTACTTGGAGAATTTATGCTCTCTCTATCTTCCTCTCTCTCTTCAATACTTGTTCGCTATTTTCATTCCACATCATTTCAAGTTCTCTCTCTGGTTGAGTTTTTCCAAAATCTCTTATAACTATCAGTCTCCCATTTCGGAGCCTCTTAGATGACACCTTTCGAATGTTGTGAGCCTATTGCCACCCAAGCCCCTCTTTTTGGCTGGCTACTCCTCTCTCTCTTTCTCTCTCTCTCTCTCTCTCTTCTCTCTCTCTCTCTCTCTCTCTTTCTCTCTCTCTCTCTCTCTCTCTCTCTCTCTCTCTCTCTCTCTTCATCTTTCATCTCGTTCCACTAGAATAGACTTGATCACCTTCGAGAAAGAGAAAAGAGAGAGAAAGAATCCATCTTGCCCAAAACGATTGACGATCCTTTTTGATGAGCAAATCAGAGTGCAGCCCCTTAAAATTCTCTTGGAAGAGGGGTCACTAATAATTTTTGGAGAGAAAAACTTTTACTTTACTGTTTGCGGAGGCGTTTGTGGGCAAAATTTTCGCTTCTCATTTAATACATATAAAAGAGAGAGAGAGAGAGAGAAAGCAAATATTTTCGCGATCAAATCCTCATCTTGTATTAATAGTTTATGTTAGATTATATCAGAAAACCAAGTCAGAGTTATAAAGAGATTCTTTGAGCTTGAAAGTGGATGAAAAGTTGAGCTTTTTGAGGTAAATGATTTGAGGATCGATTGTACAAGAACTAAGAACCATTTTTCATCTAAAAAATCAATTAGGGAAATAGAAATTCTAACATCTCATAAGACATTAGGAATAGGCAAAAAATCATGACAAACAATGGAAAAGTTCAGAAAGAGACGATTGATTATCGAACAATTCATCACATGATTACAGTTGACTATGATCTATAATTTAATTACTGTCAGATGTATTGAATTGTTCTCTAAATTGAGATTGGGAATATTGATTGAAACAGTTGCTCAGTTTTAGCTGTGTCGGAATTTGATCACTCTCTCTCTCTCTTTTTTTTTAACTTTGAATACGTGGATTAGCGATTTGATTGAGTGTAAGACACTCCATTAAATGGATCAAGCTTCACCTGGAACTGTGGACACATGAGAAGAGAAAGTGAAGAAAAGTGTGTAACCATTCTCCGAGCAGTTTCAACAGTTTCAGGCCAGATGAATTATCGGATGAGACTGACAAGTGAGTGATGAAAGGCCGGTCAAGTATTTGATGAGCTTAGCAGGTTAGAACAGGTTGAACATCAATTGATTTGAAGTGGAATAAAATTTTCTCTCTTCTCTTACCAAAGATTATCCAAAGGGAACAAAAATCCTTTCTCTTTCAAATCATTCCCTCAGGCTCCATCAATTAAACAATTTTGATTAGATTTTTTTTGCTTCACTCTTTACAATACATCTGAAAGAAAGCTATGATAAAGTACAAAGCCATTATATATATATGTATAATATGCCTTCAGACCAATTAAACAAAGCCACTACCACATATACCAGACTGGTACTTCACTAAATTCGTTTACTATCTCATCTACTGTGTTCTACTAGTCTCTCCTGGTGAATGGTGGTCAAAAAAATCTAGTGAAATTGTGAGTGTGTAAGTGAAGAAGAAGAAGAGAGAAAAAAATGAGAGGAGTTTTATCCTCCCTCTTTTCCACTAACCACACTCAATCAGAGGTTAGAAGAATAATGATACGGGATTTAAAAGCTGTGAAAAAGAAAAAAGTTGATGGCCCACAAAAATGCGTTTTCCTTTCTCTCCCTCTTTTTTCTCGTAGCCAAAAATCTTCTTCTTCTACTTCCACTAGTATATAGCCTATAGTTTGTTTTACTTTTTCTCTCTTGATTTGAGGCCATATGTTGGATTCCAGATAGCCACAAGAAATTTTTTTTTTCGGTGAAGCCCACAAGAACAGAAAGTGAGAGAGAGAGAGAGAGAGAGAGAGAGAGAAAGTTGAAGAGGAAACACAGCGCGCTTTGCTTGACCGAACTAGCCGGACTGAGAACCTATCTACTGAAATGAACCAGAGAGAGAGAGAGAGAGAGAGAGAGAGAGAGAGAGAGAGAGAGAGAAAGTGGACTTCTCTCGAGCCGGCCTCAAGAATTTTTCATGATGGCGACCGGCATCTTTTTTTTCTCTCTCTCTCAGCATCATCCTCTGGTTCCAGTTTCTTTTTCCTCTCTTCCACTCTCTCTCAATGACCAACCTGAAATCGGCCCTTCAGGGGAATAGAGTAGCCCTAGTGCACCGCATTGAGCAGTATAGCGTCTCATACCAGCGGCATGCCAGAGAGCAGATCAAGAGAGAGAGAGACCATTTTCGAAGCATCGTTCCGGCCCTTAGCTAGTGTGATTAGGTTCTAAAAAAGCAGGTACACACTATCTGGCCCATAGAGATGTGGTCCTGTTCGTGTGTATGTATGATGAGCGTCAATGGATCAAACCTGCTTGAAATCTCTCTCCCAAAGAGAGACCTTTCTTCTTCTTCTTCTTTATCATCTTCTCCTCTCTCTCTCTCGCTCTCTCTCTCTCTCTCTCTCTCTCTCTCTCTCTCTCTCTCTCTCTTGCTTGGGACCAAAAAATGATGTGAAGCGAAAGTTCAGACCAGATTGGCTAGTTTGATGTGGGGCTAGTTGAATGGTATCGATTTTATTGTTTTTTATTTTCTCTTAGCTTCTCTCTCTAAGCATCTCTCTTCTTCCCTGTGGCTCTTGAAAATCTTCACTGGAACAAGAAAATTATCATCTTAGAGATGCTGAGGAGAGAGAAAGAGAGAAAGTGAGAGTTGAGACCAATTTGGTGTACAGCGAGCAAACATTTCAATCATGAATTTTTTTTCTGATAGTTCTCCTCTGTAACTAGTTATGTATTATGATGATGAATTTTTTCAACCATCCCGATGTGTATATATGTGTATGTGTATGTGATTTGCCAGAGTTTGTTTCCTTGAATATGCTCCACATGCTATCCAAGTTTTTACTCTCCTCTTTTCTCACTTGTGTGTTACATCATCAATAGTATTTTTGGGCAAAATTTTTTTTCCTTCCCAACATCCGGTGATCATTGCACAGACCAGATATACGCTCATTTGAAATGATCACGATTCATCCTTGTGTGCTTTCAACTGTGTCCAATTTTGAACTAATTTAAAGTCTATTACTTGGGCCTGCTCTGTGTTCACTCTGGGCAGCCGAAACTCTTTGATTTTAAAAGTTATCTATCAATATCTGCCTTCCCCAAGTACTGAAGCAATATTCGGGGCAACCATAAAAATAGACACATAAATTTCCCTGAGTGGAAAAGATACCTCTCCAATCATGATGTCACTTGATTGTTTACAGAAAAATTTTCGTCTTCTTTTTGACTTCTCCCAGAATCAGATAAACGACAAAATAGGCTGGGAAATAAAAGATATGACCATAACTAGAACTCGAGGCTATGGTTTCGGAATAGCTGTTAGTGGTGGTCGAGATAATCCAGTATTTTCGAATGGTGATCCATCTATAGCAGTTTCTGATGTGATTCAAAATGGTCCAGCTGAAGGTAAACTTCAGGTGAACGATCGAATTATAAGTGCAAACGGAATATCACTAGAATGTGTTGACTATAAAACCGCTGTACAAGTGTTACGTGATTGTGGTAATTCAGTTAAATTGTTGATCAAAAGACATGTTATATTTCCTCCATATGATCTTGTTAAAGTAACTCTCACCAAAAACAATAAAAAAGATGGTAAGTTATTAAATTTTTTTTCCTTCCCTCTTTCTCTTTCTCTAATTTTATTAGGAGACTATTAAATTATTTTCATAACTTTGTTGCGATGATTGACGATTGAACGTGTATCTTCATCGGAAGACCTTCATCGATTGTTGATTCATTGATCAGTTGTATTCGAAATTTTCATTTTTATTTGTATTCATTTTTCCACAGATTTTGGATTAGTTCTTGGATGTCGACTGTACATCAAAGAAATTACAAATCGAAATATACATGTTATTGAAAAAGATTCCAGCATAGCGGAAGGCGATATTATAGTGAAGGTAAGCTTGATACAGTACCTCATCCAACTGAAATTGGAATGTTTCAAAAACTTTTTACATATTTTTAGCAGAATAGAAAGAATTTTGCTTCTTCCATTCATTATTTAATATAATATAATTCTGTTGATTGATTTATAACGAACCTATCCTCTTAAAGCTGAATAACTTATATATATGAGCCTACTTTCATTTCCATCAACGTTCTTAAAGTTATGATCTTGACTAATATCAAAACTATTCCTCCTGATTGCCAAGCCTGCCAGATTGATGATTGCATTTTGTTCCTCAATCCTTTTTCTTGCTCTACAGATCAACAATACTCCAGCTGAGAGTTTAAGCTTAAAAGAGGCCAAAAAGCTAATTGATTCAAGTAAAGAGAAGCTCAACTTAGTTATTAAACGTGAACACAGTAGTAGCAGCCAAAACAGTGGTGATCCAGCATCCGAAGCATCTACTGCACGTTATCCAAATCAACTGCCCAGTTCATTGAAAGAGAATTCTTTTGCCGCTGATGTTAGCGGAACTCGACCTAACTGGAGTAATCAAAATGTATATGTTCAACCTCCAACAAGAGGTGAGTAATCGAATCATTTTTACCTCTCCCTCTCTCATGTTAATCAATTGAGAATAGTCTATCCATCGCAACGCTGATGCCATTAGAGGAGCAAAACATTTCAGTGAATGTTCTTAATATATTCCTCAATTCTAGTGGCAATTTTTCTCTTTTTGACTCAGAATATTCCATATTTTCAATAATATCTTAATAATTAAGGTGACTTTGGACGAATTTTGGCTCCAAATGAGGACAATAAGACCAACATTGCCCGACTTCACCACCAGCAAATGATGCAAAATGGTAACAGTGGACGTAATCGTGGTCCGATTACTGACTTATCAAGCCTGACGCAACTAGATCAACAGCAACAGCAAGCCTCCACACCGATCGGCTCTTTGGCACCATCAGGAATACCAATCAGATCTGGCATAGAAAATGGCAGTGGTGGTGGTAGTGGTTGTCTTGATTCATCGGCTCCACCTCGACCTCCACCTCCCCGCACCTCAGCAAGTGGCACCATGAGTGGCACTCCAACCAAAGTGATGAGTGTCAATTGTGGCCAGTATCAAACCCACGAACCAGAATCGCCATCAATGTCACAAATGAGACGATCGATGACCGGTGAGCCACGTTTAATATCATTCAAGAAGGAAGGTTCACTGGGAATACGCTTAACTGGTGGCAATGAGGTGGGAATATTTGTATCCGCCGTGCAGATGGGTAGTGCAGCATCGGTACAAGGCTTACGAGCTGGTGATAAAATACTTAAAGTTAACGGTGCAGATATGAGAGGTATGACACGAGAAGAAGCGGTCACATATTTACTGGGAATACAGGATCAAATAGATTTGATTGTTCAATATCGTAAAGAAGAGTGTGATGAAGTGATAGCCAAACAAAAAGGTGATTCATTTCACATTCGAACCCACTTTAAATACAATGGATCTGCCAAGGGTGAATTGGATTTTCAATCAGGAGAAATATTCCATGTTATTGATACACTACACAATGATACTGTCGGGTCATGGCTAGTGTATCGATTGAGTCGTAAATCGGAAATTCAAAAGGGAATCATTCCGAACAATAGTCGAGCGGAAGAGATAGCAGCCACTCAATCTTCCGAATCAAAATCAAGTAAAAAAGATGATTCTTCATCAATATCATCACGAAGTAGCTTCTTTCGGCGACGAAGTGCACGTCGATCGAAATCATTGAACAAGGATAACTGGGAAGACATTGTGTTCGCCGATAATCCACCAAAATTTCCTGCATACGAAAGAGTTACCACGAAACATCCTGGTTTCATTCGGCCAGTTGTTCTATTTGGGCCTTTGGCTGATATAGCACGTGATAAACTATTGAGAGACTATCCCGATAAATATGAGTTACCTCAATCATCAAAATCTAATAGCCAACAACAGCAACAAGATAGTGCCATGATGGGATCCTCCACATCTAAGAGTGGTTCATCATCCAAAATTTCCTCCTCATCACTACCCGCCTCTGGTTCAAATGCTACAACTGCCAATGGAATGTCAGCCTCTTCTTCTTCCTCTTCCGGAATAGTTCGTCTCCGTTCTATTCGAGAAATAATTGAGAAAGGCAAACATGCCCTACTGGACATCAATCCGAATGCTGTGAATCGTCTGAATTATGCTCAATTTGCACCGATTGTTATCTTTTTGAGAGCTGAAAACAAGTCAATTGTTAAAGAGCTTCGATCCCGATATTCTAATGCCAATCCTGTGAAAAGTTCTCGTAAACTGTATGAAAATTGTGTTAAACTAGAGAAAACTTACTCTCATTTGTTCACATCGGTGATTATGTTGGGAAGTGCGGAAATGTGGTACAAAAAATTGAGAGAGACCATCGAAAAGCAACAGCAAATCAGTATATGGATGAGTGAATCTAAGCCATCCGAAAATATTGGTGATGATTTCCTTTTTCCGATGACATCGTCTCGTCTATCGTACGCTTCATCACTCGAAAGTGATGTTGAACTAACGAATGATACCAAGCGAGAAAAAGAATATCCCAGCCAATTGGCCAAAGCATCCAGCGTTCCAAGTATTGCAACATTGGAAGATATTCAGCCAAACGTTTTCGGACCACCGCCATATGATGCTAGTAGATCAAGACCGGTAAGTATTGTATAAACATATGTATTTTGCTTGTAGGAAAGAGAAAGAGTGCTAAATAACATGATGATAAACAAATAATTTTGACTCTCCCAGGAATTAAATCAAGCTCTCCATCAGAAAACGTATGCGAATGAGAAAGAAGCTGCCATGGATCAGGATGAATATTTTAATGAAATGAAATCACCTTACAATTCAATGTATCTCAATGATCCATACTCAGCCAACCATTCAGCAAACGCAAGTGTGATGCAAGGTGTTTACGGAATAGGTTCTCCATCAAGCCATGCACCGACACCTTTGGCCAATATGAATGGTTCAATGCCCATCAACAGTGTTGAGCCACCCCCTCGAATAGATCGTGCCAATAAGCCGACTCGCTTCCGAGGAATGCATGATAAATTGTTTCCACATCCAGAGAGTTATGATGGCAACAATCCGCCTGATTACATAAATACTCCCATCACACAGCCAAGTCCAATCGAGAATTCAATCAAGAATGGAATTCCACCCACACTGCCCGATCATCATCCAGCGATGATGAATGGACGAGTGGGTCCATTTATGGACACATCATCCTTCAGTAGTGATTCGTATAAATATGGTAGTCCATCGAGCACCATGGATGATCGACGCTACGGTTCACTTTCCTCAGGAAATTCAATGATCAACAATCGTCAAGGCTCTGATGGTCATCGGTATGGGCTGAGAAATGGTGTCCCACAGATGAATGGTTTCACCAATGGAGGAGGACCAAAACCCGTTACACCCGTTGAATCAATACAATCAATGACTCCCATGTCGATGGGCAAAAGTCCGATGCCCGTTGATAATCGTCCATCTCCACCATCACCACCACCTAAGCCATCAAATTACCAAACTCTGTAAGTTTTTCCTCTTTGTTTGAAGTGACTAACTTTTGTATGTGTTTGTGTTCATCTTGAAGATGGAAACTTGGTTAGATGTAAATTTTATTCCCTTTTTCTCTTTTTCCCACAGTCGAATGAACGATGGTAGACCTGTTCCACCTCCCAAACCCATGCATTATGCACACACTCGACCATGGCGTCCGGATTCAGAGATGAACATTGAGCCCCATCAGATGAAATCAATGAATTCATTTCAATCTCAGCCACCACCACCACAACACATGTTGACGTCCAATATGGATATGTCTGGTGCACCACCGGCATACTATCAGACCAGCAAGGATATGTCCCAAGGACCGCCTAGGAGTAATGGAATGAATGGAATGTCATCCCAACATATCGATGGACCTACTGCCTCTTACGTTAATCATTCAGCATTAACTACACCCACTAGACGGTGAGTGATTGTTTTGTGGATTATTATGAGAGGGTGTAATTTAATTTCACTGGCTGAATTGTTTTTTCGTTTTCCATTTGGTACAGAATTCCCTATACTGATGTTGAAAATAATAATAATCACTATGTTACTGGGAAAAATATGACCTATGATACCAGAACTCAGTATTCACCCCAAAAACCACCTTCTCGATCAGCCTCAATGGTCAATGGTGGACCTTATTTGAATGTGCCTTATCCAGCCCGTCATCGGGAGTCAATTATCAGTAATCAACAACAACAATCAATGCCACCTCCCCCTCCTCCCCCTCCTCAGCAGCAACATATGAATGGACAATCAGTAACACCATCACAACAACAATTCTCGTCAGCATCAGCTCAAAATAATCAACAGTCGAGCCATATCGATTTGTCTATGAACAGAGAGAATCGAGGAAGCGCTTTCGAATTGTATCGAAAACCTGGTGACATTCCTCGTGGATTCGGATTCCATGGATTGCCACCTCCACCGATAGCTGAACATGAAGCAACCAAGTAAGATTTGAAAAATTTTGGATTTTGGATGAATTCTCATCATAAAGTGATCAGTTCTTGACCTGCCAAGAATTTTCGATTTTTTTCCATAAACGCTTGGACTGTGACACTTTGCCACCAAATGCCAATACTGTATTATCAATTTTAATCTCTTAAAATATTACTTATTTATCACAATTTTTTTCTTCCCTGAACTGATACCACAGTTCACTGCAATGGCAATAACTTATCGATTTTTTATAATTATTATTATTAAATTAAATGTTGTTTCCAGTGAGTTTTCATTCAAATTTTGAATCGATCTAACGAATTATAGAACATTCGAATTGAATCATCAGTCGATGGATAGTAAAAATTGGTGCCAAGATGGACAACTTTTTCCAAGTTAAAGTTTACTAAAGTTCACTTGATTCTCTTTGTAAATAATTATTGCATGCTTTTACTGGTTTTTTGGTGGCGGGTCTGTCCTCATTAAGTTTCAACTATACCTGAGCTCCTATATTTTAATCTTTCCACAGACATACTTCTAACTACTATACTTCTATAATTGTTCCCTTTGTTTGTTTAAACTCAATCCTCTAATCAAAAAATTTTTCCCCTCTCTTTGCAATCAGAAGATATTCAACTGTATCACATGATGGAAATCAAAATGTTGTCGCTTCAGTTAGAGGATATTTCGATCATCAAGGTGGAAAATTGGAATCTCCAGAAACAGGTGTCTCATTAGTCATTCCTGAAGGTGCCATTCCTGAAGGAACTAAACAAGAAATTTTTTTCAAAGTTTGTGATAATTCAAGTGTTTTCCCGCCATTAGATCATGAAAAGAGTGAGTTCTTCAATTGAATATGAATTGGAACCGAAGAATAGTCTTTGATTGGAATGAAATTTGATTTTTATTCTATCTATTCTTTTCTTCATCAGATGAAACACTTCTGAGTCCAATAGTCATGTGTGGTCCTCATGGAGTAAAGTTCAAAGTTCCTGTAGAACTTAGACTGCCTCATTGTGGTTCGGTGGATTCTGATGGAGCATCTTTTGCTCTTAAACTTGGCGATACTCCTGATGGTAAGAGTTTTATTTTCTATGAAAAAATTTCTCACAACCTCATGAACTGAAAAAATTTATTCTTCTTAGGTCAACCTGTGAGATGGCAAAACGTTTCTATAGGTGAGGAGGACGGTGTCAAGGCACGATCGATTGATGAGAGCTTTTTATCTGTTTTACTAGAGCATTTTTAATGTATTTAATGTATTTGATGTACTTTTAATTGAATTTTTGAAATCCGTGAATTAAAATTTTTGAATTCATGCTCAAAATCTTCATCTAGGAAGTTTTACATTGCCGTATTTCATCTTTTTGAACGATCCAATCAATGAGAATCCGATTATTCTAGAGATATTCACTTTCACTTTCAAGTTTATCGAATCGATCTGTTGAATAAAAATATCTAGATCTTATCTTTGAGAATGATCATTGTGTCAAATAGAATGGAATGAGAATGAGAATTTGAGTGAAGTTTTCATCTGAATGATAAAAGACTGATAAAGGTTCGAGTGTTGACACAGAGATAGCAAAGGGTTTTCAATTATCTGACATGAGCTGTATGGAAAATGATAACTGTTATTAATCGCATTTATGAACTTTAATTGATTTAGAGGAATCCATCGAGCCACTAACCTAATGAATGTGTTTTCTCTTAAATAGAAGGGAAGTCTGTTGATGAAAGTGACACTAATTATTATTTCTTATTAAGTTGAAGCTACCATTAATTGATATTTTCACAGATCAGTATTTTATCTCACGAAAATAGTATCAATGACATTTCGTGTTTTTCTTTTATAGGTAATTCTTCCCATCGTGCTAGGCCGACAAGGATAACATTGAACACTTCATTACTGATAATTTCTTCCCATTTTTACACCTAATTTATTTGTTACAATTATAATCAATACTGCTAGATTTAATAAACAAAAATTTTCTATCAATCATAATTGACAAGAATTCTTCGATTTGCTCATAACTAATTGGAAGCTGATACTCTCAGATGGAAAGAAAAACATGAAATCGATAGCAGAAATTATCGCTACGAAAGATCGGAGGGTTTATAAGACATGAGCTAAGGAGGATCAAGAATATCGTTCAATACCTTCCTCTTATCTCTAGTAAAACCGTTTTTGAAAATTGATTTTCATTAAGAATTATTCTAAATAAGAACTTCACATCGAACAGTTAGACAGTGTTAAGTTTTTTCGAATGGCAAATAGAGAGAAAATAATTCCCCTCAATTTTTTCCTCCAGCCACAATTAAGAGAACATCTCCACAAAAATTTTCTATCCATTTTCTCTAAAAAAAGCATGATATCCAATTTGAGTGATAAAGTGAAAGTTTTTTAAGCCTCTCAAAAATCCTCTTAATATGCATCTCTCAATATCCTCTTAGACTCGCTCTCTTTTTCTCTTTCCATCTCATTTTCACAATCTCATGAATCATTCTAATCAGAGATATTTAAATCAACAAGAGGAAGTGTAAAGGAAAACAGATATCAACACATACCCACAGTCTCACCGATTGATGATGTTAGTTTCATGGTGAAAGTTTAAGTGATTATGCAGATCTTTCTCTCTCTCTTCTCTCTCTCTTCTCTCTCTTCATCTGTAAGTAACTCTCAAAAGTCTCTCTCTTTTCTCTCTCTCTCAAAAACAAGGAAACGTGAGTCAATGGCAAGATGTTGAACTGATGCTAAATATGGTCTGGTGTGTTTGTGTATGTTTTTTCATTTGATTATGAACATAATCAAAATATAGTGAATTAGATGGAAATTAATTGATTCTTGGTGTTGTCTTTGGTCCTGGTGTCCATTTGGATAGGAAATATTGTGATCATTTTGACCAAAGTGATTTATCCGGTTTGGTTTTGCTACTGTTTGTGTGTGTTCACATTGTTGATTTTTTCTCTAAGTGAATCTCATCAATCAACACCATCGATCAATGTGAGACGAAAGATTTATTGTTTTTTTTCTGATTATTGGTGTAAGAATGTTTCCGATCGTTACTTGATGGAAATAGTTTTGCCCAAGTATGTGAAGATTAAGTGGACATAACAAAAGGAAAATTGTAAAACATATTGTGTGTAAGTGAACACAAAGAACACGGAAGCCAATTAATATGAAGCATTCCACCCACAAGTCTAGTAGTAGGATGGAAAATGATTATAAAATAAGTCCAAATGACGATGATGATGACAGTGAGGATGATAATGGGGATTATGCTGTACCAGCAAGTCAAAATTATGAATTATCAAGAGATAGAATAACTTTTGACAAAATTATTGGTGAAGGACAATTTGGTGATGTTTATAGAGGTACCTATCGAAATCCATCCAATGAACTAATACCGGTAGCAATAAAGACATGCAAATCATCGTCAGATATTGCTGATAGATTAACTTTTCTTCAAGAAGCATATGTGATGCAACAATTTGATCATAAGCACATCATTAAATTAATCGGTATGTGTTCATCATCTCCGTTCTGGATCGTAATGGAGCTGGCAAGGTTTGGTCAATTGCGATCATTTCTTCAAGTCAACAAAAGTCAAATTAAAACTTATACTCTTCTACTATACTCGTATCAATTGTCCACTGCTTTGTCATATTTGGAAGCTCGACGTTTTGTCCATCGAGATATTGCTGCTCGAAACATTCTTGTTTCCTCTTGTGACTGTGTGAAACTTGCCGATTTTGGTCTATCTCGCACAGTCCAAGAATCATCTTACTATCTTTCATCAAAAGGTAAACTACCCATCAAATGGTTAGCACCGGAATCAATATCTCTCAAGTGTCACACACTGGCCAGTGATGTTTGGATGTTTGCCTGCTGTGTTTGGGAAATATTTATGTATGGTGAAAAACCGTTCAAAGGTGTGAAGAACAATGAAGTTCTCAGCAGAATAGAAAGTGGTGATCGTCTTCGTCTTCCTGAACAATGTCCACCGAATCTCTACAGCCTCATGTGCCAATGTTGGTCGTACGATCCATCACGAAGGCCTAATTTCAGTGAAATTAAAAAGACTTTGGAAGTAATTCTGGAAGATGAATTGTCCTCCGAATCTCGAGCAGCACACGAACGACTGAAAGAGAATCCGAAGTACCGGTCCTCGAGCGATATAAATGATGGAAAAATTTCCTATTCTCAAATTCCACGATCTCATGCTTATGATACTCCACCCAATACAATTAAGCGACAAGAACTGCCCAAAAATGTGCCTATTGCACCTTCGACCTACATAGTTGCTCCTAATCCACAAGTTTTGGCCAGACTATTGAACGAAAATCAACTCTCAATGCCACCAGCTTGGGCTTACACAGCTCCAGCCTCTCCATCAAATACAATGATTGCTGTTATCGATGATGAGGTGAATGAGGTGTCCACATTGATTTAGATTAAGTTAAGATTCTTACACATCCGTATAATTTCCTCTGTTTCAGAATTATTCAACGATGTCAAGAAGGAAACAACTTGAATCCAAATTAAAATTGCAACAAAAAGAATCCGAAGAGGATTCGAGATGGCTTCACCAAGAGGAGCGAGAAATGTTCGCCTCAATTAACAAAAGACTTTCTCTAAGTGATGTGAGTAGCACAAGTTTTGATCAACTCTCACTATCCGGTAGTGTATCATCCTTGCAATCATTGAATCATCCTAATCATGAAGGTAAGAAACTCTAAAAACTTTTTTTTTGTTATTCTGAAAATAAAAAAAATCATTTCTCATCCCCATCCTAGGTTCGCTCAATCAAAGGAATGATAGTAGTGAAAAACTCAATGAGCGCACAAGATGTTCCCAAAGTAATGGAAAGCTTGTATCAACACTTCCCACCGTTAATTTGGATCGTCGAGGAGATCATGTGTATCACTTTACGACTAATCTGGTTCAAGCTGTGCGACAACTTTTGCAAGCAGCAGAAAAGCAAAAAGTAGATAATTACTTAGATCTAGTCAAAAAAATTGGCTCTGAACTAAGAGGGCTTCTAAGTAGTGTTGATTTTTTGGTTCCAACATTACCTTCCTGGTCACATCGAGAAATAGAGATGGCTCACAAAGTACTTAGTCATGATATGGCTCATCTGATCAAAGACATGAAGGGAGCTCAAAAACATTATCGAACAACAGTGGAAAATGAGTACACTCGAGCAATGCTAGAGAAAGCACATGTACTTGTTGTGGATGCAAAAACTTTGCTCGACGTATGCGATTCAGTGAGAATTCGAATTTTGCTCAGTAAATCACCTCCGTCCACTTCCCAACAACCACTTGCCTCTCAAGAGGAAAGAGATACCGACTTTCCCCATCTCAAATTTACTTGCCACAAAGTTGCTCATCCAACGACGAATCGCCAATCAAACCACTCGAGAAATGGTGATTCGTCTTTTTTCATTTGATTAAATGCTCTCATTTTCCATTAGCCACCAATGCTTGGTTCAAGTTACTAAGAAAAATTAACAACATCAGCTGCATTATATTTAGTAATTGAATAAAAATTCCAGTCCATTTTCGACCTGCCTGTTGATATTAAGAATTATTGTGCCTGACTGACATATTCTCGCAGGAAATCACGAGAGAAAGTTTTCTAAATGATTGGTACAGTGTGGGTGAATTCGTGAATAGTCACTCAATTTATTAAGTGACAAGGCATAACAATAAAAATACAAATAATTCACTATTTTTTAGTTTCTACTAAATTTAAACATATTAGAGCTCTTTCTAGGGAAAAAAGACTGTGAGATCAGATGTAATTTGATAGAGAGGTCAGTGTTTCGATGAGGCCCATCACTGAGAAGACACTTCCTGCTCGCCCAAAATTGGAACATGTTCGTAACTCTCGTCAGATGGAAATTCGATGACAGGAGCTGGTGTTGAAGCACTTCCCCATGAAGAATTAGAGCTGATATTCTCATCAATGATGTGGAATGTCGGACCACTCTTTTGGTTTTCGTCTTCACTTGTCTCTTGATCATCAGAGATCGGAGGGATTTTCTCACCATTCACAGTGTTGAATGATTCGGGAGCTTGATCTTTCCTAGAGGAGTCATCTAGATCATCGGGTATATCAATTTTCGGCTCTGAGATTTCCTTCAATAGAGTTTCATCAACTCGGATGAATTCATTCAACTCAACATCGGGCTGGCTGTCGCACATTTCCTCACAGATATTCACAGGTTCATCTGGTGGGTTATTGATTTGCTCGACATCATCCATATCATTATCTTCGACTAGGTCATCTCTTTGAGCACTAGAATCCTCTGGAGCCAGCTCAGTGGTTTGAGGTTCCAGATGATCGATATCTTGATCTATTGTCTCAGCTGCCTCAAACCAAGTGATCTCGTCTGCAGTTGGTCCTGCTTCTTGTCTCACTCCTTCGAGCTGCCTGTCAACCATTTCCTCAATGACTTCTTCTTTTTTTCTGAAAATATCTTGGTTATTATTGAGGGATTCAGAATTTAAACAAACAACAATATTACTTTGGTCTTTCTCTGGTTCTTGAACAGGCTTGCCATCTTCCACAGCTTGTGAATCGATTTCGCTTTGAGCCGAATCGTTCGATGGGTCTTGTCCTTGACACGGTTCCTCTACCTCCATCTGATTTGAAGTCTGATTAGCTTCATCGGCGTTTTGATCAGATGGGATTCCAGGTGTATCACTTGGCACACCATCAGAAATGCTACCTTGTTCGATTTCCATCGAAGCCATACCCTCAGCTGCAGTCTCACATGAATCACTGATGGTTTTAGGTGTCTCACTGGTATCAACTTGAGTAGATCCCTCTTTTTTGCTTTCCAAAGATGCGAGACACTTTTCAATTCTTACTAAGGCCGCTTTACGAGCTTGGCGAATATCATCACGGCCTTCACTCTCGATGCTATCCAACTTGATCATACAGCGAGTTAACATTTCATCCAAATATTTAAACTGTTTGTCATGCTTATCGCCAACAAATTCCTCTACTTGAGATTCGAGTTTCATCACCTCCAAATCGATTTCTTTGATTGATTGTAGAGCATCCTTTGGCTGGCGTTCCTTACTAGGTATAGCATTGCTTTGTGACTGTGAGTTAGGGTGATCACTGCCTACGCTTGACGATGAATTACTTTTTACATGTTGAACTGGGATTTCGGTTTCAAAAGACTCGGTTGTTGGGGGATGATGATGAGGGATTCCAGTTCCAGGTGCTCCAAAAGCTTGTCCTTGAGAGTGTGGGCCCTTACGCATGAATCTTCCAGAATTCCAGCTCGGATCTCTGAGGTTAGGCGAATTACCTTCAACTTGAATTGGAATCTCACAAACTCTGGGCCCCGAATGGTTCACAGGTCGATTAGGTAAATTGTTAGGCTTGGGCGGTGGAGTAGGGCCTCTTCCAGGAGGACTAGGACTGTTCCTCGGTTGGTCAGCGAAATGGGTTGCGTAGGAAGGCATTGAATGTGACTCATATTGATTTGGAGATCGACTCATGGGAGATCCATCACGTCCCTCAACTTGAATAGGAATATTTACAATTCGAGGTTGTCTCGGTTGGCGATGCTGACCATCGAAATCATCTTGCTGATTATTATTATTCATGGAGCCAAATTTATCACCAGCGAATTCGCTATATTGTGGAGCAGTGAAAGATAGTGGATGGGTGTCGAAAGGATTATTCTGTAAAGATGAGAGCACAAAAGGCTAATAAAAAAATCAAGTGAGTTAAGATGAACAATTGAATCGTGATTCACACGCATACACCAAGGCCAAGCAAGCTTTCTGAGATATTCAAATTGAGGAAAAACCTCCGGTACAAAGATACAAGGTTTCTTAGACCTCAAAAATCACCCTAGCTAATCGAGCGACTACAAGATGGAATACATTAAATATAGAATGATAAGGAGAAGTGTGATAATTTTCTAAAAAATAATCAAACACAAGACAGAAGGAGAGTATAACATCTGAAAATCAAAGTAAAAATTATCACTTCCCTATTCAGCTACTGTTGGCCACAAAAGTGGTGTGTTACAAGATGTTGATCATTAAATCATAATACATACCATAGCCAGAACACAGTAAAATCAAGCCAAGTAGTAAGGATCAAATAAGATGAAAAATGCACCAACACAATCAAACAAATACAAAGTTTGTCAAAATTATGGTCACTTTAGTCTGATGAACGAAGCGATAATTATTCGCACACAATCGAATTATATTGAAACAATCTGATGAATTTTTCCAATTCGGAAACAAGCATGATATGTATACTCAACAAACATCTTTCAATGAACAAAAATATATATACTAAGCTCACTCTCACTCTGCTCACTCTAACAGCCAATCAAAATGAAGCTTATGTTCCACACTATTCCCGAATATTCGACATTATTCTAGCAGTTTAAGCTCATTTCTTCATACAGTAGTGAGCTGTAAGAACTGTTCTGAATAGTTAGAACTTTATGGTGATGGTTGATGATTTTCGATTAGACACTTATTTTATGGACATGGAAAAAATTTGATCAGTTTTGATGTATCTGAGATTACCTCTGAGAGAGAAAATGGGCTAATCTGATGGGTGACAATTGTGAGAGCGATAAAATGAATTATGATCATAGTTGATCATTTTATTCTCCAATTTTTGTTCCAAAATTTATTCTGGCAACATAATGTTAGATTTTGTGGAATAAATTCACTTTAAATTGAATTAATTCAAATACTTGGAAGAAAATGTGTCAATTTGAAGATGATGGTCAAGTGATGAGAGATGAATTCTCAATTTCTATCGGTCATTCAACTCTCTTGAGATGATTTCAGTTTGAATTTTCTTAGAATCAACTGGCATTCAGAGAGTTTTCATGGTTTTGTGAATTTTATATTTTTCATCACATTTTTTCTATGATTTTACGCTGTGGAATAACTGTTTCTGATCATAGATTAAGACTATTTTCTCATTTGATTGTTTATGGAAGCATCTGCTGTAAACCTTCCCAATGGCTTGTGAATTTGGTACTTTATTTCGATTCTATCAGCTAACGAACTTAAAATTCACAACAAACTGTTTAGAAAAAAAGAGAAGGCGTTAAAAGTTTTGCTCAGAATGTTTCTTGTGCAATAACATTCAGGATAATTCTCCACCGGATGTAGAAAAGCGTAGGAAGATTTTGAGGGTTCCAATACATACGTATGTCGATAGCTCCATGATGTTCATGGCCTCGAAACCATGAACGATGGCCTACAGAGAGCGAGATGATCATTCTGCTAATTTCAAGAAATTACTCAACTTGTGCTGAAATAATGTGTGTGGGTAGCCTCTAAGCAGAGAAAGAGAGAGAGAGAAAGAGAGAGAGAGAGAGAGATTCTCATGAAGATGATTCAATGAGAATAGAAACCAAGAGAACAGAATCATCTCCTGTTATCATCATATTTCACTAATGAACCTCTGATCGAATCGTTCTCTAAACGAAAAATCTTGAAGATTGGAGCTACTGTCATCTTTTCATAGCCAAAAAAGAGTGATAAAAATTATCATTTTTTGATAAATTGGACTACATTGTATTTGTTGCCTGGATACAATATGATAAGCTGGATAGATTCCAAAAGCAAGACATTATCGAGAGGAAGAAAAAAAAGGAAAGTATGCACCGTGGCTATGTATCTTGGCTGATTGGTTTTTGTGACTAAAATGAATCGATTACTGGTCAAAACAAGTTTTAACGCCTTCAGATTTGAGAATATTTTACGGAGGTTAGTTTTGGTGTGTTGATATTAACTTTTGAAAAGTTTTTCGTACGTCTGCATAGTTTGAGATGGAAATATTTTAATCTCTCCAAGCTAGTTTTGCTGAATTAATTTAATTATTTTTATCAATCTCTCTACTTTTGAAGGATGAGTACCTTGATTTCCGATCCCAAACACAGCTATCTCAAAGACTTGGGCCTAGATGAAAGTAATCTCGGAGTTTTTGATGGAGAATGGACAGGACACGGCAAGGTAAGTTTCTCTCTTTTCACTGTCTGACCCTACTCAATGGAAAACAATTGATAAAAAAATTGAATTGAACACCATGAATATCTCCATTAGACCATAACCTCTGTGTGCCCATCAAATGGAAAAACGATCGCCAAAATTGTACTGGGCAACAATGATGACTACAATAGAGTAGCCAAAAAAGCAAATGAATCATGGGAAACTTGGTCAAGTTTACCGGCACCCAAGAGAGGTGAAATAGTTCGCCAGATTGGTGATGCATTGAGAGCAAAGAAAAGTGAATTGGGTAAATTGGTATCACTCGAGATGGGTAAAATTTTACCCGAGGGCGAAGGTGAAGTTCAAGAATACATTGACATCTGTGATTATGCAGTCGGCTTATCTCGTATGTTTGAGGGTAAAGTGATACCATCAGAAAGACCTGGCCACTCACTGCTTGAAATGTGGAATCCAATTGGCTCAATAGGAATTATCACAGCATTCAATTTTCCGGTAGCAGTTTTCGGTTGGAATAATGCTCTAGCAATGGTTTGTGGAAATACCATGATTTGGAAAAGCGCACCAACTACCCCTCTGTGCAGTATTGCGGTGACCAGAATACTCCAATCAGTTCTCGCTTCCAACGGCTTACCAGGTAAAAATATCTATCGATGAATTTTTTCAGCGGAATCTTCTTCAACTGAAAATTCTTAATACATTCCTTAGGTTCAATTTGTTCCCTGGTCTGTGGTGATTGGGAAATTGGTGATGCAATGGCAAAAGATAAGCGATTACCTCTGATCTCATTCACTGGAAGCACTGCTGTTGGTCGTGAAGTTTCCCTTAACGTTCAACGTCGCTTTGGACGAAGCATCCTAGAACTTGGTGGTAACAATGCAATTATCGGCTGTGAAGATTGTGATATCGAGATGTTGGTCAGATCAGCTCTTTTTGCTTGTGTTGGAACAGCCGGTCAACGTTGTACAACTACACGTCGATTAATTTTGCACGAATCGATACACGATAAAGTAGTCGAGAGACTTGCTAAGGCGTATACTCAAGTTAAAATTGGTGACCCCTTGGAAGCTGGTGTATTGTGTGGGCCACTTCATACACAGAATGCCCAAAAAGATTATCTTGATGCGATCGAGAACGCTAAGAAACATGGTGGAACCGTAATCTGTGGAGGTAAATGTCTGGACAAGGATGGAGGCTATTTCGTGGAGCCAACTATTATAACTAATATCGATCACAAATCACCACTTGTTCATCGTGAAACCTTTGCACCAATAGTTTATGTTCTTAAATTTTCAACAATCAATGAAGGAATTGCAATCAATAACGAAGTTGAACAAGGTTTATCGAGCTCATTATTCACCAAAAATCTTCAGTATATTCACAAGTGGCTGGGTCCTCATGGTTCTGATTGTGGTATTGTCAATGTGAACATTCCAACAAGTGGTGCTGAAATTGGTGGAGCTTTTGGTGGGGAAAAGGTGAGATATTGAATTATTGTCTTGAAACCAATTGATCAGTGTTTCATATATTTCGTTAATTTCAACAGGCAACCGGAGGTGGAAGAGAATCTGGAAGTGATTCATGGAAACAGTACATGAGACGATCAACTTGTACAATTAATTTCTCTCAAGATCTACCTTTAGCTCAAGGAATTCAATTCCAATGATCATTCTCCAATTTTGATGAGAAAATATTTCGTGAAAATGACCTACATGTTGATAAGCGGTACTTTTTGGATCTCTCAATTCACTAATCATCAATTGTTAACTGTTAATTAATTTTGATCATGATAAACTTTACTTCCTTTCATTTACTCTCCTTAACCAGTGTGAATGATAGTTTTTCTCTCAAGTTTCCCTGTTAGAAATAACTCTTCTTTCTATTAGAACTAATAAGTGTAAGTCAAAATACATGTCATATGAAAATAATGATGTTTAGTTTCATCTATCTACTTTGACTTTCGATGAATTTTTTTACAAAAGACAAAAAATGATATTCAACTAGATTATCGCCATGATACCGAGGTCTTCAAACAGTTGACAATTGAGGGAAGTTTCTCCAGAAGAATAATACGATCGTGATCATTCGTATAATGAAAAGAGAATATTCGAATCCACTAGAAATTATCGACCTAACTTACAGTTGATCATGCAAACGCACAATTTATGGGGAAAATATTGGATCGATAGCAAAGAATATTTTTCACAATCTTTCGCTCACTGATCATAGATGAGCTGATAGAAGAGGTCTCAAATGAGATCCCATCTACTTGAGTTACTTTACTTTATCATAATCATAACTGTCGAGTCAATTGCATTCTCGAAGTCATTGATAAGCTGTGATAGTGGCGAACAAGTATCGACGTCCAAATGGCCCTCTTCCTAAGCCTCAGGGTGCTAAGGAATTTTTATCATCCTGTGCACCGAACGAGATGGTAATAAACATCATGACACCGGATTTTTTGACCAATGTTAGACTGCCATATGATAAAATCATAGATACGCTCAGTTTTCTCTTCAATACAACACATAATCTCAAGACGGATGTGAGAGAAACAAAAATGTAAGTAAACTTTTACTATCGATGAGTATTCTTTTTTCGACGAATAAAATTTACTATCTTCTAGTCATAAAAGATGACTTTTCAAGAGTATTCCTAGTAATACATGAGCCTCATCTCCCAAATCTGAGGACTTGATTTTCACTCCTCTCATTAGAGCGTTTAATGTACAGTGCGAATGTTAAAAAAATTAGAGGATAGTCAACATTTTGATTGTCGTTCTCGATCTCATAATGAGTAATGTCCGTTTAGGTTATGAAAATATTCGGTTAGTCACTGTAAGTGGGAGGTTTGAGGAAGTTCCATTATTCAGATTTGTCAGAGCGTTTAATGGAGGTAACAAATGAATAAGATCAAGAGGAATGAAGATTCTTTTGGATTTATACGAATTAGAGCAAAAATCGATTGAGAAATCAATTGTTGTTGATTTTTGGTAGCATAAGAATGGTATTTCTGTTGAAATACTCCAAAAAAACAGGAACAATCCATAAATGTTTAGCCTTCAAACCTCAAGTTCGCTTGTATGGATAGTTTTGGAATAGGTCTTATTCAATTGCTTCTTGAGCTTTGATTCTATGCCTCCTACGCTTTGGCCACACTGAACAGCCATTCATATTCCTGATCATTCGAAATGATTTGACACCTTTTTTGGTTGTGAGAGGGAGAGAAATCTCCTTTCTGAATAAGTTACAGTTAATCAGAATCTATCAGTGTTCTTTTCGCTTTAGCTAAAGATTGATCTCATGTCTGCCTTTTCGTGAATCGTGATTGAGAGTTAAAGAAAGTATTAATAACTTATTTTTATGTGTGCAGAAAAAATGATTCGCCAGAAAAATTGAAAAAATCGATTATTTCGATTTGTTTTTTTCACTGTTTGTGTGTGCACTCCCAACTCACCGGCAACAATAATGAACCATCTTCAACGTTTAGATCTATTTGGTTTGATCCCATTCGATCCATGGTTAGTTGAAACAAGAGAATATCTACTCATTCATCTGTATCTATTACTTGATGGTTGAATTTTTCGTCGAATATTATTTATTCGGAAGTTTAGTAAATCATGAGTGAAATTCGAGATTAATCATAGATACATCGTTTTTTCTCAAAAATTCGAAAAATCTGAATGTTCAAACTAATCTATGTCTTGAATAGACTAGGAATGAGGAGAGAGAGAGAGAGAGAGAGAGAGAGAGAGAGAGAGAGAGAGAGAGAGAGAGAGAGAGAGAGAGAGTATTAAAAATATTTAATCCAACTGGACCGTTTCATCAAGAGCCTCAAATTTGGGGCACCCAAAATGACATGACCTGATCCCGGAGGCGGATTTAAATACTTTTACAGAAAGAAAAAAAATGTATCTAAAAATAGTGAGTGTTGAAAGTGTATTTATGACAAGTCGACACTACAATTGCTTTCTCTTCAACTATCGATCTACATTTGATCATAGAAGTTCCGGTGTGTAATAATCACTACCCTACTCACACCCAGTCTATGTTCCGTTGTGAGGTGAGATTAGTTAATTTTTTTTTCTAGCTCACAATTACGATTCACTTTCAAGCTCATGACACAAGCGTGCATTGCTAACGATAGAAGCAAAAACATTTTCATGCTACTGAAGGCGGAGCACAGCTGATAGAGAGCTTCACTTATTGACATTGCTTGCTTGCTTTTACCAAATCATTTTGTTTGAATTGTTTGTGTGTTGATGACTATTGATCCTTATTAATTTTGATCATGATTAATTTTAAGCAACTTTCGTGTATGTGTGTGTGATTGTTGAATAATAATTGTGATTTTTTGCTCCTGGTACACTTAGTACTGTATTGAATCATGAATTGAATATATTTTTCTTACCGAGTGGCTGATCAACACTCTAGTGTACTTCGGTAATCAACTTTTGATTACAGATTGTTCTCATTCTCCACCTCAAAATTATCGCCCCTAACCATATATACCTAGATACACTCTTTTTTATCCATCTATTACCAATTTTGATCATCTTTTGTTCACTCAACATCCTGTGGTGTTGAAGTGTCACATCATCGCCATCTCTTCAATACTGTTACTTGTTGGTGTGTTCTGATTGTTTTCATGTTTACATTTCTTTTGTTTCTTTTTCTTGTTATTTATCCTGGATTAACAAAATTTGCCACCCATTTATTGTAACCAGGGCCATGTCTACCGGTGGTGGTACCTTGAATCCACCTTCCAAAAAGTCAAGAAATAAGCCATCCGTTCTGCTGAGTAAAGAAGAGAATGATTTGGTATTCAAATTACTTGATGATCGATGTTTTGTGAGTATTCATGGACAAAAAATTGAACAATTTTCCAAATTTTATTGTAAGAAACTTGTACAAACATCTTCCACATTCATGATCAAGACATTCATTGTGTAATTTTGTTTTGTTTACTTACAAGTTACTGTTAGTCAGTCATCAGTGTTGTTAGACTGTTTAACGGAAGTTGATGTGCGATGATTCATCATCCTTTTCTTTCATCTTATAATTGATAATTATTCCTTATTCCTTTTGTTTCTCTATTTATAGACCCTTTCCACGGCTGTGGTTCAGTTGATGCTAACTGAGCCTCCAAGTCATTCCAAATGGTACAAGAATGCTACTGGTGTGGTTTGTTTTGTCAAAGATAACAATGTCCGAGGGTATTTTATCTCAGTATACGATATAGACAATGTAAGTTCGATTCATGCATAGAGTAGCTCGGTGTAGTTGTGATGATGCAATATTTGCAATCATCAAGGTCCTCATGATTAACTCGATTAAATTTGTATACCATTCAGGTTCGAGGTTGTGTTTGGCAACAAGAAGTTTTCTTTGGGTTCAGTTACAAGGCCAAAAGGCCCAATTTTCATACCTTTGAGGCTGACTCATGTACAGCTGGTCTTTACTTCGCCGACAGTGCTGAGGCTAGCGATTTTCAAAGGGTGGTTGAATCAAAAGTCGCAATTTTAGGTAAAGAACACAGATAATTTAATTTAATTCATGAGTTTTCATATGTTTCTCATTTTTTTTGAAGATAAGAGAGCGCTCAATTTTAATATTGGAAAGCAGGATCCAAGTCTCACACCTTTAGGTAATTTTTCAAATATTTTAAATATTGGTCATATAAATGACGATTTTTCAAAATTCAATTCTGAAACCATTTTTCCCATTAAGATTTGAATAGGGCCTTACCAAATCCTCCTGATCAAAAGAAAAACAAGAAAAAGAAAGACAAGAATAGACCAAGATATCGAAAGCAAGATATCAGTGTGCCCACTGATTTTCAGCATCTAGGTCATATTTCGTCAAACTTTGGTCACGATTTAGAGGTAATGAGTTGCAGAATTTTTTGATTTTCTTGCAATTAGTGATGATTTCTTTCCTCATATTCTAGGATCCTGTTGATGACAATCGCTTTGATCCCAAATACCAAGAATTTTTTACAATGGCTGGCATAAATAATGAACAACTGAGTAATCCAAAATATTTGAGAGCCATTTATGATTTTGTCAACGAAACTGGCGGTATCGATGTTTGTCGAGACGGCATGCTACAGTCTATGGCTAAAGACAATTCGGTGAGAATATATCTTACTATGCAACGGAATATCCATGCTGTTGAAACAATTTTCTCAATCTCATTTGTTTTCATCACACAAATCTACTTGCTTATTTCAACTAGAAATACTAATTTAAAAAGTTTCAATTCTTTTCTCTCTTTTCTCAGCGTCCAACGAATAACGATTCAAGAGATGTACCTCCCAACCGCCCTCCTCATCATAGGTCAGGAGTTGCTCCTCTCCCTCCTCCAGCAATTACTCCATCCATCAAATCGAATTCGAAGGTTCGTCTTCTCAATTTGATCATTATTTTCGATGAATAAGTTTGAACCTTCTTTTTTTCTTCAACAGTCTGCAAGCCACTCATCCATTCCTCCTGCACCACCTCCTCCTCCTTCAAATATGCCCCCACTTCCACCACCAGCTCCTAGTTTTGCTCCACCATCTGGTCCTCCTCCCAATCTAGGAGGAGGTGTTCCCCCTCCTCCTCCTCCACCACCACCTCCACCATCTCTTGCTATGCCCTCTGCCCCTCAGACAAACACCAAACGTCCAGATGGGGTTCCACCACCTATGGATGGACGATCAGCTCTTCTCGAACAAATAAGAAAAGGCGCAAAACTCAATCCCGTAGAACCCAATAGTCAATCTTCTAACCCAAGTTCCAAATCTCAAGTCCCACAAGCTGGTGGAAGAGATGCTCTGTTGAAAGAGATTCAGCAAGGTCGTCGATTGAAGCCTGTCGAAGATAGACCGACAAAGCCAGCAAAACCTGCAACTGAAGCTGATAATTTCGCAAACAATCTGATAGATGCCTTGCAGAGAAGGCTTAAAGGGCTGAAAGACAGCTCCTCTTCGGAAGAGGATGATGAAGGATTTCAGTGGTCTGATGAAGATGATTGAAGCTATCTACTTATTTTTGATCAACTGGCTCAGAAGTAACGAAATCAAAATTTTCCCTAGAATGTAAGAAAGAAATATGCAGGTTTAATATTGTTGTCATACCTTCGAATGATTATAGATAATTAAAACTATTTTTCCTCCACTGACACGAATTTTCGTTTCTTATTCTTTATTAATATACTTGTATTCTACTATCACCATTTTATTAGCTCTGACTGATCGTGGTACAAAACTTCCAGTTTTTTGCTCGAAAATGATAGAAAAATTAGTCTCTCTCACTTGTTCATTATAAAATTCATCATCAGTACATATTTCAACTTATTGCCTAAAAATACTCATCAATTTAAATCATCACCATACTTTTTTATCGACTTCAACTTGGCTTGCTCAATGAGAATGTCAAGGCTCACCACAAATTCCCATGCAAATACACGTACATGTACGTACATTCATAATAATATCACAATCCACAAACTGACATTCTAGAGAACAAATTTTCAAATATACAAAGCTACAACTGAATTTCATCATTAACCTCACAAAATTGGATCGAAAAAATTCGACAAATAACTTGATCCAAAAAGTTCATCTAACCTCACTTCGAACTTGTGTGTGTGAACTTTTTAATAATGCTTGGTGGGTACACCATAAGCCACCAGTGAAGGTGGAAGGTTCATAGGTACATAAATATTGGCTACAGGGAAGGAAGGTTAGGATTATCATTGAAAATTGGGGATTTTGCTTTTAGGAGTGGGTATATAGAGGAGCAATAGTGAAAGAAATCGTATATAATTGTGTTTCTCGAAAAGGGGATGAATCTATTGAAGATATTACATCTATGAAGATAGTCGAGGAGTAACGGGGACGTATTTTTTCGGATGTGGTGGGTGTTTGGGCATTTTGAGAGATAGTGTACAATACCATTATCAGGACAGGAGCAATCAATTGTTGTTGGGTGGAAGTAATTGAATAGGATACGGATGGTAGAGATTTTTGGCCAACAGCTTTTGAATTTTCTAAACTGTAACCACGTTTCGAAGTCGAGGAATTGGTCGAGTCTATGTTTGTTCCACAATCTATTACAGTGGGACATGACATAGTTTTCTATTATTGAATTGATTTCCGTGTTTCCTATGAAGTCTAGGGCTTCGAATATATCTGTGCTTGTCCAATTCTCCGTGAATTGATTAGTATAGACATGGATTGGTAGCTCAGATATTCTGATATAGATGTTACCCATGTTAGGTTGGTGCCATACGTCCAGGCATCCCCCATGTCTCGTGATAGAGTTATCATTTGATATGAGCATGATTGATTCGTTTGGGTAGAGTGACGCAATTTTGGAGATGACAGTCGCAATTCCAATGCGACACAGGTCAAAGGCTGGGGTTCGATTTTTGAAAGATATACACCATCGTTGGATGGTGTTGCTACGGTACAAGAGTGCTCTGAGTTCGTTTCTGTGCTGAAACACTTTAGTGGCTACTTTAATCGATGTTGAGGTGTTAGTTGTACAAAGGTTGATCACCGTTGAGGGGAGATATCTAAGCTTGCCGCGGCTGTACCATTTCTTAATGATGTCTTGTGATATGAATGCTTTTAGGGTTTTATGGTGTTCGAAAGCGGTTGTATTGGTGACAATGGTGAGTAGGGTGCTGGTGAGAAGTTTGATGGTGAGTAGATCGGTGTGAACGATTGGTAAGGATTTAGAGATTAGTTCACCTCTAGGGAACCAGCAATTGATGATGGAGCCTTCCAGACTCCATATGCTTTCGAAAGCTGCCTCGAAGGGAGAGGAATCAAGAATCATCGGTAAGATATGCGTGTGCGTTGAGAAGATGCACTGAGTGATGAGGATGTTTTTTAAATCCGGTGATATTTTGCTAAGGTTATAGATGTATGGGGCAAGAGAGGTGGCTAAATTGATTGATTGATATTTGAATTTTTGCCAAAAAAGATGAACTCTTCTTATCTGAGGTGAGTATCGGCAGCCTAAGAGGTTTATGTGCGGAGAGTTGGTGTAGCTATATATGTTGCACCCTTGGTGAGGATTACGACCATGAAACTTGGTTTTAGATAGGTTTAAGCTAAGTTTGAATCTGGAAAAGATTTCGCTGATCCTTTTGATTATTTGATCGTAATATCTAATGTTGTTACCTTCTATTAGAATCTTAAGATCGTCAGCATAGAATAGAAATTTGAATAGGACTTTTTTCTGAAGTGATTTTAGTTCTCTGATAATTCGGGCCGTAATGAGTGTCCATAGGAGAGGACCCAAGATACTACCTTGAGGTACACCTCTAATTATTCTTTTTCCTTTGATTTGCTTATCAACTAGGTACCATACAGTGAAGTTCTTCAGATATGACATAATGAGATTTATACACCTAGGGCTGACGTGGTAGAATTCAAGGGTTTCTTCTATGATTATCCATTCGGCTCTGTCGAAGGCTCCCTCAACGTCGAGATCAACCATCAAGTATCTAGATCTGGTTGTGATATCTGCGCATAAACGATGGAAGAAGAATATAGCCTCCGCTACTCCACGATCAGGGATGAAGGCGAACTGAAGTTCCAGGTCGCTATCAGCAATACCACAGATGGTGGAGTTGAGTTCTTCAGCGATGAGAGCTTGGAGTGTCATTCCAGCAGGATGCTGAGAGACAATCATTCGAATTTTAGAGGAGTCTCTCTTTGGAATCGCAGTGGCGCATCCGATGGCCCATTCAGCTGGAAAGATTGCATTTGACCAAGCTGCGTTGATAGCGTTCATGAAGGTGGGAAAAATATTGCAGTCTTGGTAGAAGAGCTTGTTGGGCATAAATTTAGTGTTGCTGACTGTCTTATTTAGGTATTCCTTCACTGTATCTTCATGTAGTATTATTGGAGAGTCAGGTATGTATGTGTTCTTCATCGGAAGTTCAGAAATAGTGAATGTATCGGCGAGTTTACAACGGTTTAGCTCGAGTTCTAACATATGTTCTGGCTCAGTAGAGGCTATGAGGTTTTTTATTTTTAGACTATGAGTGATTTTTCTAATGACTGGCCATGGATTTTTTCGAATATTTTGTCTATCTTCGGATTCAGCTAGTATGTTTTTGAAGAGTAACTCATTCATCAAATTATTAGAAAGCTCATTTATCATGGATTTTAGTTGATTGGGGAGATCGTTAAATGAGTAGCATCTAGATTTTGGAATGAGTCTAGCTAAATTATCGCCTAGGTTATGATTACTGGTTGAGTTGAATTTGATTGGAATAATTCTGTGATGAATGAGTTCTTCTTCAAGTTGTCCTAATTTGATTACAGAGCATGGGAAGGTGGAGTTGATAAGCTGTGAGTATGTGGAGTTAATGTAGCTAGTGTTAATGGTGAAACTGGGGGAGTGTTTAATTGTTAATGAAATAGTAGTAAAGCTGAGTCTATGATCGCTATGGATATCGAAGTAAATGTTGTGAGAGAAGTGATCTAACGAGTGCGAGTCGATACATACATGATCAAGGCAGTGAGTTGAGCCTAGATTGGTACTGAATGTCCATTCAGATGAGTTGGATTTCATGTCTTGTGCAGTGAGGAAATTTTTTAAAATAGCACCTTTGACTGCTGACTGCGATACAGTGGTGGAAATACTTGGTAAGGTGTCGGCGTTGAAATCGCCGCACATTATTGTTGTGTTGGTGTTGAAGACTTTGCATTTGGCAAGGATGCTGTACAAGTTTTTTGCGAAACGCTTGGGTGAATAGCCGCTCGGTATGTAAACTGCACAGATGAGCATTGATAAGTTGCTGAGGAGGATGAAGCAAGAGTTGAGATTTTTATCGAAGAAGTGACAAGAAACCCTCATTATGGAGTTGATGAATATGGCTGATAGCGAATTGTTACTGTTCGGGAACTGAATTTTCACATAGTTGGTTGGGTGGTCGTTGGGTGTGTATTCGGTGATGATGCAGATGGTAGGTTGATAGGTGGTTAGTAGATTGTTGAGGGCTTCGATTGACTTTCTGCTTCTTTGACTATTGCCATAAAATAATTTTATGGCGATATTTTTCGCCATAATCAATGCGAGCGAGTTTGGAACGAATAATGCGGTCACGAGTTGTACATTTCAGATCGAGAGGATGATGATTGGCATTGGGGCAAGAGAGACATTGGCGAGATCTACCTTCAGGCGCTGGTGGATTGGTGCATTGTGATTGTATGTGCCCGAGTTTTGAACATTTCTTGCAAATCGGTACATAAATAGAGTCTCTGATTTGGATTTGTTTATCTCGAGTTTTGAAATTTCTTCCTGCGAGCAAGTGGCGGCAGTTAGCTTCGACTTCAAAGATAAAGGTTTTGGTGTTTCTAGCGGCATTTGACCATGAGGTGATTAGCTTGGGAGAGGAATTGAGAGTATCGCTGTGTTCGTGGTTTGCTTCGCAGATGAGGCTCCAGGCATCATCCGGATTGACATTTTCGCAGTCAACTGTGACCTTAACTCTGGGAAGAAATTTTCTAGAGAATTTTGGGTTGGAGCTTGGGAATTTCTCAGCGATCGTATTGACCGCTTCAAGAACAGGGCAGCTATTGGCCTGTCCTTGGCAAACACAGATGCTGTCGAGGACGATGATGTTGGCTCTCCAGCTAGCAAAAATTCTAGGAAGGGATTTTGCTAATCTCATGATCTCTTCTTTAGCTTGAGAAGAAAGACCTCGAATGGAAATGGTGCCCGAGCAGCAATTAAGATTAGAGTGAAAAGTATATTCTCGACCCCAAACTCCTTCATGATTCGGAATATCTCTAATATTGATTCCATTTTCTCGCTCAATACGAGCTAATCTTTTCCTCATGAAACAATTTTCTTTAATAATATTTTCAAAACTAGAGATTGCATTAGCGGGTAAGGCATCTGGTGTTAGATTAGGTGAAGAGTTGTTATCATGAGGTGGTGAATCGCTGCTCTGGCCCTCATTATCTTCGGAATCTTTCTCACTTTCAGGTGGGTTGGAAAGTTTGGTTTCAACTGCTTGGAGGAGGATTGATAGATTGTGGGCAACGATTTCAATACGATTTTTTCTAGTGGCAGTCATTTTCAGCTTCGAAGAAGTAACAAATTCAGAGTGGCTTTTGGATAGAGCCACACTGAGGCTAATCAGGACCAAGAGGTCGATGGATGTAAGAGATTCAATTTGTATTTTTTCATTTACCATTGATTTGAGAAGAGATTCGAATTGCTGTGCATCGGTTGAGGCTGGTGTGTGATCGATGGTGTCTTCAATGATTGTTGGGGATCCATTTGATGATGGTGACTCCAGCAATGATCGTGATGGTGAGACAGGTGAGATATCAGGAGGGTGTAATGGTGTGAGATGGCTACTTTGTGGAGTGATGGGATTGTTGCGACGTGAATATGTGCGGATTGGTGTTGATGATGGTCGAGATGAGGTAGGCGCGGAGGAAGCAGCTTGGGCAAAAGTGAGTGGGGCTTGAGGCTGGGGTATGACACTGGCCAGACACTCGTCGAGACCGTCCGAGACCATACTGTCATTGGAGGTTCTTGACACGTTCATGATAGAGGCGATTTTGAACTCAAAACTTAATTAAAAGGTTGACTAATTAATTAATTAATTGAATTTTTCGATAAAAATGAACTGAACTTTCCAATCACATTGGCCACCAGAGGGCAAGAAACTTTCATCGCGAGTTTGAAACGCATTTTCTAGAATATTCACTCTGTTTATGTTTTGAAAATTTTGTTGAAGCTGAATTGTGTGATTTTGATTGGGGTTTCTTGATGATTAAAATGAAGTGTTCATTGATTTTATTCGTCTAAATTGTGATTTAATTTAATGTTCTCATGATGCTTGCTGTAGCTTTACTCCGTAATTGTCAGTCAGCACGTCGTTTGTTGGTGAACGATGTTGCCCGGAGTAATTTTGCTCCGAAAAGCTTATTCAGAAGTGAAGCTCGTTCAACAAGAATTCAGCAGAGTGAAAGTATTCCTTTGAAGGAGAGAATTCTAAGGCCTACCGAAGGTACACCATTTGTTTTTGGTAAAGCTGCACTTGCTGGTGGATCAGCTCTTGGATTAGCATCGTTGTGCTACTACGGTCTAGGATTAT
The DNA here is from genome assembly GCA_003956705.1 of Brevipalpus yothersi. NCBI lineage: Eukaryota > Metazoa > Arthropoda > Arachnida > Trombidiformes > Tenuipalpidae > Brevipalpus > Brevipalpus yothersi. The sequence continues at coordinate 76,817 of QZCP01000679.1, read as the reverse complement.
CCAATCAAGCTGGAGCCATCGATCGAGCAGCGTAAGTAACAAACAAACGTAACTACGTAATGTACTTGTATCACCTTCATTAACGTTTAATTTTTTTCTCTCAGATTATGGCCTGAATATGTGAGAGAAAGGATTCGAGCTACTTTCGGATATTTTGGTGCTAGCATCGTGGTAGCCGCTAGTTCCGCCTATGCAGCCACTCATAGTCCAACCATAATGAGAATGGCATCGTCCGGCTCGATCTGGGCAATTCTTGGTACCATGGCTGTTCTGATCGGAGTTGGTGCTGTTGCACAATCGATTCCTTATCAGCCTGGTTTTGGCTCGAAGCAATTGGCTTGGCTTACCCACAGTGCCCTGATTGGTGGACTAATGGCCCCTCTCTCAATCTTTGGTGGGCCTCTGATTATGCGAGCTGCTTTCATCACTGCTGGAGTCATAGCATCACTTTCTACCGTTGCTATATGTGCTCCAAGTGAAAAATTCTTGAATATGGGAGCTCCTCTCGCCATGGGTTTTGGAGCTGTTTTCGCTGCTACCATGGGTGAGCATCTCATTCGATAATTCGTTTCACTCTAACATTATTTTGTCATTTTATCTTATAACTTTTCTTTTTCACTTTTCAGCCTCTCTCTTTTTCCCACCAACTACAGCGCTTGGTGCCAGCTTGTATTCAATCTCTATCTATGGCGGACTTCTTCTTTTCTCAGCTTTCATGCTTTACGATGTTCAAAAAATCGTCAGAAGGGCCGAGCACACTCCTTACAATTCTATGAGACCCTATGACCCAGTATCAAAGTAAGTGCACCTGAACCTTGTCCCACCTACTTCCTTGTGTGGAAAACTGTTGCACTCTTTCATACCAATCTTCTATTTTCAGTGCTATGTCTGTATTTATGGATACTGTCAACATTTTCATCAGGATAGTCCAGATTCTTGCGATGAATGGAAATAGAAAGAAGTAGTTTAATTCACACAAATCAGCAAAATTCTATTCCTTGATCCCCCAGAGTTTCACCAACAGTTTGCATCGATCTAGCTGAGGAAAGATATTCCCAAGTTCTGTTGACTAGGACAAATATTGAATCACCGATCATGAGTCTTCTACGGGATAATGTGCTCCGCTATTCTCCGAGCAACATGTTTACTCACCAAAACTGTCTCATTTTTGAATGAAGCGATGTAAATAAAATTGTATCCTGTGAAATATAGACGCTCTGAATAGTTAGTCAGGTTGCACGGACCAAAAAAAAGTTTTCAACTCATAGACTTAAACATTGCGGATATTACAGCAATGTTTCTACTGGGGTTAACCCAGATTTGGAGAACGTCTAAAAACCAATACAACACTGGTTGGGATGTATTTTTTCTCAAACAGTATTGTACTGGTTTTAAAAAATGATAATACTCGTTCCCACTTTATCCTCTCTCTCTTTCTCTCGTTCTCTCCAAAAATTTGAAAAATTTGGAAATTGATAGGCTTTGCCCATTGGGCCATCGATTTGAATTTTATTGAAAAGAAATTAAGAGAGAGAGAAAAAAAATTAAAGTGTGTAAGGCTTTTGTGTACGTTGTGTGTGGCATTTAGTATCAAAACACGATCAGTGGAAGAAATATTGGCACCATTAATTCTTCAGGTGTGTACCTAGACTTTCTCTTGTGTATGTTTTGATTTTCAACATCCGCTGCCTCATCCAAACTGATTAATTTGAGTTACTCTGTGAATGTGGATGTAAAAATCCTATATTTCCTCTTGTTTCAGCTTACTACTCTGGTCAATTCACATGAGGAAAACAAAAAACAATGTGGCCCATCGAGCGATAAGCGAGCCCAAGTTTGAGTGGCCGCTGTCGAGAAGGCAACCGAAAATTTTATCACTGATAGAGAGTAGATCACAAGAGAAAATGATGATTTTCGGGATAAAATGACCGAAGCCGTGAATGAAGTTTGTGATGCTGCCCAAAAAATGTCTAAGGCTTCGAGACAATTTGCTGAGGATCCATGTTCATTCGCCAAAGATGGTCAATGATCCGTGAAGCTAGGAATCTACTTAATCGGGAGCTGATATCCAAAATTAGTTTGGAACTTGTGATTACTAAGCCTGCGAGTCAAAGATATTAATTCAAATTGAAGCACAGAATTGGGAAAATGAGCATTTAAAAAGATAGATGCTCAGTGGACTTATCGAAAATATTTATCAAGCCGATTCTCAGACTAATATAAACTCACAAATTGCTTCAAAATTCGATTAGTTAGGAAATTTTTCAACAATTTCTTTCCTGTAACCGAAACTGAAAAAAACGAGAAAAGTGAAGAAAGCGAGGCAACTTTTTCCCTGCGAATCATATAGATACACGGAAAGTAAATTTGTTCACAGAAAAGAATCTTATGATTACTGACAATTTTTTGTCGTTCCTCAATTACTGATGTTCCAATTGGAAATTGTAAAAGTTCCATATGACACCAATATACTCTTCCAATAAATTCATTTAGTCGAACGAACAAAACAACCTCTTTGGAATATTGGGTTGAAATCAAACTCAACTTGACTCCGAATTCATATCGTGCTTCGCAGTCACACTAGCATCAATGCAGATCGAGTTCTGCCAAATAGTGGTAATTTCAAATATTCATAACGATAGAATGGATCAATCCAGATGAACTAAAGATTTTCGATCCTAGAATTGCTAAAGTGAAAGGTAAGAGTTATCTTCCAAAGAGGTATACATCCTTCGTTCAATCTATGTAACCGATGGACGTGATAATGTTCATTCGATTTTATTCATTCTTCGTGTAGAATGACATTCTCCAGGTGAAAATTGGTGAAAATTGTCACAAAGAGAGAAAAATTATCCATCATGAATGGGAGGACATTGTCTTGCTTTTGGCTTTCATATCTCTTCAAAATTATACTTTCACTTCCGTTTCTCATCTTAGATAGATAGCCACATTACTGGACATCCTTTTATTTATCTATTTCAGTTTTTCACTCTCACTTTTATTATGCGCAGTTTTCCTTATTTAATGTAAAATTCTGGAGATTGATTGTCTTGAAGTGTTCCATAAACCAAGCACAAACTCCACACAGCATGTTACAACATCTCTACCATATGGTTAAAAAAAGCAGGAAAAGCGAGAAAAGCGACGAAACTTTCTTCTCGAAAGCCGAATGGATATAGAGAAAGCAAATTTGTTCACAGAAATCTCATCATTACTGACAATTTTTCTTTCGTTCCTCGATTACATAGACAGACAATCAAAGATCTTCGTTTGGTGTATGCCAAAACAAGGAAGGAAATTATTGTTAATAAGAAGGGGATGGAGAAATTAATCAACCGTCTAATCATAGCCTCATGGTCAAACCTAATCAGATAGTCAGTATACTTGGAATAAAAATAAGTGAAAAACGCTGAAAATCTCTCAACTTGGTTTCAATTAATCTACCTCTACTCACCAATCCATGTCTCTTTAACAAGAACTTGGATCGGGAGAGAAATTATAATTCAGTTTTGATCTCTTATTCGTTACAGTATATTAATTTGTAGAAACCTCAATCAGAAATGATTGATTTAAGAGTATATTGATATGCTACTCAGTGTAATGGGCAAATAATTAGACTCGTACACGCTCAACTGTTTGACAGTCAACGGAGAGATGTCAATCAAATTTTCAGTAATTGTGAAGAATTTATATTTTTTATATCATTCTTTGACTCCACGAAATTAATCAAACATCTGGGTGAGAAGAATATCGATTTCTTCCATGGAAGAGGTAGCTCTAAATTACTGGCTACTAATTTACCAGTACTTTACTGGGTTTTTTCATCTATGAGTCTTCGAATTTACAAGAATCGATAGAAAATGACGTCCAAGATTTCCATCTTTATCACCCTGGTTGTTTTCCTATCACCGATAGTGTCGGAAAGCGAAGTTGATCCTGATTTATCAGGTCGCATTAGTCAAATAACAAAAACATTTTGTGACCCTAAAGCTTCGAGCGTTCTTATCCCTTCGTACTTGGCTCAGAAAGAGGCAACAGAAAAATGCTTGAAAGTGAGTTCCTCAGATTTTTTATTCTGATGTTAATGAAAATTATTCCTCCGATTAAGAAACATTCGATCCCAGAAAAATGTTCTCAGATGAAATATATCGGATCAAATCCTACAGAAATGGGGTGAGATTTCGAGTTTTCCTCATTTTAATTACTAGTACTCATTCCATTCTATTGTTGATTCTATTTTGATCAGAAACCAAGACAATTGCAAGAAAAATGCTGAAATATTCCTCAAATTGGTAAGGAGAGCTCAATTAGTTGAGTAATAGTAAATTTTGAACATTTCTCTATCCATTTACAGTTGATGTGTTATAATGATGCCACACGTGAGCATCCAAAAGTGGGGAAGGTAAATATTGAAGTTTCTAAAAATTTTATCCCAATCTTAGTACTCATGTATATATACCACAATTCTTTTGTCCAGGTGTGTGCCAATATGGGTTTGATAGCTCAAACTCACGAGGCTCAGAAACAAATATCGGATCTTAGAAAACCATTGAAATCAAAATAACAATGACCACCAGGCTGAGAGAATTGGGAGAATTACAAATATGAATACATGTATATGATTGATGTGATTCTCATTGAAATTTTCACAAATTTCTCAATTGATACAGGATGTTTATGAATTTCTAACAGGGTAGTCTGATAAATAAATACTGGCCCATGAATCTTTTGAAGTCAATGAGAATGTTGAGTGACAATTTCAATTCAACGGTGTAAGTTCTGACTCGCACTCTGATGGACAATATCACTGTGAGCAAGACGAGTAGAAATGGTATTATGGATAATTGTCCAGTGGCATTGTTCTCCACAACTTCACCATTATCTGATGCATTTTCTGTAGGTTTGAAGATTTCTAGCATTCGCAGTCAACATTACAGGAGAGAGCAAGAAAAAAGATAAGGTCCTTTTCAACAAAGTAGAGCTCAGGCATCGTCTCATCATTTCATCCTGGCTCTCTCGATTTGAATCAGTGGATATCGGCGAGGAATATTCTCATTTACTTGAATGAGCATTGATATGATCAATTTATGGATGTTTGATGCTCGAAAATGAGCATGGTCAAATTTTCAATCATCAATATTTGAGAAAGATTCAATGCAATCTTCTAGCAAACTAGAAGCTCGCTAGAAAGAGCTCATCTGGCCAATATGAGTCTCAGTTACAAAATTCATGGCAATTATCTGATGAATTTTTTTTGATTACTCGATCTAAGGACTGAGAAAAGTTTGATTAAAATCTGAAATGAATCTCATACTAGCGATCAGCATCATCGAGAAGGAAAACGCATCTACTAGTTCATCTTGAAGTAATACGATCTGAGTGATTGCATCGTGCTGTTGTTGACTTGCATGGTATTTTCTGCAATCCACTCATCAAGTGATTTTCATCCATTGCTGAGAAGCATACTTCAAAAGAAAGTGAGAAAAAATTAGAAGCCGAGATAGAGAGATTCAAAAATGATAAAAGCTCCAACTCAAATGCGTATTAAAACGAAGAGTCAAAAATAATCGAATCACAAGCCTTGAGAGCTCCTGAGACCCCCGGAAATGAGCTTTTCCTGTTCAGCTTGACTCAAGAAGTTAAACTGTTTGTGATGGCCAGCAAATCACGGAAAATTAGTTTTAGATATACTTGCGTGTCTAAATATGCATCTTACTCATCATATAGAAAACACAGAGCTGATGATTTAATTTTGAGATCCAGGTTTAGTGTTGATAATGACATCTTTATGGCTAATTCGAGTGTATTGATCAAAATTGTGAATGGCTTGGTTAAAAAGAGGGGTGCCATAATCGGGTATCGTGGACGGATTGTGGCTCTTGAACCGTGGCAGATTTATCTAAAAGAAGGAACGAAAAGGGATATCAAGTGCGCACTTTGCAATAGTGGAGTTACGAGTTTGAGATCATGGATCGATCATATCAATCGAATGGACTGTATAGCGATCAAACCATGTCACTTCTTGCCAGCTTTGAGTTCCATTCGATCATTGAACATACTGCAACCAATGATACCACATAAAAATTTGCCGGATGTTCCCGACCCACTGGAAGGCATTGATTGGGATGAAATTCTTGAATAGTTATACATTTTTGGATAACTTCTTTATACTCATCTTGTAGTAGATGGCATAAAAAGTCCGTAACGGGACAAATTATACATCTACATATGCTCTCAAGTTTCTTATGATAAACTACGTATGCTCTCAAGTTGATAATAAAGTTGAACTACTCCCTGGCTTGGCTAGAGACATGTAACTTTTTCTTGAAACCTATGATCTAGCTGTCATTAGGTTGAAATCAATGTTCCATGTTGCGTGATTATAAGAATAATTACTAATCACTTATTTTTGACTGAATATGAAGCTCAATACTGGAAACTCGGGTCTAAGAGAATGCACTCCTTAAGTTGTCTTTTCTCTTTGCACGAAAACAGAACATTCAAAATGACTATCCAGTTCAAGAATGAATCAAGATTTGTGAAAAGAATTCAATGTTTTTTATCAGTATAGTCTATCAACTATTTACACTCCCACTACGAATCGAATCAGGTGATAGTGATGACTCATAGAAAGAGAGCCTAACATCTCCAATCGGAATATCTCTTGCATTTGGGTCGATAAGCTTTGGTTGATAGATGAGGTCAGATCCATCTGTTCTAACAGAGGAACATGAGAGCTGATGAGATATTGGGTTTGAAGTGGCTCCTGGAGTGATTATGTTATCATCTAAGCCATCGTCCAGTTGAGGTTTGTAGGAAAACATAAGCGATTTTGTGTATGAAAAGAAGGAAGCCAGGAAACTCCAGTAGACTAGTGGTGTAAAAGTGGTGAAATACAAGTAAACCGTTACATCTACTATGCACATTCCAATGATTTGATGATTGTGATAGAGAGCTGATCCAATTGCTTGGATCAGATTCAACAAGAAAAGGGCAAAACAGTATCGATAGAAAGTTGGTTTGTCTGCGGAGGATAAAATTTCAGAATTAGCAAAAATGAATTGTTGATTTAGATGGATGTATCATGTTTACCTGGAAGTGGAATTCTATGACGACAAGGCATCCATGGCAAAAAGCTTAGATAGAAGTAGATCAAACCGAAGAAAGCACTGGTACAAGACCAAAAGATCATTCCCCCATGACCGAAGAGCCGTGTTTTTTGTGAGGCAAAATAAAATTCTTGGTCAGGATTGATGAACTCAAGACTACCTTGAATGGTTGAATAAACCAAGGAAATACATGAAGTGACCAGCAAGACTCTTTTGATGGATGTACGACTATCCAGATGCCCGAAAGCTAAGCAAAATACGACCACAGATATTTCGGTCGCAAGAAGGAAAAATCTAACAAGAATCCAAAAGATTATGCCAACTTCTTTCCCAGGCTCTGATGTAGCGGTAATTATCATGGATAGAAAGCATCTGAGCAAACTTATAGATACATTTAAGCAGACAAGAGCGTAGAAAGTGAAAAGAACAGGAGATATGGTTGCTTTTAATCGTTGTCGTGTACTTTTGAACTTGAAAACTAGAAAAAGGAAGAAGAATAAATTTGGAGCAGCGATGAGAACATCCCATATATGAAGCCTGGATAGAAGAGAAAACAAAAATGGAAGTTAGTATCTCATTTTGATTGAATCTATGTTTTGTTTTTGAATCAGTCATGATGTTGATAATGACTTACGCCACCAATACCAGGAGGATTGCAAAACACATGAGATCAGATTGATAATCGTGATCTGATCAATTAACTTACCCTGTTTTTGGAATATCTTGGTACAAAATCCATTCACAAATATGATAGTCTGTTAAAACATCAGGACCAATGTCAGAGGCATTAGATGAGTTGGACGATGAGATTAGCTTGCCTTCATGGGAAACATTTTCAGCAAAAAAAGATGATTGATTTGAGGGTGGTTCTAGTAGGAGAGAATAATTGGTAGCCATTGAACTTCCACCATTTATGCCATGAATATGACTAGTTGAGTATGAATCATTCATGACACTTAGGCAAGGAAAATTACAAGATGGAGAAGAGGAAGAAGAAGAAGAAGAAGAATATAGAGAAGAAAAGATAAGACAAAAACAAATTATCTGTCCAGTCTCGAGAGGAACAGAAACAAAGTGTTTCGCTCAACTTTCACACGAATCAAAAGTAAGGCCACTCAAGTGAACAGAAAACTATACACATATAAACACAAGCCAAATCAGATTTGAACGATCATCAAAATATGGAACACAATTCCAACATAATTCATAATACTCCAAATGGTGTAAATCAGTAGTACTAATGAGATGTTGATGTTGGTATTGGTATTGGTGTAAATGATTACAAAATTGTGGACCTAATCAGATAAAACATGCAAAACGATGTACATATACAAACATTTAAGCGAAGGCGTAAACAAAACAAATGAGAATGATACTGATCATGCACAGTTGAGCTTGACAAGTGATGTTGAAGCTTTATTTTATCAAACGTTTGAAGAGATGTTGAAAAAGTTTTCGGAAGAAGTGGTTTTTGAATTTACAATTTGCAATTTTCACATAGGATACGAGCTGAAATTTATCAATTTATTGGTTTATCGGCGATTGTGTTTGATCACTTCCTGATTGGAGCAGTTTTATCTTGCTTGTTATTTATTTGCATCTTCTTTGGAAAAGACTAACGAATTTTTGATTCCTCTTGAGGACTAGACAGATAATTGTACAGTGTTAGTAGATAAATTATGAGGCTGCTCAGTGAAAAAAGATTTCAAGATGCACGAAATTTAGTGTGAAAAGTTGATTGATGAATAAATTTTTTTCATGCTTTGCCTGTATACTGTCAGGACTATCGTACTTAAATTTCAAAACTTTATTCTCTTTGATAATTGTTTATTTGATCTGTGTTAATGAACGCATTTTTAACACAAAATATTACAGACTAAGAATGATGATTCAGTGTAAGTGTGAAAATCTTTATCAAGATCCTTTCACAGATTTCCTTTTGTTTCTCATCATAGGAGTTATACTAGGCAATTTGAACACGGTGTGACATGTGGTACAAATAGGAATGAATTTACATGATATGGATAAGCATACAGAACAAACATAGCCGATATCTATTAAAGTTCGATGACAGAAGCATGTTGCCTTATAACTAATCTTTTTTTGTGTTGGTAGGACTAATTTATTCCTCAATTCAATATCGGGTAACATTGTCCACACCAAGTATTCCAGGAAAGCATTCACATTTGAAACTCTCATATAAAGACCACCGGTCAGATCACAACCTTGTTGAAATACGGTAGCAATTTGACTAGGCTCCTCAACTTCGGACGGTCCAAGGACACACACATCAATAGGTATTCCAATTTTTTGAGCAGTAAAATAGATATTCATAAAATTCATGTACTGAGATGAAAATGCTGAAGAATCGTAGGCATTGGTGGCGATTATCGTGATACGAGATGAATTAAATTCAGCTTTATGCTTTTGAATACAACACATTCCGATAGCAAGTGCACCAGAAATCATGGGATAAAAAGACATTCCATTGCTATTTCGTGATTTGTCCATATTTTGTAAAAATGATCGACACTTTTGGACAGATATTCCGATTTGTTGATGAACAGTTTGTGATACTCGAGCAAACACTTCATGTTGTCCATCCATTTTCTTATCTCTCACACCAATATCTTCACTCAATGGATACAAAATATCATTACCAGCACAATGTGAACCAATAATATTGATCTTATTTTCACTGTCCATCACAAGATGAGTATTACAAAAAGCGGTCACCGAATTGAGACACTTTTCATAGCCACTAGAATCTGGGCTCTTATCATTACCACTACGTGATGACAACAAGTGAGTAGCCGGTGAAAGATCAAGAATTAAAACAATATGAGTTTTCGTTTGAGATGTCATTGTTCCTATTCTCAATTACACACAATCAATCACCACACTTCCAATTAATTAGAATTGATGTGATCTGACCAATTCATCTGATGAACTTTATCAGGATGAACATGTGTGTATGTTTACATGATACAAAAAAATGTGGCGCTGATGTAAGCGCGCTTTATTTTTCATTGTTATTGTGATATGAACACATGATTTTGATGATTAAAAAGTCGGCAATTTTAATTGAATTGTTTGGCAGTGTTAATTGAAAGATAGTTATTAGATAGTGTGCCAATTGTGTTCCTGGTGATCTTGAGAGTTTGACTGTGTTTCTTTGCCAGTAAGTGTGAGACTGGCATCACAAGACAATTCTGTCGACATGAACACGAGATCGAGAATTTCCCAGGTAAGTTTGTGTGTGTAAAAGTTGTCCACATCTTGACGAAGCGTCTTTTTTCTCTAATTTTGATTGATTTAATTGATTGATTATCTTGTATTTGTCATTTTAGAATATAAGTTCTGATGAGAAGAGAAAGAAGGAGATTGCTCGAGAATATCAGTCTATAAATCAGGATCTCAAAAGACTTAGTGAAACACAAATCACTGCTCGAGATATTCAAGATAAATGCGAGAATCTCACCAAAAATCTGACCAAAAGTGATAGTCTTTCCAAAGAAATATTTAAACTGCAAGCCAGTAAACTAGTTGAACATGATGCTGAATATATGAGAGATGTCTCACAAATTAATCAGCTTGTCGTTAAAGCCTTGGCCATAGATGCGAAAACCTTTGATCCGAATATTTTTGCCGAGAAACTCATAACTCGTATCGGTTTATCTAGGTATTTGATTTGATTTGATTTCTCTCTATCATTTTGTTTAATCATATTTTCATCATTCGCAGAGATCCAGAAACAGGAGAGGCTACTCTTGATACTGATGCATTTGTATCTTTTGGAAAGTCATGTTCATACTTAATCAACACAGCTCCAATAACGCCTTATATGTATGGAGCTTTTGAGCCCGGTTCAGTCCACATACCTCCCAAAAGAACGAGAAAAGTGGTCCAAAAGGACAAGGATGCAATTAGTTCAGAAGTTGTTAAACCGACAACTTCCTCTGAAGTCGGGGATGATGATCTCAAGAACGGGGTTGAAGTGGAGCAACTTTATAAAAAGATAGTCCAAGCGTGTGAAGACTCTGATGAGACCAAAGTTAGATTCGAGAAAGTTTTGGTTGATCCTGAGTCTTTTGGTAAAACTGTGGAAGGAATTTTTCATCTATCTTTTCTGATCAAGATGGGAAGAGTGGGAGTCATCAATGATAATCAAGGACTTATGTTGAAGCCTATTGAGGTTGTTGAAGGACAGGAACGACCTGATCAAAGTGAAAATGTTCAAACTATCATGTCTTTTAACATGAGAGACTGGAAGAGATGGATCTCAGAAAATTGATGACATAAAGTGATTCCCAATTTTCTACCAAAATTCATATGATGTGAGAGAAAGAGATAAACTTCGAGATAAAAGTAAATATGATTGTCTTGTTACAATTTTTGAAATGAAATACAGTCTTTGAACACAATATCAACTCCGAAACGGAACAAGAGGTAAACATTGATTACGATTAGAAGACATAATTACAACCAACAAAATAACAGTCGACACTTTTTTGTGTGTGTCAAAAAGGAATGATTATGTTGTTTAACGATGGAGAGATATCAGAGCGTACTTGCTTCTTTGTCAATGTCGCTGGGTACGTTGAAACTGAGATCAATGTCATTCTTCCAGTAGTAAAAAGGTGGTCCGAAACTGAAGCAGTACTGATTGCTCAGTATCTTATTTCCATCTACATAATACATCATATAAAAATTACACATTTCATCATCTCCAGTCGGTCCTACAGACACCGCGTGGTCAAGATAGTTATCCATTGTACATCGAGCGGCTACTACATCGTTTTCTTTGATGATCAATGATTTGTTTTCGACGGGATAGAACATCTTCAATCGAAAAAGGAATAATATTAGAAGAATCGAACATGATAATATTTATTTCATCTATTACCTGAGGCAATTGAGGATTGTGTTTACCAATGAGAGTCCAAGTATTGTCCCTGATCATCCATCCTGATACAACTTTGCCCAATTTGTGAGTATGAGTACGGAAAGCAAAGGGGTGAAGCTCGAGAGGTTCTTTTATCCGGCAAGTAGTTTCCATATGTTCTGAAAAGCATAGAAAATAATCACTCATTCAAGTGAATAGGGAAGAAGCCGAATAGCAACTGATCGCAACAAATCTCCATCCATCTAGTTCTCGAGTGAGGATTATTCTTTCATGCTAGCATGAGGCTAGAAACCTCACTCAAGATTTGGATAAGGAATTCTGATCTGAACATTCTGGAGAAGCGATTCTCTCGGAAAATTCTCAAATCAAGACAGACTCAAATAGATGTTAAGATATGCTCACCATAGCTGTCTGCTGGAATTCTTCCACCAGTACCAAGAAGAAGAACACCCGCCCTTCTAGTTATCCTTTGAGAAGAGAGACGAGTAATTTTACGATTAAAAGATTGATTGAATGAATAGATTTTTTTTCTCTTACTTGTTTGTATCACCTGGCAGCAGATTCAAAACGATACCAGAGCTATCTCTTTCACCATCTATTGGAAAAAATAATCGTGTTAAAGAATGAGAAGGTGATCGAGATTAGAAAAATTACTCACTCTTAAAAGGCTCGATCGTAGCGTAATGGACTTGAAGAACGAGAAAATCGACTCCAGTATCAGGGCCAATCTTGAAGCCAACTCCTTCGGGAAGCGCAAGCTTCGGAGCATCCATTGCCCAAGCATAGAGGATTTGAGATTGTCCTCTACATGGTCCAGCTTTTCTCATTAGACTTCGACTAGCAGACATTTCACCACAATCCCATATCACTCGAGGAGTATCTCGCTCATAATAGCCTGGAACTTGGCATCCATATATCAACATATGATGGACTCTTTGTTTGGTAGCATTTGGTAGGAATTCAGTTATGTAGCGATTCGAATCGCGTGGAACTCGGAATGATGTACACAAGTAAGCATCCTCCTGTAAAACAAGCAGATTGTCAGGACTGAATTCCTTCCTACAAGAAACGATCTACTGTAATTCTTCTCTAAGTAACGGTAAAATGAACCATATTCAATATTCGTTTGCATGTCAGGGAATGATGTTCAATCATTGGTATAGTATAAATAGCTAGACACTTTCATACATGAAGACTATACACCAGAAATGTGATACTTCAGAATATTAAAAATAATAAATCAATTCATGGTAACGTCAGCATACGGTTTTTGACAACGAAACAGAGAAGAAGCACTAGAGCAGATCCGTACTATTATTCTACTATTATCAGAGTTTTTGAGGAGAAGCTAACGAATTCCTTCCAGTTTATCACCACAAGTGTGTGTTAAAATAGAGGAATAATCACAATAGATTAAGTGGATAGGAATAAATGTCCAATGAAAGTAAGATATGTTCCAATTAATATGATTAATTTTACTCACAACGAGAGGCTGAACACTTGGCATATGAAGAGGGAATGTTTCCTCTTCATTGTTTTCACACGAGATATAAGCGATAAACAAAAGTAAATAAATAAAACGTATCATCAAAACTCTCATTATCAACAGAAGATAATATATCAGATTAGATTACATCTCACAGATAAAACAATCAATTTTCGGAGAAAATTCTTCCTCCATCGGAATCAAGATACAAGGGAATACTCATCAACACTCCTAGACTTGTGGCATTTGAATCTCCATATTATCAAGCGTAACTGTTCTATCGGGTGCTGCCACCTTAATCTGAACAAGAATTCTGATTCCATCATGCAGCTTAGATGATGAATGCTTGGAATACTCGTAGGCGGGATTGACTGTTCAGAGTGTAATAAAGGGGAATATTCTTAGGAGCATTCAAATTCTCCTGAAGAGAGAGAAAGCGAGAGCAATCGATTGATTTAAGAACATGTAGCTTGCACAATAATCGCTCGGTTGTACGTTAGGGGAGTTTCGCAATCCTAAATAGGGAAAATTTTCCGTATTGATCGATTGGATTGAGAAAAGGTCTTCCAGGATTAAATGTTATGATTAAACTAGAGAATAGGTTAGTTCAGGAGAAATTGTCGATTCGCTCCCCAATTTTCATTAAAACGTGGCTCTAAGCTTTTCAAAGAGAAGAGACAAGATTATTTTATATTCTAGAGTTTTTACATAAGAATTTAACTGTCAATAGTGAAATCAACATTTTGATATGATTACATCTGTAACAACATTTATACTTCAATATTCCCAAGAAATTCATCAGTCTCTGAATCTAGTATAGGATCCATTGAACTATTGAAAGGTTCATTAAGCTCATCTAGAAGTCCATTTGGCAAAGGATCCATATCACTCAGATTGGTTCCTTGAGATGAAGCTTGGTCCATCGGTACATCTTGATTTGATTCATTACAATCAATTCGTTTGGTAATAAGTCGGTGTTCGATTTCTTTGGGTTGATCAAAATTGTAACTTTCATTTCCCGAGTCCTCTCCATTGATCTTTACAACAATATTCTCAGACTTGAAAACAGATCGGAAAATAGCTTCGAGCTTGGCTCCTTTGACTGATATCGAACGATTGCCAGCCGTCTTGAAATCAACTACAAGTCCATTCGTTTTTCCCGTTGGAACTTCCAACTGTGATAAGAAAGAGCAAACGAGAGGCTGATCATTGAGACCATCCATCGCTTCATCTGTTGATGGTGAAGGAGTGTCAGTCCTTTCGCTTTCGCTGAACGATCGTCCTTTCAAAACGCTAGGAGTTTCGATATCAGTATCTATCTTATCACTACCGTTGAATGATTGTGGGGTTGAGGATCTTGAAGTTTCTATAATTCTAGGCTCCATTCTAACACTTTCAAAAGGTAACCGTGACACTGAAGGTCGAGGTGTTTCGAGAATCTTAGCCTCTTTCGGACTATTTTCATCTGATTGCTGTGGTGATGAAGCTTTAGATAGTTCAAGGGTCGTAGATTCATTGGAGCAGCCTTCATTGGACTCATCTTGTTTCTTCTTCAAAGGACATTTATGATATGGAGATGGTCGGAATGAGCCTCGAAATTGTAGAACTCGCTTACCAGATCCATTGAGAGCGAGTTTATCCCTCAAAGAAATGATTTTTCTCTTAGAAGGAGTACCTGGCGAAGGATTTTCCGCTGGCATGGAGTCACTAGAAGAAATGAACCCTGAAAAAATAGGAGGAAGATAGAAAATTATAGAAATTTGCTTTTCTTAGACTTGCGTAAACAAAAAGAAAACTTTCAGCTTGATGAAGAAACTTGAGATGGGAAATTGACTCACCAGGATAAGGAGGTGGAATATCGCAAACATAGGTAAGGCCATGTGGGGGAGATTCGTTGAACTGTTGGAACGGTAGAACAAGACCAACCGAATGATTTGGTTTATAAACATCATCAACTGTAGTTTGGTTATAGCTATCGGGATCTGGTCTTGGACATTGAGAGAGAGATTGACATCCCGATACAACAGAGTTGGCATGAGCTCGCTCAGCAGCATCTTTAATCAACTGTGTGAATACCTCAGCCTCATCTACGTTGAAATTAAGTACAAACACGAGCTCTTTGAGACCAAAAACTTTACCGGTGACAGAATCAGAGCTCAAGGATTCCAGTGAGAGGGTGGACATTGCGAAGAAAGGTGCCGAGAAAGATTTGACACTAGCATTTTGGCCAGCTGAAGAGGTGAAAACAATCCTATGTGTTGTCAAAAAGATTCTTCCTTTCGTCTGATGGGGAGAGAGAGTAAACATTTGATGGTACAATAGTTAAGATGAGAATGGAATAGATGTAGAATTTGATGATGAATAAATCAAAAACAAGAGATACTCACTTTTCCTTTGCCTTTGATCTCACATTGCACCGAGTCACAATAAAGTAGTATCAATTCGCCCGAAAACAGTAAAACTCCTCCATCAGCTTGATGAGCATCATTAATTGAACCCATCTTGAGTGTCACACCCCCTCTTCACTACAAACCAATAAAGCTGATTATTACAAATTGTTTACAATTTAATTGAATACCTTCTCTCACACACGTAATCAAGAGGATGATGCAATGAATAATAACGCTGTTTGTCATCAGCTCAAGAAAAAGTTGAACCAAACCGATGAGAGTTCTGTTTGCCGCCATTCGAAAATTCAAATGCGCTTGCGTTTAGCTTTGAGAAATATTTTCATACTGCCATCTTGTGATTATAAAGTATCGCTCGAGTTTTATCTGTTGAATTTACCAACTCATCGTAATTGAATTAATGAAATTAATTATGAGTCTCATTTTAAATTAAATTGAATAAAATATCTATAGCTTGTAAGAAATGAGAATAGTTAAATTGCATGAGTATCCCAATTTGATGAGCAAATGTTGCTCCATTTTGAACGCAGAATGGCCTCGAAGTGAAACAGCAAGAATGCAATCACTCGAAAAGTCTAACGATAATTTTCCAATATCTTTACTATTACTGCGAGGTAAAGATGATGATGATGATGGTGGTAATGTTGATGATTGTGATGTTGTAGGACATGTTAAATTGACTCGAGAATTAGGAGATAACATTTTCATCGAGAGCCTGGTGATTCGACCTGAATACCGTAATCGTGGATTGGGCCGATATTTCATGGATCAAGTGGAAAAATTTTTGCAAACTCTGGGTTTCCGAGAATTTCGGCTCACCACAACTGACAAGGTCGAATTTTACCAAAAACTGGGCTACAAAATAGTGCCTGGACAAGTTACTCAAGTCTTCTCGAGGTTAACCGAAATCTCTTCCAGCCATTTGCCAAAAAATGTGGACCAAGCAACTTTCTCTCCTCCATCTCATCCATCTCATCCAGCTCCTCCTCCTCTTCCTCCTCTTCCATCCATGGTTTCCTGTGGTTCCTCTGGATCCATCAAAACACTCATGGCCAAACATATTTAACAAATGCTATGTATTTTTTCGACCAGCGAATTGTTTTTCAATTTACGTGTTGAGGATCGAAACTAAGTAGTTTTTTCAACTAAAAATGAGTGTATACTTTTAGAATGCAAAAACTCGTTGGAATTCTTAAGTTGCTCCAACGATCAAATCAGATTGCTCCTGAATAAATCGAAAGATATACATGATATCGTTGAAATTTTCAACTCAAAAGAAAAACTTTGTGCTGTCTCAGCCTATCAATTTATCAGTTTGTCTCATCAATTTTATTCAAAGTTGAATAAGTGTTTGCAACTGATTTACCATTATTATACGAACTCAAAATACGTCCAATGAATTTGAGGATCACAACTATCTCCACTTGTAGACAGGAAATTCTCAATCCAGCCAACAGAGATATCCTAATTTTCGAAATTATAAAACCTCTGAACTCAATTTCAAGGGCTCATCAATTTACTCGCCTTTCACCAGAGAGACTGCCTTTCACTCGATATGAACAGCATGACAGTGATCTCTCCTTTCCTGCACGTACACCGAATGAGAGCAATTGATCGGCACGTGAGAAATTATTTCTAGCACACCAGAACACACCGCTCTGTTTACAAACTTGTCTACCCTGCTATGGATAATCTTACTGGTGATAAGAGCCCTCCAATCACAACACTATTATCAATCTTCCACAGCCTGTAAGAAATATTTCCAATAGAAACTTCAGAATCGTTCATCGACTGGGCCCAAAGGCTGAAAGAAAAAAAGAAAGAAAAAAGTGTAGACCCACACTGTCGGAATGCTCCCATCAAGTATAACCATGAGACTTGATTAAATTGCCAACCAGTAATTCCTCTTTGTGAGCTCATCGTCATGTTGTTTATCAACAGCCTAGGAGAAACAGCCTCGTTTTGTTATCCACAACTAATGGAGCAAGAGAAGAGAGATGAGGAAGAGAGAGAGAGAGAGAGAGAGAGAGAGAGAGAGAGAGAGAGAGAGAGAGAGAGAGAATCGCGCCTTAATAGCCTTATAGCCGCTCGCTAAGTCTGCCTCTTTGATCACGCTTGCTGGGCTTACGTGATCTCGATCAGCGAACCTTGTTTTGGTCCCAACATAATATAAGCGCTTTCATTTTCTGTTGTGGCCTCACATTCAAATCAACTCTCGATCAACCAACACAGTTTTACTTTCACTTTCGATTTTGGCAAAAAGTTTTCTGACTTTTTTCATTACTTGATTTTCGATTTTTGTGTGTAATTCTGCTACTTTCGATCAGTTCTCACAGTCTTTCGAAAAAGTTTTAGTACTTTTTGGAGTACTTGGTTTTGTCTTGTGATTTTTATTCAGCGTGATCAAGTGTAGTTAGTTTGGTATCAAAATGAGTTTGTCAAGAGTTTTGACTATCACTCGAAAGAATTACTGGATTGTTCCTGCTGGCATCATATCGACAGTGGTTCCTTTTGTTGGTGCTTCAGCGGCTCTTGTCCATCAGATGCGAGCTCCTGAGGTGAGACCATTCTCTGATATGATTCGAAAACACCATACCAAACCGTTCAACAGATTCGAAAATCGCCAGCATCGGCTGTTCTCCAAAATTGATCACGAACATTATGTTCATCCAAGACCTCGTTTTGATTGAGATGATACTGATGAGCTCAATGGATCCGTTCGCAACGGGATCGAAGCGTGATAATACAGTCTTCTTAAACTCTCTTGGATAAGTTACCAATTGAAAGAGAAAAATGATCCCTCCGATTCAAGACTGTGCTATGATTCTAATCATTGTGGATTAATGTAATACTTTGAATAATCGATGAATATTATTTTTTATCGATTTTTTTCGATTACTTCACTATATTTCACATATTTTGTACTCGCAAAATAAAAATGGTATCAAATTATTGAATCTGCTCTTTGATGACCATAATTTTGTACTGGCATCGAAATATCTTGCTCTACACTACAACGTATCTTCCTAGTTGATAGACTTCCTGGTTTCTGTGTGTAAAATGTTTATAACATGCAATATCTACAGCTACAGAGAAATTGACGAGCTACTCTTCACATGACCTCATTTTTTATCGATAACTGATAAGGGAATCATTAAACTCGGTGGTGGATATTAAGATTTTCAATTAGTAGGGTGAAATGAAAGTGCTATTGATCAGCTAAAGTTCATATTGAGCTTCTAAGACCTAAAAGTAGGAGAAAAATTCAGATAGAAGTGTTTTAAGATGACGAATTTGAACGTCCAGTTTGATCAGACGAAACAAGAGCTCTCGATATGGTAGCAGTATGGTAATGAAAGAGTTTCCATGTCACACTCATGATGATCTTTGAATCTAGCAAATTCAAAATATTTCACGGAATTAACCACCAATGTTCCTTAAAAATCGGACTATGAATGGTTTTCAAAGGATTTAATTGTTCGTGCATAAATTTCATGGAAATAAAATCAGATAAACTGTAAAAGTTTTGTTATGAAATCTCGATCGGTAAGCGACTTTCTCTAACTTGTGTATCATACATTGCATTATAATATATCATAACTCAAGAGTTGTGAGTTGAAACGTTCATTGCAGAACTTTTCCCAGTTGTTACAGACTTCTACTTACTTTACCGTATTGTTCAATTCTCTGAATGTTTCCTAGAGGCCAGTGAAAAGTCCTATGAGCCTAGAATAGAGCCATGTCACGACTGAGAGTCGCATAGAATCATAAGACTGTAATCATTCTATTTTTAACGAGGTTAGCTCCATTTAAATTTTTCAATGAAGAAAATTTTTCATCTCCTGATCTGACCCGATTTGTTCTACAACTGATTGAACTTTCGTGGAGGAACTTTTCATCTTTCAATTGTTAAAGTAATCAAAAGCTTCTTTCCAGACTGAATAATTTATGTGTAATGCATTGATTAGCTTCATCAAATATATAAATCAAATACAAAAATTGCCAAATATTGCGTTTGAGCTGTGCTCTCAGCAAGAAGTACTTTGATTAACATGAGTTGGAATAGAAAAGTTTTTTTTTCAGCTTGCCGCAGAGGGATGGCATTGTGAGAAACGAGTTGTGGAGTGTGAAGAACTTTTGAAAAATGTAGGTGATTTTGTGATTGTCGGTGTTCTTTGATCGAAATGCTGTGAATGGAATTTGAATGGAACTCATGTAGAGTCATGGCGAGAAATTGGCAAAAAAAATTTCGATTCCATGGTTAGAAGCGCCCACCACCATTATCAACCGAGCTACTGCCAAAGGCAGTCATCTCAGCAGAGTTTAGGTAGATGAGTTCGGCACATTTTTGTGATGTGGTTACTCGAGCCCAATTGACGCTCAAATTGATCAGATAATTGAGAAAACCGATGCATAGAAGAAGAAAACCAGCAAAACACAGTGTTACATAGAGGTACAAGCTACCCAAATAGTCGATACAAAATTTTTTCAATTTGTGATCCTTGAAAAGGAGATAATCCGTCTCGTTAGCTCGTAAGCCAAGTAGAGGAGCAAAAAGTCTCAGATTGAGCTGTTGATTGCTATCAGATACTTCGGATGATGGTGGCATTGTTCCATATGATTCGGAAACAGTTTTACCGTCTGTACATAATGAGGACATGATGAAACAAACGAATAGGGCGATAGCAAATATCAAAGTTAATGCTACAATGGCATAGAATAGAATGTAGTTGAGAATGAAGATAGTTTTCACCAGGCAACCAGTTGCGGGACCACATAAACCACATCCAACGCTTGGTCCTCCACCTGTATGATTTGTCGTCCGTCTCCCAGTCGTCATACATCCAACCAGCAAGTTAATGAGCACTATGATCAGCAGTAGTACACATAGTATTATGTAAATTACTTTGAGATCATTGAACCTTGAAGGAAAAGAAGAGACATCAGAGAGAGGAAAGAATCATAAAACTGTGTGCTCGATCAAGTTTCTCCAAGTTGAGACGATATTGGGACCGACACTCAACTCTCTACACAGTGACTCTCACACTTGTTAGTTTCGGTATGGTACTAATCTAAATTACTCTTGTGTCGAATTGTAATGCATATTTCGGAGAACCAACTTTCCTGAGAGCTGAATAATCTCACTGTTCTTTGGTCCTATATGCAAGGTCAACAGAATGAATTATTTTCCTGGAATGCTTCGAACAGAGAAGTTAAAGAAATCATAAAAGAAGGGAAATTGTGGAACCTCAGTGATGAAGCTTTAAGTCTCAGGACTGCATAGCTGGTAGAACTTTTGATTTTTCATAGCCAATAGAGCGGGAAGAACATTCTTTGCTCAATTTCTTGTTAGATTTATTTTTTTGGAAGCGCACATTTCTATAAACTGCATGAAACCCGAGCAGAATTGAACTAAGATGGTGAATGATGAATGATAACAAGAAGATAGATATTGGTGGAAAGCTAGCAATGCCCTGATATGAACTAAAGAATGCAATTTTGAAAATATTCGAAATTTCTATACTCAATGCAGGGTGAGAAAAGTGGTGAGAAAAATATTCTAATGATGTAATATTCATTGATGAGGTTGAATAAACGAAGATGAACTTGTTGATCGTAGGAAAATCAAGTTTTTCAAGCCTCAAGGTGGATGGAATGAACTAGAATAATCTAGCAAGAATTTGTAACACGGAACTGGATGGTGGAATTCGAGTGATAAGAGCTTCGAAAACAGATGGGATAGATGAACCAACACATCTCGAGCATTTGGGTGTGTGTCAATCAGTGTTTATGAGTGAGTGAAGAGGTGGGAGAAATGTGGGTGGAAATTGGAACTTACCATAGAAATTTACGATGAAGAAGCTCAAAAAGTAGCTGATCTGATATGGCAGTGGATTCGAGCAAAGATACGATCACTATAGCGATTCCACATAATGACATTAAAGTGGCTAGGATGGTTCCATATGGAATGCCTAGTAGACATGATTTTAAACAAGCTGAAAAATTAAAATTATAAATACTCTGATTAATTTGATTGCTAAATGATTCAGGATGATTGGAGGGAAGCAGTACACGGAGAGCATTTGCGGTGGACGCTTTGAGGCACATTCTTGAGAGCAGTGCAAAAAGTAAATGAAATGAAATGGACGAGATATGTTTGATTCAGAGCGATGATTGTACACTGATTGTAATGAGAAAGAGAAGGAGAGAGGTAGATAAGACAAGACATGAGAACAGGAATAAGAAAAAGAATAAGAATAAGAAAAAGGATGAGACAGGACGATAGATAGATGGATAGATGAGTGAGTGAGTGCAGCCACCTTAGCGATCAGAACTTCACTTAATGGTGATTTTGATGTTGTTTTAATGGGCAGAAGGTTGTGAGGGTGATTGAGGTGGAAGAAGAGGGAGAGAGAGAGAGAAAGAGAAAGAATGTGAGGATGATGAAGAAGAGTAAAATTGAACTCATGCAACAACATCAACAACGTTCTACAAGCATTGCGGAAAGCCAATCAACGGAACACACACTTACACTTAAGAGAACATTGGCAAGAGCAAAAGCAACAAGCACAATTTGAACCTTGGTGATTAGGAGCTATACTTGAATAAGAAATGTCACCGTTTCGTAGCATGCTGATGGTCAATGGCGATGATAATGGCAGGATATTTCCAATTAATGGTGAAGATGGTTGATTTGGCAATACCAATGGATGATAATTCGATTGTCAGATTTGAGATAATGATGATTGGCGGTCAAGTGTGTGGTATGGTTTGTGGGTTTGGGAGCTTTGTTGTTGAATGATAAGAGTTGAAGATGAAAGTTTGATGGAAAATGTCAACTTTACACTCGACAATGATGATCAATTTGGCCGAATATATATATATAAAAGAACACAATCTCAAAATCACATGAAATAATTTCAAAAATCAAGTCAAAACCCGGATCATTTACACTATCCTATCGTGATCACATACATATATGGTGATCGAGCCACAAAAAAGGATCTGTTGTGAACAAAAATAATAGCGATGATGTTATCGATTAACAAAAAAAGCAGAAAACATTAATGATGAAATTACACTGAGAAGTGGAAAGCAAAAGTATGTGATCAGATTTGATAGAGTAAGAGAGAGGAAAAGAAAGAGGAAAAGCAACAAACATCGATATTGACTTACCAAAGTGAAAAGTGACTTGTTTTGTGTGGATATGATTGTCAACGGAATTGGAAAGACCAGCTCTTTGATGACCAATAAAATGGTAAATGTATACAAATCAAAAAGTCTTAATACAAGATGATATATCAAGTACTATATCAAGTAGTAGTCATGGACCCTCAAGTGTCAAATGAATGGAATGATATGAACAGTAAAAACAATTTAAACACACAATTAAAGATGATGATGATGATGTTATATTATATGAGTGTCCAAAAGAGTTGTCTCACATGCCAAACATACACAGTACACACAAAGGTATCCCAGGTAATATCTATCTTCTTCTCTCTCTCTCTTCAACAGCTCTGTTGTTGGTTAACTTTTGTGCCTCGCCCTTTGAGGAGGCAACCTTAAAGGTACACTAGTACATTAAAGCCTTACCTATGAGAAGGTAAGCTAGAAAGCAATAGGGCTTGTAATAAGAAGGACTCTCGATGGTAGTACCACTTGATGCAGACCACTTTTTTTTCTCTTTCTCTTTCTCTCTCTCTCTCTCTCTCTCTCTCTCTCTCTCTCTCTCTCTCTCTCTCTCTCTCTCTCTCTCTCTCTCTCTCTCTCCCCATCAAGATGATGATGGGAATGAATATGATGGAGACAGAAAGATAGATAAAAGGATGAGATTAGTATCGCATGGAGAACTTTCAAAAAATGATGAGAGAGAGAGAGAGGACCGGAGATTGTGGTGGGCCTTTCTTCTTTCGTTCTATCTCTCTCACTTTTTTTTCTATTATTCTTCGACACCATCCAACGATTACGGTGATGATGATGTCCTTCTTATGGTAGATGTTGAAGAATAGAATCGAGGTTACGGTCATATTATGATCCTCTCTTTTTTTTCACGATGGATGAACTGATGGATTTTTATCAGGACAGGAGATTGCACCTAAATTTAATTTTTTTTCTCTTCTTTGAACAGTTTCTGGAGTTTGTTTCAGCTTTTTTTTCGATAAAGATGTCAACCGTGGCCAACCGGTCATGATAGCTGATCAAAGGGGTGGAAAGAAAGACCAAATACTGAAAAGCAATTGGAAAGTTAGATGAAAAATACAATTTCATACAGTTGAGATCAATTTTGGTAAGATAGAAAATTTTCAATAAAAACTCTCTCGAATGATATCATCAACAATCGAACCGGATGAGCTGCAGTAATTTTGAAATACACAATCCACTAAATGCAATATCACTTTGTGGAATATCGTCTGATTTTTGAGTATCATAGAATCGTCAAAAGTAATTACTAAGTTTCCACAGAATAAAATATGATTTATTCTACTTCAATCCTATTGAATATAAATATTTTCTTTCCAAGAAATAAGCAACAATAATTAATCAAGTTGAAATATATTATTATCCAATAGATTGGATAAAATTCAAAATAAAGTATGTGGTACAATATTGAAGCGCTTCGTGTGCTTCTGGGTTTTTATAGTGTGTATAGACAAATAAAGAATACAACTCAACAAGATCAGAAATATATATGCAAGATCTTTTCCAATAATACCTCTGAGTTTGGAATGTTCATTGGCTCTTTTTGGTAGCTTCATCATAAGTCGGTGGATTATCGATATTGAGACCGGGAGGTGGTGGATGAAAGCCAGCTCCATTCTGGAATCCTGGTGTAGGCTGTTGGGGATAGAGTGATGCAGTTGGATAAATTGCGGCAGCAGTAGGATAAACTGCAGGCTGAATAGAAGAAGTACCCATCATAAGACTCACAGGATCTCTAACTACTGACATTCCTGGTACTGCAGCACTGACTAGGCCTACCGCAGGTCCCATACCGGTTGGACACATACCGGCGGGACCCATAGCAGAGGGACCCATAGTGGTAGGAGGTGCAGAGGGTGGAACAATTCCTGAGAATATGAAAAAAGGGAGAAAAGCTGAAAATTAGTAATGAGAAAATCACACGTAACTGTTGTGACACTTTCATAATGTCGATGAAATTTACCTGGATAGGGAGGTGGAACATCGCACGCATAAATGAAGCCAGGTGGGGGAGCTTGAGAGAATTGTTGGGTCGGTAGAACAAAACCAACTGGATAATTTGGTTGATAAACATTATCAACCGGAGTTTGGTAATAGCTGCTAGGATCAGGTGTAGAAGAGTAGGCAGGAGGAGGCTGATATCCTGATTGTTGAGAATTTGCTTGGGCTTGTTTGGCTGCATTTCTCATTGCCTGTGCAAACTCGGTTGCTCCTCCTTTGTTGAATTTGAGTTCAAATTGAAACTCTTGTTGTCCAGAGACTTTGCCTTTAATAGAATTGGCACCAAATATCGGCTGTTCCAGAGACAGTCCGGACATTGCGAAGAAAGGTGCCGAGAAAGATTTGACACTAGCATTGTGGCCAGCTGAGGAGGTGAAAACAATCCTATGTGTTGTCAAAAAGATTCTTCCTTTCGTCTGATGAGGAGAGAGAGAGTAAACATTTGATGTTACATTAGTTTAGATAGGAATACAGAATGTAGAATAGATGTAAAATTTGATGATGAATAAATCAAAAACAAGAGATACTTACACTTCCTTTGCCTTTGATCTCACATTGCACCGAGTCACAATAAAGTAGTATCAATTCGCCCGAAAACAGTAAAACTCCTCCATCAGCTTGATGTGCATCATTAATTGAACCCATCTTAAGTGTCACACCAAAAACACCCTCTTTTCACCACAAAACAAGAGAGAGAGAGAGAGATAATAACGATTTGCACACACAATCTAATTGAATACTCTGACACAAAATCCAATTAAATAACCAAATGATTAACCAGTGATGTTGATCAAACAAGTGTTTTCCAAATCGAAGCTCATGGAAATATACCGAAAATTCTCTCCTCCTTCTTCTCTCTCTCTCTCTCTCTCTCTTTCTCTTTCTTTGCTCTCTCTCTTCTCTCTCTCTTTTTTATTTATTTACTTTTGCTGTGAGTCATGCAGTGAGCATCATCATCATTTACGTTACCTCGACGATGTCAATCGAGCGGGTTCTTCAATGTTGTATTTTTGATTTGATTTGATTTGTCGGGTCTTAGGAATTGAGAGATCAGAATTAAGATTCTGAAATTGTGGATAAATTTGATGCTCTTTGGGTGATGGAAGGAAGAGGAACCAATAAATGGATAACAAGTGGATGTAAGAGGATTGATGATAATTAATTATCATTGTATTTGCTTTTTTTTTCAAGAAAGTATTTTAATAGAGTGAGAAAATGGCTTTGATTCGGATTAATCTTATCGAAATAGTTGAGATGATGGTGATGATAGGATAGAACGATTTTAGTCTCGATTTTACTGAGAGACTGGCATTTGATTGTTCATCTCTTGATGCTCAATTGGAAATTCTTGATATGTATTTCTAGATGGAATTCATTTATTAATGTAAAATTGGTCGATAGATTCGACTTTCATAAATTTCAGAGCATCTGGTCAGTTTATTTGTTATTCAGTGACATTCTCCGTTGAATAATAGCACTCCGAAGGCATAAAGACGATTATGGAGTGCTCATCCTGGTATCAATAAACCTACAATGTTCAGTTCAAGGTAGATATTACAGATGAATCATTCCAATCTTTTTCTAATCGAGGTATGAATTTCAAACTCAAAGGCTTAACTGGCTTAGTAAGAAAATAAAGAGTTAATTCAAGTCTCTTAGGGTCATCAGAAGCAATTTTGAAATTTTTCACTATGTTAATTAGGATCAATTTCAATTCGAACATCGCTAAACGTTCTCCAATACAGCGTCTTGGCCCATCACCGAAAGGTATATATGCTCCATTTGGAATATTGGCCAAATTATCAGGTTCAAAGCGAGAAGGCTTGAATTCTAACGGATCTTTCCACACATCTGGATCACGATGGATTGCGTATATGCTTGTCATTATTTCAGAATCTTTCGGTATGATATGATTTCCTACTTTGACATCTTCCGAAGCTTTTCGTGACATCATGGCTCCTGGAGGATAAATTCGCATAGTTTCTTTGATACATTGGTCCAGCAATCTCAGCTCATTGAGTTGAGCCAGTGTGACCAGTTCATTATTTTCGTCAAAATCAATCAGCTCTTGGTAAAGTTGATCTTGAACATCGGGATGATGGGCAATAATGTGGAGAAAAAATTTAATTGAAGAAGCTGTTGTGTCGTAGCCTGCAGCAATAACATTCATAACGTCCATCATGAGATCATTGATTTCAAATTCTTCTGGTCTTCCATCAGTTCTTTGTAGAAGTGAGATCACCATCATGTCCAAAAATGCTTGTTTTTGCTTCTGACCATCAAACAATCTCTCTTGAGAAACATCTGATAGCTGATTGATGCGAGTTCTGATGATATCGAGACAGTATTTCCGGACATTTTGGCGTTGATCAATTATTCCATTCAGAAAATAATAGATTTTGCATATGATTTCATTTCTCAAGTAAACTTTGACATATTTATCACACTGTGTTTCAAGAAAACCATTTATAGCTGTGACCATATTTTGTCTTCCCTGAGCATCAAGTTGATCTTTAAGACCCATTGATGTTTCCAACACAATGTCCATCAAACGATTATCAATTAGATCAACAATTTTTACGCTGGTTTCTTTTGCATTTCTTACATCGTCGATAAGTTTTTGTGAAGATTCTAAAATTGTCGGTGCGAAACTTTCAATTACACTGGAAGTGTATGAAGGTGTCATAAGATTCCTTCGAGCTTTCCACTTTGCATCCGTAATACAAAGAATACCTTGAAAATCTCCACAGAATATTTTGGAAATCTCTCCTCTATCCAGAAACATTTTGTTACCCATGATTTTCTATTAAGAAGAATTTTTATTCAAGTTGAGAAGTGTGCAAATTTCAGCTTACCTCCACAGTTTTATACGACACACAAGTAACTATTGGCCAGTAGTAGAACCAAAAAACAAAAAAGCCATCTTTACTACGGAATTCATTAATCCATTTCTCCAGGATTTCAGTTGTCCTATCTTGCACTGAGAGTGTAGAGATCATTGGTTATTGAATATGTGTGTCGAAAATTTTTCGTCTGCTTCATTCTACTCACGGTAGCTCTTGAACACAGCCAGAGAGTTTCCAAAGATGAAGTATCTTGGTCGTGGATGTGGTAAATTCCATAGTTTGATGATTAAAGGCCCATCTTTGATCACAAAATTGATAAAAAATCCGAAAATAGTTACCAAAATAGCTAGCAGTATTCCAAAGAACATCTCTCGTTCAGTAACTCTGAGTCATATACTTGTATCAAAGAGATTTTTTTATCTGTAGCGTTAAGCCTTTGTAATTCCCAAAATTGTTTCTTGGAGAGCGAGATTGATCCAGGAAAACTTGTTGAACTTTACGATATTTTCAAGAAATCTCTCAATTATTTGAGATATTCAAACGTTTATGCGATATCACGACTTATGGAAGGAGGGTTTTCGAGCCAAAATTAACAAAAAAGCTCATGGTATATGGAAAGAGCTGCTCAAACGAATTTAGCGTGAAATTTACTTTTCTTTTTCCTCCTCACAATTCAGTCTCAATTTGTCTTTCCTTGAGAAAAAAATTCTCTCATGGTAAGCCAAAAAAATTCGTGATTCTGGCTCAGTTCAGATCTTATCATCAATTCCATGACATTTCCTTCTCTTGATAGAAACCGGAATAAAACCATTGCATGTTGTTAGAGTTTAATTGAATATCGTACTTTTGATGTCTGTTTTCGGAGAATTTCCATTTGAAACTTTTTGCGATTGAATTAGTCATGTTACCACAAATTTTGACTGAAATTTTTCGAAGTTGATAATACATTTATGCGTATTGAAATTATAGGGACTAAAATATGAATCCAATGTCATTAACCCTCAATTTATTAAAAGCGATATCCATTTGCTTTTTGGGCATCTGTTTCATCTATTTCATTCGCTATCTCATTTGGGTGAGAAAATTTTTCCACTTACCCCACATGAACAGCAATTCAATTATTGGAGATGCCTCTTATTTACTTCAAACGAAAGGTATGTTGACATTTGCTGATTGGTAATCAGAATTCAGTGATATTAGCCTCTATCTAACAGATACTCCCGAAAAATATCATGAGACATCATTTGGAGAGAGAGGTTGGTTCATTGCATGGATCGCATGGTATCCGATTTTGGTTGCCTTCAAGCCTAGAATTGTCAATGTAAGCCAAATTTTGATCATTCTAGGAAAAATCATGAACCAATTGTTTCTTATTCGAATCTAGGCAATTTTAGAAAAAAAATTTTACGATAGAGGATGGCCAAGTAAAGTTGTCGGCATTCAGATGGATAATCTTGTGAGCTCTTCAGATGATAAATGGAAAGTTCGCCGAAGTCTCATCAATCCTTCATTCAACTTAAACGTTATTCAATCATACGTTCCCAAAGTGGTCATCAACATGCAGAATTTAGTCAAAGATATTCGAAAACACAATGAAACCGTTATTGATTTTCATAGTTTACTATCAGAGCATATTATCACTCTCATTTTGGAAACAACTGTTGGCTTGGAAAAGAGTGAAGATCAAAAGATCAAAGATAATATTATCAATATTACGAAAAAATATTTCGCCATACAATCAGAAAGTATCGATAAACCAATTTGGATTCTAACAGACATTCTATCCCGATTGTATCAAGGTGCAAAATTATTGAATGAGGGTAAGAAAGTGATATCTGAGCTGATCAAGCCTCGGCTGGAAGATCGACAATCAGATGACTTTGAATATTCCCATGATACCATGAGCAAAAATATTCCATTTCTTGACCAATTAATAGATGCATTCGTGGTCGGATCTCGAAATATGAAGCGTAAAATTAATATGAGAGAACTACTGGATGAAACAATTAGTTTGGGAGCTGCTAGTTACGAGACAACAGCTAACACTTCAACTTGGACTCTTTTTCATTTAGCCTGTAATCCAGAGTGTCAACAGAAGTTATACCAAGAATTGAAGTCTTTCGAAGATACTGATACTAATATGACTGTTGCTCAGATTGAAAGTTTCCCGTATCTTGACCAATGTCTGAAAGAGAATATGAGAATTTTTCCTCCAGTAAGTTTCACAACAAGAGTGATCCAGGCAGATCTTCAATTGGATGAGTTCATCATACCAAAAGGAATACAAGCTTATATTTCCATTCATGCTGCCCAAAGAGATGGACAAACATTCAAAGCACCGGAAAATTTTGATCCAGAACGATTTTCACCTGAGAATACACAAAGGTTGCTACCTGGTTCCTACGTACCTTTTGGATATGGACCGATGAGATGTATTGGAGAGAGACTTGCTCTGTGTATATCAAAAGTGATTGTTGCTACCGTTATCAAGAATTTTGAGCTTGAACCGTTGGACAAAGAGAACGTAGAATATTCGTTAGATGTGACTCCTCGACCAAAAAAAGCTTTATGCATGAGATTCATACCAAGATGTATTGACCAGTAAGCTTGCTGTCATGATAAGTCTAACAATATCTTTTATACTTCTGGAAATTTGTAACCCAAAATCAAATTATCAAATGATAGAGTATTCTTTCCATATTCTTGAAAGACAATACAATGTAAAATGAAAAGATATGATTTCTTTGGATTTTCGATATTCATTCATCTCTCAATATATTGGACTATAGTCCAATTCGAAAAATATTTTCTCAAATTCACAAAAATGGCTGGACATCATCGAAAAATTATTCTTCTTCACTCTATTTATTGGCACAATCCCTGTTGCAATCAAAGACAATCATCAATATCTATTTATCCATTGGAATCAATCCAATAATTAGAAAACTTCTCCTTCTTTTCGTTACGCTTAAAATAAATAAAAAAAATTGGTAAACGAATATTTTACCGATACTTTTGAGTATAAATTCATTTCTGAATTGAATTCATCAAGTTCAGCCAAATTTTTTCATCAACTTCCATCATCATCAATACCAGAATTTCTGATCCTCAATACTACATGCACACATGATACATCTTAATCAAAACTGAGAAGCGCGCTTTTCTCTTTCGAAACATAGTCACGTGTATACAATGTTGTGTCAAATGTTTACCGGTTTTCGGTGTAAATTGTTTTCAATTAATTTGTTTTATAATCGAATTTGTTATATTTTTCAATACTGTCAGGGTAAGAAATTGTTTCATGTATGATTTGATTGTAATCCAACCGTTTTTTTTCGTGACATTCTAATATTCTCGAGAATATACTTCTTCTTCCAGCCTCATCTATGGTAACCTTAGGTAAAGAGGATCTGGAAAGTTTAGATAAACAGGTGAGTTTTTCGATCAGTCTTTTACTGTTTTACTGATTCAATTGGTTTTGCATTTTATGGCACAGGAATTGATTGAGAAAGTTATCAAACTACAGGCCTGTGTTGATACTTTGACAAGTACATTGAAAAGGCGAGAATCAAGTTGTTTCGAGAAGAATGCAAAAAGATCTAAAGAAAAGAAGACAATTGATTTCAAATCATGGAAACAAAGACGAATCGCCATAAAGTTTCTATATTTAGGTTGGGATTATCAAGGTCTCCAGGTACAACGTGATACAAACGAAACTATAGAGGATTACCTTGTGTCTGCTTTGGAAAAGGCCAAGTTAATCCGAGATCGAAGAGAAGCTAATCTCACGAAATGTGGTCGAACAGACAAAGGCGTAAGTGCTTTCAGTCAAATTGTGGCCTTAAATGTGAGAACACCATTTGAAGATGGGATCGGAGTCTTTGAGCCGAAAGATTATGAGAAAGGTGACCATCATTCATATCCAATGGACTATTGTGTCATATTGAATCGTATTTTACCACCAACAATTCGATGTCTTGCGTGGTCACCAGTTCGGACTGACTTTACTGCCCGATTTGATTGTAAAAGCCGTACTTATCGCTACTACATTCCAGCAGACAAACTAGACATCATTTCCATGAGAGCTGCTAGCTATCATCTTGTTGGTACCCACGATTTTTCTAATTTATGCAAAATGAACAAGACGAAGCCTGGAGCCTCTCTTGTACGAACAGTCTTCTCTGTCTCTGTGTATCCACTGTTTAAAGAGACAGGTCAAAGTGATCCACAGCAAATTTTGGTCTTTGAAATTTCTGCCAGTGGCTTCTTGTGGCATCAAATAAGATGCATAACAACTATTCTATTTTTCGTCGGACAAGGCAAAGAAAGCCCTGACATCATGCAAAAGCTTCTCAATACTAAAGATTATAAAAAGCCTCAATATGCACTAGCATCTGAGATACCATTGGTACTTTATGATTGTCACTATGACTCTGAAGAATTTCAATGGGTGCATGATGAAAAGTGTCTAACAAAGTCCATAAGGGCCCTACAATCAATTGGAACTCAGTATCATGTTAAAAGTCAGATGATCAAGAGCTTCATTGATTTGCTGGTAGTCAAACACAAATTAGAGTCCCCTGCCAATAATCTTTGGCTTGTTGAGGAGAAGAGAAAAAAGTATAAGCCGCTCCTAGGAAGACCGATCTGTAAACATTCTGATAATTAGGATCACCATAGCTCTGATTCTGGGCCCATGAATTAATGCATTTTGAACCTTTATTGGTCTAGCAATTGTAGATTGAATTTCTGAGATAAAATAGCTCTCTTAAATATTCGTGAAATTAGATAATTTTTCATCTAAACAAACCGATGACCATTCGATATTAATCAGAGAGTTTTTTTGCCTTTCGATTTTATTTCCATGGACACAAAAAGAAATTTCCGCATGGCAATTTTAATGCATTTCTAGCAAGAAACTCAAATTAATCACTTTTCTAGAGAGTTATAGAAATTTTCATAACTACCTTTACTTTTTCCTTTTCCTCGAGCGAATCGGTGCAATCAGCCTGTGAAATATACAATTCGTGAGAATAAATCCTCTCAACTGAATTACTCACACGTTTTTCAAATAGTTTTCCGCATTCTTTTTACAATTTGCTTCATTTCTGTTAAAAATTTGCCAAATCTCAATCAAAGTCGAAAAAAAGCTAGCACATTTCTCACCCCATTTCCTTAGTATCAGATCCGATCCATTTCATCTTTTTACATTTTTCAATGCCCTTTACATTCTTGATCGGTGGATATAATTCATATTGTCAGAATCTTGATAAAAATCTGAGGGAAACATACTTTTAAGCAATCTTCCATTTTGCTTTTCATAGCAACATAGCCCGGAATTATAAACCAATTTTTTTCGGGATCACAGAAAAATTCGTTTGCAATTGTTTGCACCCTTTCATCCTCGACCATTGAGAATGTAAGGAATGGAAGGGAACTTAGTGTAATCAGAAAAGTTGGATTGAACATCATATTCTCTCGAAATTCTTTTATCAGATAGTGGAAAAATTATTCAAAAATCATGTAACAGAAAAATCCTTAGTTTAAAATGGCTCAAGTCGAGAGAAATCGATATTCTCTCTTTCCATATGTTTTACCACTTCATTGATTAGTCCAGCCACTGCCGCAATATATTGATGCAATGTATGTATGTATATATAATCATCAAAATTTGTGCTGAATTTTGAGCATACTTTTTACTGGCAACCGCCATAATGATTATGGTCAAGTGTATGGCTACTTGGTAGTGAATTGATTCATCACTTGACTTCTCAGAAAACTCTTTATCGTTATATGGGTAACTATGGTTATAATCACTCCGAATTCATTAGTGAAACGATACGCCACAGTAACATCCGTTGGCCCGTTCGATCGTGTGTATTTAGCATTTTTCTAACGATTAATTGTATTCTGTTCCAAGTTCAAAAATTAATGTCGGACTGGATATGATCAAAATGGATCAATGATTATCACGAGGATCGATGGAAGGAGTTGATATCAATAAATTTATCAGTTCTATGAAGTCAATTAAGATTCGAAACCAGAAGCAAGGTTGAAATTATGCGTAAATGTGAGGAGTGTTTTTTGGCTAGTATGTCAAAGTTGAGAGTATCCAGTAGTTTCTTACAAGAAAAAACTGGTTCATTCATAGCAAGAAATGAAATGAGGGTGGAAGAATACCCAAATAACTTACAGGTGATTCAAAGTCTTGGTAATCTGCTTAAACTTGATGAAAAGATAGTCGGCAACGATAGACGACGATAGAAGTCTATAAAAGAGAGATAGGAGATAGGCTAAAATTGCTCATAATCTACATCAATGATTTCTATGTCCATTTCTTATTGTATTTTCTTTTTTTATAAAATTTGATATTTTAGGGAAATTCTCTTTTCAAGCAGTCTATTAGCCCATTTCAGATCATTTCGGTTTCATTCTCAAGTCTCTCTCTCTCTCTCTCTCTCTCTCTCTCTCTCTCTCTCTCTCTCTCTCTCTCTCTCTCTCTTTCTTTCTTTCTTTCTTTCTTTCTTTCTTTCTTTCTTTCTTTCTTTCTTTCTTTCTCGGTCCATCATTTCAGAAAGAAAACCAATGACTAGCAATCCGATGCTGGTACAAAACGAACAAACAAATTGTCTATTTTCTGTCAAGATCGAGATTAAGTCCATCAAAATTGTGAGACGTTCTCTATTACGAATGATCTAGCAGTTCTAGCAGGGTTTAAGCAATAAATATAATCAACTGATTATTTAGATTTTTTTAATTCATCTCAACATCTGAGGGTAAATATATTCAATAGACCTGAATCGATGTTTGATCCAGAGCTTCTCCATCATCCACCAAGAATATAATTATATATATATAATATTTACATAGGATACATTTAAATACACACACAACAAACGGTTTTTGATAAGATGTTTGATTTTAACTTTGTCCGAAGAAAAAGTTGATCAGAACTTATCCAACTGTGTATTAAGGGATTCAAATCTTTCTATCACAGATCCCAAGGAGGCCGAGGAGCTCTCATATCATTCTCATGACACCATCATCCTCATGGACATTAGGCATTCCGACATATGAGGAAGGAGAAGGAGTTACAAAAACAAGTTCGAAGAACCATTGAAGTCTTAATAGGATTGAAGAGAAGCAAAAAAATATGTTACCAAAAAGACAACAAAGTCCATGACATTGAATGCGAAGAGAAAATATAGGGTGGAGAGACCATCATGGATTGTTGTTGTGTAAATATTCTACGATAATGAAAAGAATCTTTCATCCTCCATAAGAGGAGAAAAAATGAAGAAAAATCGGTGATAATCCAACGTTACATAACGAGAGGGATTCTTCGTCTTATTTTTGTCAAGGTGTAGCCAGTTGAACTCAGTGGACCCATGAGTGGCTCGAGACAGTCGAGGCAGCTGATTGAGGTGAGTTTGTCATCGATGGCTGCACTGATTGAGATGATGATGAGCCATGAACACCATCGAAATTAAAGTCTAGTGTACCTTCCATGCTCAGCTCATGACGGATAACTTGGTCCACATCACATTCAAGACCACCCTGAAGCGAATCAAGGTTGAGGTCCAGGTCATTGGGAAGCGGATTGTTTAATGATAGTAAATGTCCCATCACTTGTGATGCAGTGGCTTTATTGAGCCAATCCGGCTGATTCATGACCGATTCATGTACAAACTGGATCCGATTTGTTCCCACATTGGTCAGTGAGGTATTTCGATTGTCATCGTTTGGGCTTGATCCATTTCTCCCAGACATCTGTGATGAAGCTAAAAAGAGAGCAAGATCGTCATTAGTATAGAGTCTTTTGAAGACATTTGACAATCAGAGGAGTTGGATAGCGTCACCAATCTTGAGGATTAATGGGGCATTAGCAGCTAAGTAGATGGAAAGGACATGGTTTTAAAAACGATGAACATGAGGATCAACTAACTGCCCTTTCTACCATTGAGAGTTATCTGTTTTCGAGAGATTTTGGTCATAAAGAAGCTGCTCACCTGTCTCGTCAAGTCCCATGGACATAGGACCATTATTATTAATATTAGTGTTACCATTCAGAGGGTTGAAAATTTTGTTGTTGTTATTCAATCGCATTATTGCCGGACTATCGTGAACTGATCCGTAACCTGAAGAAAAAAGAAAAACTATCATTAGTGATTGATAAAAAATTTTTCAGAAGCAACTGAGAGCTGATAATTCACACTGAATCTCAAAGATTATTTGGACGCATTGATGAGACCTGAACATGCTAAATTTGGAATATATAACTGTTTCTTATAGGAAGAAACTGATTCTTGCGTTTTGAGGAACGAAATGGGCAAAGAAGAGGAGAGAATCAATCAAAAACTGACAGAAAACTCCAAGATTTGATGGACTCTCCTAGTTTCATTACCACACAGGAATACATTCATACAGATGTAGAAAGATAGACTCCTAATAAATTGATTCGAATTTATTTCTGAACATGATACGCTCAAACGATTTTCGGAGGTAATTTTGTCCTTGTAATCGAAAATTGTTACCAAGATTAAACTAAATTAGTCTAGTACAAGAATAGATGAAAGAAGTTGATAGAAATAAACCCAACATTGCTGAGTAAGAGTCAATTAAGATTCAATGAATGGCCTTAATATAGTAATACAGAGGCAATGAAAGCTTCTGATCAATCATTTTCAGAAAAAATTAACACTAGCTTCACATCAGTTTAAGATAAAGAAAATGGAGTGGTCCGGTCTTCATTTCGTTTGCTCATTCTGAAATAGTTCCAAATTAACTGCCTATTTGGCAACAAATTCTGGAAAGGGTAGAGTGCAATCAGTTTCGAAGAGTATGAGACAAGAGATTTCCAGTGAATATAGAAAGTTTGAACGAGGTAAACATCGCGGAAATCATTCATCACCGGAAGCAAGGTTAAAGTGATGAGGAAAAGTGACGATGAAAGGAGAGAGAGGAGAGAACGAGAACAGTGACGCTTGCAGTGATGAGGAGTTGAGGAGAGAAAAAGTTAGTGAAGAAAAGACGATACTGAATCGAAGCAAAGTGATGATGCTAGAAAGTACAGAGTGGTGCTGAAGTATTCTCAAAAGGAATGAAGATAGTCAGCAATAGAAGAAGAGTGAAATGGAAGGATGATATCATTTCAAGAGCGATACCAGGAGCAACATCGAATCAGAACGTAAAGAGTCTTTTTCCGAGGATAAACTTGTTTGCACAGTGTACAGTGTATTGCTCAATGCTGTATTAGCTGACTGATACCCTTCTCTTCGCTTTTTTAGCTTTTCTCATCATGAGAATTCGAAAAACACCGACATACGTCATTATCACATGATCTTTAGCTTGATTATTATTCCCCTCATTTTCGCTCTCCCATTAACGATTCACAAGGATTGTGTTCATGACCGCGCATTTTTTTTCCAAATTCTCTTCTGAACCTCACTTGCGAATGATTTTTGCCAACACACAAGGAGAGGCCAAAGCAATGTGTCTTCAGGAGAGCCAAATAACTAGTCCTAGCCAGTAATTACGATGCCGAAAATTTCTTACTTTTTACTTCTTGGTTCATGTAACGCTTCACGATTTCTTATTTACTATGCTCTCCTTTCTCTTTCTCTTCCTCTTTCCCAATCTCTCTCTTTCTTTCTCTCTGAGCCGCTCTCAGCCATTTCAACGCACCTCTCTCACTCATTTTCTTGAGCCAATCGAACAGATAACGATGATCAGAGTTCTCATAGCAACCTTATCTCTTCATAGCTGCAATGGCTTACAACTATTCCTGTGTCAAGAATTCACCAAGCAAATCTGAGAAGTGGAAGATAAAATGAGAAATCATGAACTACAAGGGAGAGAGGGAGAGAGAGAGAGTAAACGGTTTGAAAGATCTAGGAAAAGAAAGACAAAAATGATCTTAATCGCCGTGAACAGCGTTTAGAAGTTAAATTCAGCAAAAAATAAAGAGAAGATGAGCTCTTTTATCGCAACAACGGAGGCCTTCGATTTGCTTGGATGAGCAACACTTGAAAAGTTCTGACGCAGCTTCTCCATGGATGGGAATTTTAATGAGCCTACGAAATGAGACCAGGACTAGGAGAGGGAATGAAACGCGAATCAGCTAGATTGAGCTCGAGGCATAAGATCAGCTTGCATTTTTCCAATCCATGCCGCTTAATTCAATTTATGAGCTCAGGGTTAAAAAGGCGTATTCCATAGGAATATCTGATGAGCATATAAACACGGAGTCGTACGATTCTTATTCCTTATCAGGTGAAACCTAGTCTACGTTGCAGTAATCATTGGTCGTTGATGATATCGAGCTAGAATAACTTTAACAAAGACGAGGAAACGGATTGAGACTATTAGATAGGTTGATAAGAGATGAGAAATTGTTAAGTCTAACAGTTGTAAGTGGTTATGAGGTAGCAATTAAAATCAAACTGGTAATGATAATCAACATCAGGAAAGATCAAGGAGCAAGTTTTAGGAAGACTAGGGAAATTTCCTTCATCAGCCAGAAGCCATAGTAATAGAGATAAAAGGATGAATATGAAAGTTAGAGAAAAAAGATTACAAACACTGGAGGAGGAAATCATTAATGAACCTGACGGGAAATTTATAAGCTTCGAGAAAGATTCCTAACGAACATGAGAGGCTAAAAAGATTTACATCAATTCAATTATTGAGAATGTTTAATCCTATTCTGGGTAAAGTAATTTGAGAAGAAAATCACAGGAATCCAATTAATAATCCCGATGTAGTATGAGAAGTTTGCTTACCTCGATTGACAATTGAGCCATTCTGTTGTGATGAGCTTTGTTTAGATGTCTGAAAAGTACTTGTCGTGGAGTTGATTGAATTTTGAGCAGACAAGGTGTCCAAACTCTGACTTGGTGACAATGATGGTGACATATTGGTTAGATTATATGTACTGTTGTTTGCGCTACCCAATGAATCAGAATTTAGAACTTTGGATGGACTGGGTGAACTATTCATCGAATTCAATGCTGTCAATGTTATATTATCAACATGTGCTGTCTGAAAATATGGATCACTTCCATTACGAGTGAGTGTTGACCCACCACTTGTGGGATAGGTGTTATTTAATTGAGCTGTACCAAAAGTGGTCAAATTTGTATAACTTTTGTTCACCGAGTCCAAATTAGAAGCGGGTGATGAAGTACCACATGCTCCTGTATTTTTACCCACATTAAGGTAGCTCTTACCACCGAGCTTCATCGTATTAGCCATTTCGACTATTTCTTTTGTGTACTGCTCTTGAAAATCACTGGGATAGATGCTTGAGCTCCAGGCAGATAGCGGTGACACAGGGGAAATCTGAGGTTGAAAAGCGCGCCAAAACACAATTCCAGGAACAGTTTATGGATAATGAAAAGAGGAAGAAAGAAATGAGAGGGAATTAAATTTATGATCAGGTTTCAGCATCACATATCATGAGATAACAGAGTCAAACGATCGATTGACCATGAGATAAAAAAAGATCTGCCTCAATTCCATTACTATAAACAAGAATGAACAAAACGTTTCGCACCCATTTTCTCACCACTTACTAGACTCACCCAGACTGTAGCACATTAGGGTGTAATTTGAAAACAGAAATTCAGGACTAATCACCACATCGAGAATTGTTCTTAACCCAAATTTGAGCATCCATCTCGATCGATCTGTCAATATTCAGCCTCCTTCAGTTTTCATGTGGGAAAACTCAAGTCGTCTTTCAGCTTGGCATCGCCAAGATGGATGAAAAACGGAGTATTCGTGAAATGTCCAAATCTTTCCTCTCCCTAAATATACATGCATCTCGAGCTTTAGTTGGCTAAGAAACTCTTTCTACCATCTCTCACTTACCCTCTTTCTTCCTCTCTCTCATCAGTATAAGAAATGTAGTGGAAAAGCACCAACTGGTCTCTTTCTCTAGTGATTTGGTTTGCACTCAGTCTTTACAAATGAAACATTCTCGCTGTAAAAGCTCAAACTCTCCAGCCATTCTGAGAGTACGCATTGACTCATCATTGTCATATCATCTATCATGCTTGTAATGGATGAGGAAAACCCAGTAAGGGAATATGAGGAAGGATATGAGTATAGAAAGCGAGAGAGAGAGAGAAAGTAGTGAGAAAGAGTAGAGAGAAGAGAGAGGTGGAGAGAGCATCATGAGATAGACGACCACAGTAGACTAGTTTCAAAAGTTAGATCTCATGTTCAAGCTAGTATTGGCATGAATCCGACAACAATGATTTGGATTGTTTGATGCTCTCTCGTGAGCAGGGGAAGATAAAAACTCAAATGATTTAATTACATGACTATCAGGCATATCAGATTCAACGGGTATCGGTGATAATCTACCACATGAGCTTGCGTTTGAAGATGCCCTCGGCCTGAAATCGGGGCTCAACTGGAAACCATGATGAAGAGAAACGGGTGATTCTGGGAAAACGTCCAGACCTTCAGAAACGGATGAACTTGGGCTAGGCGTATTGTCCAAGAGAGTCCCATTTCTGAGGGCTTCCACTTTCTTCTTGACACGACCTCGCTTCTTCTCATACTTTTGAGTTTCCATACTGGTAGCTCGTCTACGAGCAGCTTTACCAGGCTTTGCCTCCGGATTTATCACCCACCATGAGCTCTTTCCGGTACCCTCATTCTGTACTCGTTTAAAACGATTATGGAGTGACAAATTATGTCTAATTGAATTCTGTAAAAGATAAAAAAAATTGGATGAGTTGATATTTTCTTGATTTTTTCACACTCACTTTCTCTTTCTATACATCTCTCTCTCCAACTCACACACTCTCGTTGGCATGAGTTCTCTAACAGTCATTAATCAAGGACAATTCTAACGTGAAGGGAAATTCAATTTTATTCGAATGCATTTCACAGTGGCTCGAGCGATAAATTGATGTATTTTCATGGAAGAATGATGGGGCATGAATGAAAATGGGTAGAAATCAATGTGAAACGATTGAATGAGCTCAGTTCAAGGTAGAAAATGAAAGATTTATGAATAATATTGAAAATTGAGGCCCAAAGTGGTGAGGCCTGAAGCGTTTATGTCCTGAATCGAGGAGTTAAGAGGAAAGGCCTCGATAGAAAGTAAAGTGAATCAAGAAGGGAGATTCATAAAGCTAATACATACACCAAGCGCAATCGGCTTCATGCCGATGTTGAGAAAAATGGAGAGAAAAAAGCAAAAAGAAGCAAAGGGGAGAGAAAAAGCCTACGTTTCACAGATTTCTCATTCGATGGCCACTGGGAAAGGTGGAGAAGAGAGAGGAAGAGAAAATAGTTTGTGGGAGAGAGAGAGAGACAGAAAAAGGGAAAGATGTAAGAGGAAAAGATGCAGGGAAAGAGAGAGTGAGAGAAAGGAGAAAAAAGAGAAAAAAGAGAGAGGAAAGCGATTGCGAGAGAGAGTGAGAGAGTGAGTCTAGCTGAACTTTGCCAAAATCTGAGGCCGAGTTCTTTTCGGCGAACTTGAGCCGATTGAGGCAGCCGTGTAAGCGCGAGATACTCCTGGCAAGGACGGACAACACAGAAGCTACTGCCAAGTGGTTACAAGTGAGGAACGGGGAGCCTAATAATATGTGCTGATGCGCTGACTACTTTTGCCTCTCATTTTGTGGCTACTTGGCTCATCTTTTTTCTTCGCAAATCCAATGATTTGCGTTCTCAAGGTCCAAGGTTTTCTAAGGTGTATCTTTACTATCGCCTCCCAATTTAAATTGACCATCACCTTCCGGTTCTCCCCATGGCCAAACGCCGTCTAGTTGTCTTGAAAAGAGAAAGAGAAAGAGAAAGAGAAAGAGAAAGAGAAAGAGAAAGAAAGAAAAAAAGAGAGAAAGAGAGAGAGAGAGAGATACTTGTGTGTTGGCCAGTCTTATACTCGACACACGTCTGTTTCAATGGACCTTTGACTATACTCTTTTGGCTGCACAAGTTCCCAAGGGGAGCGAGAAAGTGCAAAAATTTTGGTTCCCAGAGGCTAGGGGTAGAATAGTGCTTTTCGAATAGGTCAGAAGAAGAAGTTGACCTCACGAAAAAAGGAGTGATGATACAGGTTTACATACTCTAAAGGCCGGGGTTCAGCCGCTAGAGGAGGTCATTTGCCCTAATGCCACATCGGCTTTCTTGCTGCTTTTACTTCTTCTTTTTACTGCTTTTGGACCTAGTATTTTGTGGGTATGAGAGAGTGAAGACCAGTTCAGGCTTCGGTCTATTGTGTGATCGCGTTTGATTAGACCAGTCCCATCTCTTTACTCTAGCCCTATGGTCAGTGAGTGAGCTTTGAATGGTATGAAGGAAAAAGGGCTTGAAAACCGTTGAGCACATTTTTTTTGAGCAAAAATTTTTAGATAAAAAGCGTGGAGCAGATGAAGAGAGGAAAAAAGGAAGAGGAAAGAGAGGGAGAATGAGAGGGAGACTGGTCAAAGGTTTTGGTAAAAGAGGTGAAGAGAAGGCCACAAACTCCGAATGGGTGAGTCGACTTACATAATTTGAGTCGAGCAATGGCCAGCGGCATAAGTGAAGAAGAACAGACAGAAAAAAGGGAAGAGAGAGAAAAGAACGGACACAGTCGCTAGAAGGTATACTCTTTGAGAACCTACACAGCGGACTCTGGCCACATTCTCCGGTCTACGAGTACGGGCTAGTTTTGTTAGAGAAAAACGGGAGAGAGAGAGAACCAGGATATACCTTGTCTCCGATGTGTATGTACCGCCATTATCCGAATGACCGGGGTAGGGGGTAGAGGTGAGCAAGGGCCATCGGAGCAAGAGAACAGGAGGGGGAGGGGAACGGGACAGAGAAAGAGAGAGAGAGAGAGAGAGAGAGAGAGAGAGAGAGAGAGAGACTCAGTCCAGTTTACTAGTCCCGGCCTGAGCCTTGATAAATCGGTCTAAAGGTAAGCCCTAGTCATTCAATCGCTTCTACTCGCCAATTCCCGTTCACATTTTTCCACCTTCCGACTCATAGCCTGAGGCAAAGAAAAAAATTTTGAAGTTCAAGTTGAAGAGCGATAGGGCAAGGAGAGCGAGAGAGAGAGAGAGAGAGAGAAAGCCAAGGGAGTAAAGGAAGAAGAAACCGAAAGACGAAACGATGCTGTGTGCCAGGATCCTGTGTGTGCAGTTATTGGCAGCTATACACAGTTAATTGTCCAAAGTTTCCTTGTAGCCATCATCATCAGAGCTACTCATCTGATGGTGAAAACATAGTGAACAAGGTGGGCACAAACTGATGAAAAGCCCCGAAAGCTGGGAATACTTTTATGTGTTTCAGGGTAAGAGTAAGGCCTGTTCTTCTTCCTCTTTTTGGGCTGAAAAATTGGCCAAAAAAATGATTATCTACGTTAAGCTTCTGACCCTAACTATCGATGGTTGAAAGGTTGCAAGGAGATTGGTGAACTGGTGAGAAGGCTGAAATTGAGTTAGGCAGATGAAGATACTGATATACCTGCTATCTGTTGCCATTTGAGCACCTGTAAGACTACTCCAGTTATTGGCTAGATAATTTTACAAGAGGTGATGCTAGTGAGGAACAAAAAGGATACCAAAAGAATGATCATGAGAACTAGCAGATAATGGGGAGTTGCATGTATTCTCGGAAAAGTAATATTAGTCGACAAGATATTCACCAATAGGTTTCAGTGGAATTTGTGATACTGGAAAACAACTTTGATCTTTATCTGAGGCATATAAATTACCAATTCTGATCATCCTGTACCTAGCAACCCAGGAAGGTTAATTTGAAAACCTGAATACATATACATAAATACCGAAAGTATACCAGTAAACCGATTATCTAAGCATCCAGTCTATATATCATTGGCGGTCATTGGGAAACACTGACTAACCGGAATTAAAACGGGCATCATGCATTCTAACAACATCATAAATTCTTCCAAACGATCTTACATCTTGTATTAGTTAAGTCAGACTCACTCACTCAATTTTATCTCTAGCTAACCACAATAAAAAGGCAAAAAGAAAACTTTTCCGACTCAAGTATTCAGGATATCAGCATTTCTTTCCCCTAAGATACATAATAAGTCATTGACACATACAGTCTTTGGCTTCATTCGTTACCTTGGTCTAATGATGCTAAAAGAAAATCATTCTCAAGCAATACACAAACACGCTCGTACACCCAGAGAGAGAGAGAGAGAGAGAGAGAGAGAGAGAGAGAGAGAGAGAGAGAGAGAGAGAGAGAGAGAGCGTCACATCTTTTTCACTCATCTTGTATTAGCCATCGTCATAATAATAATCTTTTTTGACATAATCCATCCAAGATTGATTTTTCCACCTTTCTTTTAGTGTCCATTTTTCCATCTACTTTGCTTTCTATCTATCTTTCAGATGCATTCAAGTTATCATGTCTCAAAAATATAAGTTGAAAAGAACCGGTTCTTCGGATTGCTGCTTGTTGAGAAAGAATTTTGCCATCCATCCATCTATCTATCTCTCTCCTCTCTCCTCTTTTCCTCCGCTTTTCACTTTCTAAATAAGTTTTGGGAACATTAATATCACCGAGAGAGAGAGAGAGAGAGAGAGAGAGAGAGAGAGAGAGACAACATCCAATAGCCAAAGAGAAACAGCTCAAATGTCTGGCTCAATCCTCTGAAGCAAGTGCATCATCGTACTTCTCTCTCTCCTCATTCCTTGCCGTCCGGTCTCTCTCTCTTTCCTCTCCTCTTTTTCTCTCACTTTTTCTCTTTCTCTTCTCCTCGTTCTCAAGAGCTGTGAAGTAAGACGTAGGAGGCAAGCCTCACACATAGAGCCTGAAGTGGAGACGATAACATGGCGAGTACACACACATAGAGAGAGAAAGAGATATCGTGTGTAGCTTGTGGAAAAAGTTTTTATCAAGAAGGTTAAAAGAGAGAGAGA
The DNA here is from genome assembly GCA_003956705.1 of Brevipalpus yothersi. NCBI lineage: Eukaryota > Metazoa > Arthropoda > Arachnida > Trombidiformes > Tenuipalpidae > Brevipalpus > Brevipalpus yothersi. The sequence continues at coordinate 31,957 of QZCP01000679.1, read as the reverse complement.
GAGAGAGAGGCGAGATTCAAGGTAGATATTAGGAATCAGAATGATAATCAAAAATGAACGACAGAGTATCAAATCATTCCCTTGATTACGGAGCAGTAGCAGCAGAAAGTGAACGTGAATAGTTAGAGAGAGAAAGAGAAGTGAAGAGAGAGGGAAAGAAAGAGTGGATGAGATACCACCATATTGAAAATGCATTCGAAAAAATCGATATACTCATGATGGAGCCTTAGAACTCGACGTCGTCGTGGTTGCCTTCGTTACGCGGCAACCACAGGGATGAGGGAAAATTAAAACGAGAGAGAAGCTTTCATGGACACACACACACACACATACATATATGTACGTTCAGCCATTGGTGATGGCGATTTGAGATCACGAGTGGGAAGTCAAATGCTATGTGACTATGTAAGTGTATGAATAAGATGAAGAAAGAGAGTAGAAAGAATAAAAAAGAACAAGAAGATGGTAATAATTGAAACTCACCTTCCAACCAGCAGAAGAATTGGAGTCTCCTTTATCCTTAAAATAAGGTACATTTTGTACCATCCAATCGTATATTTGTGAAAGCGTTAAACGCTTTTCGGGTGAACTTTGGATGGCTTGAGTTATAAGGTCAGCATACGACATATTGCCCCAAGCATTTCGTCGTGATGAATTTTTTTTAGGCTGACTACTCGGTGTACCCGGTAATCCGGATACACCACAAGGCGATTCTTCTTGAGACCATCCGGTGATCTCATTGGCCACCGTTGGTATTACATTTTCCACACCACAACCGGACAGTAAATCAACACCGGCACCACTTATATCATGGCAAGAATCATCCACATTCAATTCACCTTTCCCTGGAAATGAGCCGGGTATTTCGGGTCTCGGCAATGGCCATGTGTTACTTCGAGCACGAAATGGTGCATCATAATCATCCTTCATATCAAGATCCATCTTGCTTGTCTATGTTAACGAGATGGCGATAATGTTGACAGAGGAAAAGATGAGGAGTCAAGAGTGATCAATTTAATATACACACACCGTACAACACTCTTTCTCTTTAATGATGCACAATATTAACTAAATATATAGATATATATATCAAGATGATGATGATGATGATGATCACTTTCTCAACAAGATGAGAAAATATAAATTCTTGAACCTTAATTTATAGTGTATTAATGATGATAATAACATGTGATGTATCACTTATTTATTAAGGTACTATTCCAATGTTCCAATGGCGTGGTAATAATGATGACGGTGGCGATCATTTGATAATAATATCAATTATTTTCTCTTTTTTATATATTCCACAGATTCATAAGAAGAAAAAAAAATTTCATCAAATCGCCACACGCTTACACATATATATACACATATAATCAGTCAGGCAATGGTGATGTAAACAAATCTATATATTCTCTTAGCATTTCTTCGCCTCTGCCTATGTGAATTTTATGTGTGTGTGTGTATATGTTGCCTCTCTGTATGTGATGTGACTCGCTCACTCTCTGTGTGTATGGGCGAGATGGGCGAGGGTGGAAAAGAGGATAGAAAAGAGGGTGGAAAAAGAAAGAGGTTGCGTTCAATGGAAGCTGATGAGGAGAGAGAGAGAGAGAGAGAGAGAGCTAGTAAAAGGGGAGACAAATTGTAAGAGAGAGAGGGAGAGAGAGAGAAAAGCACAAGGTTACAGGGGAAAGGAGTGAGAGTCTTTATTTCTCTTTCTTTTGGTTGTAGAGAGAGAGAGAGATGATGATTGGGACTAAGAGAGAAAAGAGGTAGATGGAGAGAGAGAGAGAGAAAGAGCAAGGAGAAAAGATGCAGAGGAGAGAGTTTGGAAATGATGAGGAGAGTAGAGAGAGAGAGAGAGAGAGAAAGAAAGTGAACGAAGAAGAAAATATTATATATCCACAAGGCGAAGCGGTGAAACTAGAATATCAACAACAATTGTACAATGAACCCCCAAAGGCAATTAACAAGATATTCTTTCTCTTTTTCACTTTCTTGAATATGGTAGTTTAGTAGTAGTTTATATCCACATTACTGCCACAAATATGTGTGTGTTTGTTAATGTTCAGTGTTTTGGTACTCTTTTAGCGGGGAATGTGGTCCAAGCAATATTGCAACATAAAATTAACCACCGCCAGTATACACAGAGACACAATCAATACTTTTGATTGGACACTTTAAGCACATCTATTCACAATTAATTATACGTCGATAACGTGATTAAAGAAGATAGAGAGAGAGAGAAAGAAAGTAAACGAGTTCTCGAGTGGAGAGAGCAGCCCGAATATATATGTTGAGATGATATTCGCGAAAATGCACGCACACACATACAGTACTTGAAAGAGAGAGAGAGAGAGAAAAAGTTCACTTTGACGATCGATTCACAGTCACAATAGTATCTACGATTTTCGAGAGGGAGAGAGAGACAAAAATGTTCAAGTGTACAGTTTCGATAGTGATTCACTCTCCTATTTACTCACAAAGAGAAGAATATTCACAAGTCAGCCAAGATAATAATCGAAAAATAATCAAGAAAAATATAATATTTTGAGGAAAAGTATCAACGATGAAGATGAGAAGAATGATGTTCCAAGGCAAAGAGAAGAGAGAGAGAGAGAGAGAGAGAAAATTTTTTCCCTCTTCTTTTCCCTTCTGGTTCAGCAATACATCAACGCCATCTGAAGTTTGGGTGTGAACTAAACCCACCCCCCTTACTGTTGATAGATACTATATTATGATACTATAGTATATTCTGGATTCTGGATTCATCATGATGATATATTCTGAGCGACCTTGAGGAATGGCCTTGAGGGATGGAGGATTTGAAATGTTGAAAAAAGAAGAAGCTTTAATATAGCGTTTGCCGGTAACTCAAAAACTAGTAGCATTCTCTCTCTCTCTCTCTCTTGTTAGTCTCCTCTTCAATCATCGTCGTTCCTCTTCTTTCCCTCTTCGAACTTCGAAGGTCCATGCAGAGGACATCGTGTATAAGTGTTAAAATGAAAGAGGAGAAAGAGAGAAGAAAGAGTTTTTTGGAAAACACTTGGATTCTGGATGGTTAAGAAGTGGAAAAGTGAACAATATGAATCCATGGGTGATAGAAAAAGAGATGGAAATAATTTTCTTGCAAATTTTTTCCCTGTTTCCCACTTTCATTCCAGTTTTTCTGGCCCCTCTCTCTTTCTCTTTCTCCTTCTTTCTCCATCTCCATCCCTATCTCTCTATCTCTCTATCTATCTATCTATCCATGTCGTGTTCATGCCATTCATGCGAGAATCATTGGATTCAGTTTAATGGTGTGCCTATGAGATGGTAATCACTGTTATTGCTAATGGCAAATGAACTCTTTGGGCTCCTGAGCACGTCCCAAAAACAGGCTCAATTTTAGTTTGCAGAAAAGCTATGGAGAAGAAAGAAAGAGATAAAGAGAGAGAGGGAGAGAGTAAAAGAAGAGGATTTTCTGATCCTCTGTAAGTAGAAGAAAAATTACTGGCATTCGAGAACAAAAATTTATATTTCTTTTGTTCCTTTAATTTGAATTTATTACCCGCAAAAGCCTGGAAAGGAGATGAAATTTTTCCCATTTTTTATAAATGAGGAAAGCCCTAGTAAAATGGTTCAAATTGCGGTGTAATTAAGGGAGCAAGCTTGGCTCATCGAGAAGAAGGAGGGCCAAAAAAACGATAACAAGGATGTAAACCAAGACAAACATAACTTGTGACTTAGTTAAGATTGGATAACAGAATCTTGCGTCATTAAACTCGTGAGTAAATTAAAATGCTACAACGGAAAACACCTTGATATATGAGTCAACATCATCATCATCAAGAGAGAGAGAGAGAGAGAGAGAGAGAGAAAGGAAAAATGATCAACATCGAAATTCTCATCACCATTTAAAGTAGCTGTTGATTTGGGGTAATCTAAGATTCCAGAAAACTTTGGATAGAGATAAATAAATGTTTGATCCAGCTTGCGTGTAAGTTTTTTTTTACTCTTGTCTGACATATTTTTCTATCCGAGTTATACTTATCAGATATATGATAAAATTGAATCAAAGCTGTGGCAGCAGGCATAATGAAAAATATATACATGTCTATTTTCCATCCCACCACAAATGTAACTTCCTCCAGACATTAGCTCATCGATTAGTTGTCAAGGTTTCCTGGGCTCGAGACGCTGATTCAGTTGAAAAAAATAAAGATATTCATACTGTTGATTATGTCAACAATATTCCCTAGATATAGATATACCTGGAAAATCTTGATATTCTCAGTGCTTCAAATATCGATACAATACTTAACCGTCTCACCTCCAATTCGCGTATTCAATGTATTCCTTCTGTAAATCCGCATATCTAGTAGATAAAAAGGAATCAACCTTGATATCACCTTTCAGCGCTCACTAATGATAATGATTTTTCAACCTTTCCCATCATATTTGGGAAAACAAAGAGCCAAAATTTTTAGTTTGAGTTGGGATCGATAAGGAGTAAAATTTTTCCAATAACAGGGTAGTTAGATTGATTTTTTTTTCAAACTCAAAAGTCATGGTGATTCACTCTTGATAACTTTTCATCAGCGAACAAATCAATTTTATTTGGAAGAATTTTTTTCGAACGCCAAGCAATCAGAATTTTTTAAGCTCAAAATTCCACAAAAATTTTATTCTTTGCCCTAGAGATCGAAAAAAGAGATAAGAAAATATTTTTGATTGTTGCTTGAACTTTTGGCGCTCATTTTTCTCATCAACTTACATGCGCTCTCTGCTCTATTAATGATTCGAATGTTTGAATTTTTTTGATGATGAAAAAGTTTGAGATGAAATTGAATCATGCAAATTGTCAGTCTGTTACAAAGTATAAAGTTTCAAAAACATTTCAAACATTCATGGGTATTTTTTTACTGTTCTTTCAAAAGATACAATGGTCCCACTGAGAAAAATTTGTACGAATTCTCATGGTAGATACAGTTTTTTTAAAAAATCGAGTAGGCACCTGATGGTACACAAAAAGCATGAAAAAGTAGTTCCCTGTGATGTTTTTCATTGAAAAAATACACAATCTGTATAGATTCATCAAAAAATTCTCCTAAGGAATATTCTCGAGAGAAATTGGTTTTCCAACTAATTCTGGATTTCGAATTTCGAAAACTGCTCTGTATCTTAATTCTCATTTGATTGTCAAAATGAATGTACGTACATTCGAATACTATCCAATAATGGACAAAATCAATAATCAGTATTTATTCAAATGGGTTTTCATTTCTTCAACCGTCTTCTATCTCAATGAGATATCAATTTAGAAGCAAATTGATGAAGATTATCCGAAACGCCGGATAGAAAAAAATTCTTGTTTATATTTACTCTCAATATTCACACTGGAATGAGCATCATGTATCAGATCATTCTCTCTAGCATGAGTAAGAGTGGAAGGATTTTAGATGATTTTTCCCCAGATCCACATTCAGACCTATAACGAGCCGCCTGCTTTATTAATCACCTGTAAACTTATCATTGAAGGATTCAATTAGAGTAAAGTTTTCTTCTGATTCAAGTTTACATGAGTATTTTTCAATTTATTTTATTCCATTTATTACCCTACTTAAAAGAATTAGTATTTGGTATCAGGCTGCTGATCAAACCGTTGGAGAACAAGCACCAGGAACTTTCTCTTTGATCAACTTGTAAAATTTGCTGATATCAGTGTATAAGCCAACGACATACGGTGATACACCACACACATCATAAGAGCCAGAAACCACAGCTGTCACATACCAACGACCATTATCACGATTCTGATACATTAACGGTCCACCAGAATCTTCATCACAGGCATCAGCGCCAGTCTTTCGATTGAGAGCACAGATATGAGTACTCTTAACAGCTTGCAGATCATCAGGTATCGAGTTGATGGACATATGAAGCTTCTGAGACATGTATAACTTGCTGAGCTCATTACATTCTTCTCCTGAGGAGAAGAGGAAAATCAGAAATCAATAAAATTTCATTTTCTATAATCGTTGAAAATTGATGCAACAAGGAAAATATCAACATACGATCTACATAATCTACGTGAGTCTCTTGTAGATATTCAGCTGCGTTTGTTTGAGGTCCCGTTATTCCCCAGCCAGCGACAGCATATCGATCGGAAAGTTCTTCAAGACTCACTGAATCATCCAATATGCATATTGGAGAGATATAAATGCTAAAAGTTACCGGTTTGTCCAATTTGAGTATTGCCATATCGTAAGCTAGGGAACCAAAGTGGTAAGATGGATGAGCGAAGACATGAGAAACATTATAACTTCCAGCTTCACCATCCTTTGGACTCTCATGTCTTCCCAAATAGACTGAGATTGTGTTCACAGGTACAGGCAGATCACCTTGTCCTATAACACAATGGGCAGCAGTTAAAATGTGTTGGTTATCCAATAAACTTCCTCCACATCGTGTCAGTGGCTCAGACCAATCATCTTCATCATCACCATCCATATCTCCATCTTCTTCATCAGAAAATGTTTCTGGCTCTGGATCCACACTGAAAATTGTGGAGTGAAAACATTTTGGCTACATGCTGAGCAGCATTCAATTCTTTACTCACTAGATATTCGCCATCCATGGATACTTATGAGCTTTTGCAGTACGACCATGGAAAATACGACTTTGCAGACGGAGGCCACAATCTGTTTTATGATCATTCTATTAATTGGGCTCAATTTGAGAGACTATTTTCACTTGTTTCATTACTGTTTTAGGTGGACGAATTTCCACCAAAGCTCATACTTACCACAATCTTCACTCTGTGAAGTGAAGATCCAGGTCAGAACAAGAAGAGAACGGAGTAAAATGCTCATTGTGTATGGACAAGAGAGATTTTTTGGTTAGAGTTTCAATTGAAACTCTTCGAATGCAATTAACTCTCGATAACTCCTTCTAATACACCATTTCAATATGTGGCTTTTATTGCAGTGAGATGTCTGTTAGATATGCATTTGCCTATCCATGGATTACAGACATCACGCTCATAAATTATTGGTCGAAAAACTTTTCTTCGTCTGCAAAAAGAAGATCCCAGGAGCAAGGGGAGAGTCAGAAAATTCATCAGTTCTTCTCCCTCTTAACGAATATACGACCATGGAGAGTTAAAATAATAGAAACTCCTATCTTCTCGCGATTCAAATCGATCTATCATGAAGTTAACCGTTAGACTTGAGCTTGGGAAGCTTCTCTCCTCTCCTTGATTGGAGCTCTTCAAAGTCTAGTCTTGAGAGATAATCTGATCGAAAGAGACGATCATGAGCTAAAGTGAAAAATTAATCGCTTGGAATATTATGAGAAATATTTCCAGTCGATCAAACGTCTCTCAGTTCCAAGCCCTCTTATGAACTGGAAGCCTAAATAGATTCTCGTTCAAGCGAGGTGAAATATTTTTTCTTTGATCAATTGATTTTTATTTGAACATGATTCTTGAAGTTAGATGACTCTCTGTTTTTATGTTGTTCAGTTTGATGGATGAGTCTCGATATGATGGATAGAGAATTAAAATCCCTAGAAAATTACAATTTATCGTACAAATGTCATCGTTCGCTCTTGATCAAGTAACCATACCAACAATATTTAGACTTAATGGTAGATGACTCAAAAATGAGCTTTTTTTGTGACTGGGAGCAAAACTCGAGACCATTCAACAAATCATGCCACATAACTGTACTCATCAGCAGCAGTAGCTCGCTCAATATACTGTTTTTCTATGAGAGCTTCAATACATTTCTTGACCATGGGTACACTGGGAGTGAAGCGACTACGAGCTTGTTCAATAACCTCTTGGACCAGAATATTGTGTTTCATCTGTTTACGAGCTTTCATAATCCGAACAATTGAAGCTTGAAGGAATAATTTTCTATCCTCTTCGATTGATGCATGAGTTCGTTCGACTTCTTGTTGCTACAAAGAAAGAGGAAGAAATCATCATGATTTGTTCTTAATATAGGGAAATAATTTAAATACTTACATGACTAACTTCTTTCTGGGGAACAGTGAGAATTTTGATTCGAGTTCTCTTGTGAGAGAATTCATGATTCAGAGAGAACACTGAATCTGGTAAAATTGTACGAGCTGTTGAAGAACCGGATGCAGATTTCGTTGAGGCAGGGTCAGAGCCCGTTGACAAGGAAGAGTTTTGAGAGTCTGTTTGATTTGGTGATTCAGGGCCTACGTGGAGCATTTGAAAATCTACTAAAAAGCTCAAGTGTTTGACTAATAATTCATCAGGAAGAGAGGTATTTGTTTGAATTTCTTTGAAAGTTAATTTATCGGTATCTTCAAAGAGAAGGAAAATAGCCATGAAGTATGTACTCATTGAAGCAATATAAGGACGAGTGGTATAACCAATTCTGATTTCACATGTGCCCAGATGATGAAGGAAGGTCAAGTTTCTACCTTGGAAGGCATCACGATAGAAAGCTTCAAAATAACTGCAAGGACGTTCCAAAACTTGAGGAATAGAGAAAGGCGATAATGCAGTAGATCCTATGGGCCAAGCACCAGCTTGTAGGATGAAAATATTGAAGTTGAAATTTCCTATTTCACGTTTTTCTTTTTCACACCATTCTCTGAAATTTTTGTTCAAATCTTGAGACACTGTGATATCTGTGAGCATCCGATGGAATTTAGAGGTGAATTCGTGGCCACAAGCTTGTTTTAATCTATTGACCATAGATTCTTCAAGCTCAAGAGAAATCCATAGGCAGTGGATAAGTCTTTTAGCTAACATTTTGGCATAAAATTTGGAAAAAACGTCTTTATCTTCTATATACCGGAATATAGTGATCGATTGAGTGAGTTTCTCTTCGATATCACTTTCGCTCACACTTCGAGCAGATTTTTTCAATAAATTATCACAATATTTGGCTAACAGTTCAGCTGAACAGCAAGGCACTTTTGACTTGGGTTTGAAGCGACGATTGATCACACAGGAACTGGCCTTATCAACGGCATGAAGGAATTGTTGGTCCATGTTGAACACTTTCTCTACTAATTCACGTTGTTTTCGATGTGCGTCAAGTAGATTTTCAACGAAACTATTAGCCATATTCTCTTCCGGCAAATTACTTATTGCATCATGACCGATATCAACGAAATGCTTTTCGACCTCCCCAACAAGATGTTGAATGCCTTGTCCCACAGGCCTTAGAAGTTTATAGAGATTGTTAAGATCTTTGCGATTTTCACTAGCCACCATTTTATGACATTCTGCAGTTAGGAATTCGAGATGATGGGAAACCATCTCATCTTCACATACGTTTTTCACTTTCAGATATGATGATGAGTGTAGATATTTTCGACATCGTAACGCTTCAGAGTCAAGTCTTTTCAAAACTTTCTCCATATATTGTGAGCAGTCATTGTTAGCAATTAAATTTTCTGCCTCTCTTGAATAATACTGACGAGTTGCTTCCAGAAATGGTTTTTCAAATAAAGTCTCATAGAATTCGAGTTCTTCCTTCTTTTTGTATGATTCAACCACCACAAATGAATCAATCACAGATCTAACCATGTTCTCATTGAAAGAGTTTCCAAGCCGATCTCTAAATTTTTCAAAGCAAATAATTGAATTTACAACGTTTAGAAAAATTTTCTCCAGAACTGGTATGAAATTCACTTACTTTTCAATATATTCCAAGATAAGATAAACTAAGCGTTGACCAAGAGGTTCAATCATATACTTGCGCCAGAATAGTAAACCAGATTCACCAATCTCAAGTTTCAATTCAGTAGCATCAGGATGAGCGTAAGTTATATCGGCATCAGACAGCTTAGCTTTCTTCAAATGTTGACTATTAAGGTACCAATATATTTTGTCCATATGAGATATACCATCTCGATACACTTGCCATTCTTTATAATACAATTCCAGTAGATCTCCACCTTCCCAACAGCATCGTTCATATAATTTTGTGTATAAACGTTCAACATGATCTTTGAGAAATTTACGAGTCTCTTCATACAATAAATCTGGATATGGTTGAGGTCTTGCTGTACACAGTCTATAGACATCGGAAAAACGATCAGTCCACTCTTTTTTGGCCACTTGATGAAGACATATAACAGATTCAACAGTACGTTTCAATTTATTCCATTCTTGTTCAAAATCAACCTCAGTCGGTCTCAGAGACATCTGAAAAAACGTACAAAATTTGTATCCTCAAGTTAGTCAGAATGTCACAAAATCAATACCATCATAACCACAAACCTTTGAGCAGCAATATGATGTGATTTGACCACGAAAAATAATCAACAAAATTAATCAATCAAGAAGATGAAGATTAGTAAACACACACAATCAACATCGATCACCACTCATGAGCACTTAAAGAAATGATGTTGTACTTCTTCAAAATTTTAACCTCCCAAGTGTATCTGTTCTCCCTTCAATCACAAGTGAAAGCATATCGGCGAAAAAAAATATTCAACCAAATGAATATCACAATAAGCGATCATAATTATTACAATTAATTAACAGAGAAAAAAAAGCGTTCAATAATGATGTATATATATAAACGTAGAAGAACTTTTTAATGCCAATAACATACAAACAAACGTCTTTAAAGTCTCTCGAAGAAGAGACAGAAAAAAAGCTAAACAAAACATTTTTTCACATACACAATAGAAACCCGCCAAATTTGAACATTTATAACGGTTTATTCGAAAGTGAGATGAAAAGTTCTAAGTTCGGAGGTATTCGCAGAATATATGGTGATTGTGTGATCATGATATTATTCGATGATATTGACATTGATTTCTTTATTTTGATGATTGGCTCATCTTGATACATCTTGAGGAATGGTATTCGAACACTATTGCGGCTAGTATTACTGAGCATCCTGTCAACATTGTGAGATATTCGATTTAAGTGATGAAAGTTGATTAAAGATTGCTCATTAATTTTGATTCATAAGAAATTCTGATGCTGATAATGATAACTCAATTGATTTGATCGATTATTTTTTTCTTCCCTTCTATTTAGCTTAGCTCCTCAAGTCTCTGGGAATAGAAATAAGAGATAGTTTTCTTTCGTTCTCTCTCTCTTTCTCCTGCTAGATAAATAAGAGATGTGAGTTTTTCTATTACTTTTTTTCCCTTCAGTGAACGGTGTATATTGAAGATCTTGTATTCCTAGATCTATCACTGATAACAATGTGATTTGCTCAAGAATATGCCTCATGTTATTTTCCCAGAAAACAATCGATAAAGGCAATATAAATATGTATATTTCATTTGATTTAAACATTGCATAGACATATATGGTATAGTTTACTATGCCAAAGATTCACTAATGAATCCATATCATTATATTCCCGTTATCCATATGAATCGAAATATATATATGTATGTATTTATACATGTAAGCAGGCTTAGTAAGTAGACAGGGTAAAAGAAACAAAATATATTCGATCAAGTGGAAATGAACAAAAAGAAGCTCCTCGTATCTTAACACCGTCAAACTCGATGATTCGATCCACTTCTCTTTTCTGAACATGATCGGGCAAAGAATCAGAAAAGGCATGGTCTAGGATCTAGGATCTGGAGCCCAATGCGTGAACGCATTCAGTACATCGCGGATCGAATTTTCTCTCTCTCTCTCTCTCTCTCTCTCTCTCTCTCATCATCTTGTTCAAACTTTTTACTCTCTCTGTAACTCTCTCTCCCTCTGGTTCATTCGATTTTGCTCTCTACCCTGCTTATTTCATGAGACTCTCTTTCTCTCTCTTCCATCTCTTTCGTTTTTCTGCAACACTCATTCCGAATCTTCACTGAAGGTTATCTCATCTTGAGATTCATTTTTTTTATTTTGCCCTCTCTCTCTATCCTCATCTTTTGAATTCCTCTTCCATTCAGAGTCTGTGCCATCTAGTCACACCAATTCTAGTGGTCATCTTTTTCTTTCTTTCTGTCTCTCTCTCTCTCTTTGTCGTAGACTTTCGATCACTCCGACACTCACTTGCCCACTGCCGATCGTTCTCCATTCGAGTATCAACACACTTGTTTCAAGTTATAAATATTCACTACTTTCTGTTTCTGCAATCTTTTCTCTCCTTCTATCTTTCTATCTCTCTCTCCCTTTCTATTTCTCTCACACATCAACGTCCTTTACCCTTCCACCGTTATGGAAAACAAAGCACCTCACATAATGCTCATACCGTTATATTTACCGTTAGCTACTTATAAGCGCATCCTTCCTGGAGCTGCAAGTTAATAATAGTGAGATAAATAGTGCAATTTTGGAAAAAAAGTGAAAAACAAATCCCATAGACCACACCACACCACATGCATTTTGTCCACTGATAATCGTGCATCGACTCTTCAGAAGATCTCTCGTTTACTGGTTAATCGTTCTTTATTATCTCCATCATCAACCCCTCGATTGTGTCTATCTTCTCTCTCACTCTCTTTCACCATACACTCACACACACACATCGACATCAGATACACTCTAAATGTTCTCTTGTTTGAAACTGTTTTTCGACAATCTCGACTCCATAAGTTCAAGATGCTCACCATCATGACCATAATCATCATCAAGCTCCTACAGTCATCTATTGGAGTGTCATTTTGTGTACCCTAATCGCTCAATCCAGCAAACTAAATTGAATTTATTAGCACCTTAATTGGTTCACCATCAGAAAATTTTAGTAGGTAACTAGATCATCCTTAACGATAGTGTGACTACTACAATTTTGGCAACAACCTGAGCAAAAGGAATCCAGTTTCTAGTCAAAACTATTTGTCATTCAAACCGAAAGACGAATAAAAAGTCAAATTAATTCATTATTCGAAAATGCCTTCCATCATTGGAGATGCAGGCTCAGGTAAGCATCATCATGTTTTCTACCTTAATTCAGATAAATTAAGTAATGCAATTCTAAAACTATTGCCTACCATTGAGCATGTGATCTATGTTTGTTCCATTGACATTGTGTTCATATTACAAGGAATACTTACTCGTTGTACTCAGAATCCATCAGCCAGTTCGAGGTACTCTCATCATCATTTGATCAAGGCACTATTTTTATCGAACACTATCACTTTCATTCACATGCATATACTATTCCTCTGAATATATATCTATTATATACAATATTGACAAGCTTCTTTTTTCGATCTTGTATGCACGCAAAGTTATTTTGCTTACTCTCGATGCCCACTTACCACTTATTTTTCCGGTTCCTGAGTTACTCTCTTTCCCCCCCCCCCACATGATGGGTGCAATTATTCACCTAGTGTATATAATATGAACAGTTCATCGAATTTCCTTTCCTCTTTTTCTCATGCACCTTTATGACTGGTCTCACTTTGCTAGTTGGTCATGAATTGAGAGGAGAGCTGGAATGCTCTTTGGGCTTTGAACACATAATTTCGAGACTGGAACCCTATGAACTTTCAGTCAATAGATTACTTCCTCCATGTAGAACCTGGAAATTCAGCAGAAAATTATTCTTGTTTCATCAAATTCGAAGTTGAGTGAACGAATTTTTCCACTGGTTTGATGGAAATTATTTTTCCATCGGAAATGAATGTGTGTGTGCTCATGTATGAAAATTGGATCCAAATTCAGATTTTGCATTTCTCATCAATCATGAATTTACACATTTCATCTTTTTTGAAGATACCGGTAGTCGGAAAAAAGAAAAAGAATGGGACAAGAGAGAAAACGAGATATTCATGATGCATCGGAAGAGGGAAGAAAAAAATTCACATGCTTGAAAAATATTGTTGTCGAATCGATTAATGTGAAAAGAAAATACAAATGGAAACAACTCCAACTACCTTTGAACTTTACCTTTCAACTTACAACTCATGATAGCTTTTTTATGATTTGATCCATCACTATTTACTATCATTGAAGAAAGCCCTCGGGAAATGGTAATCAGAAGATGGAAAATGTCTTATTCATTGCTTCACCTTTAGGCATATTATATTTATACATGTATATTTGTGTATGTACCATACTTTCGATCAAACTCCCCCCACACACACACTATCATTCGATGCTTTAGTTCATTTTTTGATTTACAAAAAATTTTTTTGCCTTTTCTCCCTCATTTTTGTGATTCCATGGTACAAATATATTGTTGACTCGAATTCCATCGATATCTACCAGTGAAAGGACATTCTATATCCACAATTTCTACTCTTTCTCTCTTTCTCTCTGTCATTCAACTCGATGACTATTGTGAAGTGAATCGAACATGGGAACAGATTAATCAGTATGGATCAACTATTATTTTCTTTTCTAGAGGGCTAGTCTTCGATGGCTTCACTAGCATTTCATTTTGGCCACTACACATACAAACATATACACATACACACACACACCACATCCACCTGATCGATATATAGATATATATTTATACAGTAGGTTTTCCGAGATAATCAATTCACATGAACTTTACCCACAGTATATTTATATACACCTACTTTCACTTTATATATATGCTCTCCTCTCAAAAAAGATTTGATAATTGAACCTCAAATGTTCCCTCTCACCAATAAAGCGACCAGGAGAGCGAATAACTCAAGAGTTTAAATGTCATACTTTAACACATAATATGGTCCTGATATATATACATATATATTCGTAATATATGTTTGTTTGTCCGCTCAACCAACAAATCGCACCTTGGTGACGAGCAATAGATTTACAGCTATGAATTTCGTGAATTATTGCACTCTGCGTGATTAGTATTAGTATTATCAGTGGTATAAAAGTTGGTAAATTATAGAACACATTTCGCGTGATGGACACATGGTGATAGTATGTGTATGTGTGTGTGTGTGTGTGTATGGTCAATGTGTATGGATGATTCAATGAAGGTAGTAGCAGTCGTAGTGGTAATAGTAATCAGAGTGTGTGTGCATGTGTCAATGGGAATGTTGGCCAGTGAAGAAAAGTCTGGGGTTACTTCTTTGAAGGGAGATTAAATTAATGGAAAAAATTAATAAATGAGTCTGGCACAATCAGTAGACGTAGTCTCAGTTGAATGATGATTAGCTCATGATTCTTTCAGTTCCCACAGATTTTGCTCCTAGTAAACTGTGGTATGAAGCTAGTGTGGAATATTCTCACCTTTATTGGGCAAGATTTTTCTTATTCCAACAGTCGTGATTGGGTTTTTCTAGTAGCATCATTTGCTTCTGTGCTTTTTTTCATCAGCCTTTTTCGATGGAATACAGAAAAAAAAGAGAAAGTCAGGAAGAAACTGCCTAGACTGAGCATCAATCGAGATTCTTTTTTGTCCCTTCACTTTTTTTTCATTCGCTCTCATTGGAATTCTCTTTTTTCTTTACCAAGAATATCATCAGTAGCCACGATAAATGCTTTCTTTTTCTCCACTCGTGCCTTGGTTCCCACATTTAAGCTTTCTTGAAACAGATTTGCTCCTCATTTCTTTATTCCCAATAGAATATTGCTTTTCAATTTGAAGTAACCCCCCATTAAATTACCAGCTCAATGTTTCTCGGTGGGAAAATGAGAAAGTATAAGGAAAATAGTAAGCAAAAGGATTAGAGAATCGAGAGCTTTTGTTTATCATGCTTGCATTTGAGGATCACTTTGTGAAGATGAATCAAGGGAAAGAGAAAGTAAATGAGAGTGAAATAGAAAGAACCGAAGAAAAAGAGAAGCCCAGAAGAACCCTAATCATGGAGTCAATTTTCACCAGATTTGAGAGGAAAACAAGTATTACATCCAAGAATAGTTGAATCTATGAATCATTAGCATGAAATAGAGGATAGGATAATCATGCTTCAGTTGAGACAAGTAATGAAATGTGAAACTGAGAGAAAGAAAGGAAAAGAGAGAGAGAGAGAGAAATGGAATAAAGTGTGGGAGAGAAGCAAAGATTCTTTTTCCCAGAATACAATATATTAGAGGAAAAGGGGAATGAAAGTGTTGGACATGAGAAGTGATAAATAAGGAATCTAATGACGATTCTGGTTCCCATGTGAATTTATGACTGGCATACAGAAGCTCAGTTCGCGAAAAGGACAAGTCTTGTGTGTGATGGAAGAATAAAGGGCACATCTCGTTGGGCTCAGGCTCTCAGGATACCAGAAAGAAAGAGAGAAAGAGAAAGAGTAAGAGAGTAAGAGAGAAGTACATGGTGAAAGAGGAACCAGAATGAAGAGAGTGAATTCGTATCGATTGGAATGTCCTTCTTCTACCATACTTCTTCCTCTTCTTCTTCTTCTTCTTCTTCTTCTTCTTCTTCGTTTCTCTCTCTTTCTGTGTGAATGTATGTAGCTTGGAATATTGCATTTGACTCTTGCTACAATACGTTTGCACTGGTTTAATCTTGTTTGGAGGAAAACATTGTCCGTGTTCACACAAAATAATTCTAATACTATTTCTATTTCTATTTCGGAAGAGAGAGAAAATTGATTGAAAAATGAGAAATTCTGCTTGCCTGCCTTACTGTCTGGGCATGAAAAATAATATGGAGCTAAATATTTAATAATATAGTGAGATATATACATATAAATTTATATGTTTATATTTCGATGTATTCTGGTGGAGTAATAAAATGCTATCTCAATTAGTCTCTATTATTCCATATTGAGAAAGGTTCACATCAAAGCTTCTACCAGACTGACTGAATGATATTAATGTGAGTGTGTGTGTGCATGTTACTGATATAATCGAAGAATCTCTCAGGGGTAAAAGTTATACTCAACCTAGATGGGATATCAATGTTATTCATGGAATACAGACGTATTACTAGGCGGATAAAGGAAACTGATCAGCTACGCAGGCGAATCAGAACAAAAACTATACAGCCCAAAATGAAGGTGTATATAAAAGAAAATGGAAACAGGATGATGGAAAGAGAGAGAAAGAGAAAAAGATATGAGAAAGCATGGAACATAAAGCTTATTCTGATGAGAAATAGAAAAAAAGGGGGAAAAAAGTCATTCTTGCTCCATGGAAGCTCAAAAAATCATCAGATATATATATAAAGTTCCACTCTTGTGGTGTCTATGATGAAAGTCGCGGTTGTGATTATGGTCATCGATCCATACTGGGAGAGAAAGAGATGGAATAAGGAAGAAACGCCTTTGGAAGCACAATTAAATCGATTCATGTGCCAATATTAACCATAATATCTGAGGCCCACCAACGGCGTTCTGTACGCTTGATAATTCAATAGTGTCCATGATCATTGTTCTTACTTTCATCGATGACAGAATAATATTAGAGAGTGAACAGCTATATTTCATTTTGAGCTTGATCATTGTGAGAAACTTACGCTATACTGGTATAATAGTGGATCTAATCATTTTATTTCCACACCGATTAGTTATATTATCGATCCTTCAGTCTTAGTGGTCACGATTTTGGGGCTCAATTGTGTGTATGGAGGCACAGAAAGAAATCAGCTTGACCAACCGATAGTAGTATTAATTGTTCCAATTTGCTTCACTCTCAGTGACTCATATTCATAGGATAGAAATATCATTAATCGAATGAAGGAGAAATATCTTGATGAGATTAGTAAAAGTATAGCTCAAGAGAGAGAGAGAGAGAGAGAGAGAGAGAGAGAGAGAGAGAGAGAGAGAGAGAGAGAGAGAGAAGATAATATATTGAATGAGAGTTCTCTCACTTCATTCCCTCACAGATTGGAATATTCCCAACCATTCCATCAGCTCTTTAGTCTGTGAAATCATCTGATTTGAAAGTATCATTCGATCGAATATTCCACAGTATTTGGTGAAAGAGATGGGGGAAATGAGAGGTATTTTTGTCCTCTATCATGCATGAACGAAGAGCTCATAGAGTTATTTTCTCTCTCTCTTGCCACTTGCTGAGCAAGGATGCTGAGTTTGGTGAGATTAGAATGATACTGCAAGTATATGTCCCTGGCAATGAAGATGATTAAGTTATCCTTTCATATATAACAGCTCTCTCTTTCTCTTTCTCTCTTCCAATTTCCTACCACTTTCAACGCTAATTTCGTAAATTCTGGGCCAGCCCTCGATATCAATTCCTAGAATCTCTCCGAACTCCAGTGGCACTGTGTTGTGCATGAATTTCTTTCATTTTCTCTCATTTTATTCCCTACTTCAAAATTCTGATTGGATAAAGTGTTTTCACCAGCCAAAAATGCAAATTATCTTCTAAACATTTTCGAATGAGACCAAAAGGATGAGTTAAAGGGATATATAAAAGTCGGCAATAGTGTTGGTAATGATAGAAATACTTGCCCAGATAATAAGATTCAGCGGTGAACATTATTCTAATGGGACGTGATTGTAGCTGAGGAACGAGGATAGGAAAAATAAAGAGGAACAGAAAGAATTTATATACAACGCATGGATCCAGTAGAATGATGTTGCCGCATCAATCCAATGTTGTAGCAAAAAGGAAGCGCCGAAGAGAGAGAGAGAGAGAGAGAGAGAGAGAGAGAGAGAGAGAGAGAGAGAGAGAGAGAGAGTAACGATAATGATAAATACTTCATCTCTGTGTATGCTGTTAGGTAATGATGGACTACTTTTGATCTTGTAGAAAGAGCAGTTTTTCTTCCTTTCCAAGTTCGTTATCATCACTTTACTTTTGTAACTCATCTTTATTCTTTACATCCTTGAATATAACGGTAAACAAGTTCACCGAAAAAGATGAAGAGGATAAATAAGAATCTCTCTCTCTCTCTTTCTCTCTCTGGTGATCATCATCATCATCATGCTACTGGTATTGAATTATTGATCCAAGAGAAGAGACTCTTTACAGCATCAACCAGCAAAATATATATACCACCGAAAAGTTCTGAGAGCATAAACCAAAAGTCCTATGGGGTTAAAAATAAGAGCAAGGATGAAAGAGAGCGAAAGAATCGTTTGTAAGAGCATCTTTCATGAGGTTATCTTCCCACTTTCATTCTCTCTCTCTCTCTCTCTCTCTCTCTCTCTCTCTCTCTCTCTCTCTCTCTCTCCTACTATTACTACTACTACATCTATCTAGTTTGTTTATCCATTTCATCATTCAAGGAACATACACCATATTTTTGTCTCGCCATTCTATTTCTTGCAGCATTTACCGAACACACTAGCTTTCTGGTTCTCTCTGATGCAGATTGAACACACATATTCATGAATGATCCTCATCAACCTTCCCCATTGACTTTGAGCTTTTTGCCTCAATCTCATTTTTCTCTTACACCTATCATCCAAATTGTGAATGATATGAGCAAGGTCTTATTTGCTTTCTCTTTCTCTCTTTCTCTTTCATCACTTGTTCGAAATTGGACATCATTGAGACCACCCAAATAACGGCTGATTGTATATTTCCCATTATCAGCTCCATTGCATTCCACTCTCACTTTTTCTCTATTGCTATTCACATAGCACATCAAATCTTCACCATAAAGTGAAAGGTGATTGCTCAAATGATGAAATGAAGGAAACGATAATCATATTTTTCCTGAATTCTTTTGGTTCTATTCTAATCGATTGCTCACGGTCAATCGCCATCAGCTGTATGATGAAGATGAGGCGATAATGACTTGACTTGTTTACCCCCTCTAATACGATTGAAATAAATTATATTCCAAAGTTATGCGATAGTCTATCCATTTGAATTGGTGAAAAATAGACTAGAAGGTAGAAGTAGAAAGTATTCTCCTCATTATCACGGCTTGAAAACTAATACTGGGAATAAGTACAGTGTACTATAAAGTGACAGAGAGAGAGAGAGAGAGAGAGAGAGAGAGAGAGAGAGAGAGAGAGAGAGAAGAGAAAACGAAAATTGAATCATGAAAACTCATTCAGCAAACGTTGAACGTGAACGAAAAGGAAATAAGGAATCGATGGATAGGCAAGAATAGTGATTTTCCTGGTGACTACCGTTATAATTCAATCGATGAACGAGAGAAGAATTCAGATGGAAAATGAAATACTTGAATAGAAAGTGAGTGAGTGAGAGAGGAATCATGATGATAAACGGTTGAGCACTCATATGACCATTGACTATGATTAGAGAAGCAGAATGATCCACAGACTTAGAGTTGAAGAATAATGCATATCAGAGGAAATGAATAGACCTGGCATGAAAATTAGCATACAATCATCATTCGATGATAGAAAAGCTCATGAATCCTATACAGTGACTTTGACCTCTCATCAGTGGCCATCAATTAAGTATCCAGTTGAATAACAATATTCACCTAGTAAAGGGGGAGGAGAGTGGAGAAAAAAGCATTAACATCTATATTTCGATTCAGTGAATGATCATTTTGGATTGCCTTGTAGTATGAATCAATTTTGCGCAATGAGAAATGAAAATTCTAACCGTTCAACATCCATCGAGATGTTCATCTGGCTACATTATGTCGGTCAAAGTACAATTGTTGTCTGGCAAATAAGGAAGTCACAGCATCATGATACTACCGATAACATTGGTTATTCATCAGAAAATGAGCATGGAACATATTCCTCCATCTGATACTCATTCTAGTTAGTAGTAACATTAACAATCTTATATCATGATGATCCATCTGATCCCCAATTGAATGATGCAGCTTCCTTTGATCCAAAATAAATGATCATTGTCGAAAAAAGAGAAGGAAAAAGACAAAAAAGTTCTTCCAACATATCGATTTTGATCAATTTCAAATTGTGTGTGTCTGTCTGTCTGTTGCAAAAAGAGACTTGTCAAGTGTCCATACAGATTTCAAAATCAACTTCATCGATGTTTATATCACTTCTTGAACGTTCTCTCTCTCTCGATCTTATTTCTCTTTGGAAATAAGAAAAGTAGTTTGTTTCCAGATTCTTTTTCCTATGGAAAGGCAGAAAAAGAAGAAGAAGAAAAAAAATAGGCTCAATGTAGCGTGATATTTGAGACACAAGAAAAATCGTTTATCGATTATCTTGGTTCCTTATCAGTTTCAAACTTTTTCTTCTTTCTATTATTATTATTGGGAAGGTTAAAAAAAGATATCGAATTCAAATCAAGTTCACAATTGTGTGTATGCATGTGAGTTGAAGGAAAAATTTTTATTTCTTTCCTTTGGATTTTTCAGACACAATTACAATGTTTTGTTACAATTAATTTTGATTTTTCCCTTTGTCTCCGTTTGTTTTCTATTCTCAATCCAAGGGAAACTTTTCTACTCAACTTTACATTATTCAGTGTAAACCTCTTGAGAATTTCTTGTGTATTTACAATCATCAGAGTTTATCTTTCTTTCTTTCTTTCTCTTTGATTAATGGAGACTCGATTGTGTTTAATTTCACCAGATTGAATTTGTCTGTATCTGTGTATTTTTTTCGTGTTTTACCTTTTTCGTGTCATCAAATTTAACTTAATTCAACAACAACAGCCACACACGTTTGTCAAGGGATTGTTTTGAGAGATTT
This sequence comes from Brevipalpus yothersi, assembly GCA_003956705.1. Lineage (NCBI taxonomy): Eukaryota > Metazoa > Arthropoda > Arachnida > Trombidiformes > Tenuipalpidae > Brevipalpus > Brevipalpus yothersi. Next base: position 10,546 of record QZCP01000679.1, on the reverse strand, counting down.
TTTCGGTCAAATGCCCTTGAGTCCATTGAGCTTGGAAAAGTCAATCCTTTACAAAAACTTTTGCTGACCACATGTCCAAACCCACAACTCTTCCCCTTTAAAACCACCAAGTTTACCAAAGTTCTTAAGAGAAAAAATCTGATCAAATTCTGATAATACTTGCAACATATACATGTGATCAAGAGAGATAAAAAAAACAATGTCAATACTTAACATAGATCTTGCCGCATTCACCTTCTCGTTTGACACATCACTAATATTTGAATTATTTTTTCCACTCCTACTTAATTGTCTCTTCCTGGCCATTCTCCTCATACTGATTTGCTGTGGCCCATCAAATCGATATGATCCCATTCTTGATGATCCCGTTCTGGATGATCCCATTCTCAACGATCATCACCACCAACATCACCACCACTATCATCATCATCACCACCACCATGGCCATCAACATCGACATGGTCGACAATCAACAGAAAATAAGAGACGAGTTGAAGAAGGAGATGATCCTCGGGAACCTTTGAAATCAAGCGATTTTACCAGTGTCCTTCGTGATGATGGAGGAGGTGGTGAAAGTAAAAATATGTATTTATATGGTGAAGAATCCAATGAGCGACCCACCGTGTCCACAATATTATCAAAATTGGCCAATTATAGTTATCTACCTCTCACAACCAAAGAAGGCGAAACCCCGAGACCTGGTTCCGAAATATCGGGCACATCAACCGGGCCACCGAAACATGGTGCCAATCTGGGCATTATGACCGGTGTTTTTCTACCATGTGTCCAAAATATATTCGGTGTTATACTGTTCATTCGTATGGTTTGGATTGTTGGCACTGCCGGTACACCGGCAGCATTCTTAATAGTTTTCATTTGTTGCTCTGTAACATTTACCACTGCCATCTCATTATCAGCTATAGCTACCAATGGTATTGTACCTGCCGGTGGATCATATTTTATGATCTCTCGAGCCTTAGGACCCGAATTTGGTGGTGCAGTTGGAGTATTATTTTTTCTTGCCACTGCTGTTGCCGCTGCCATGTATACATCTGGTGCTGTGGAAATATTACTCAAATATATAGCACCCGAAATGGCATTATTTGGTGATCCTAAGATTGATGAAATATTCTACAATAATAGTCGAATATATGGTTCAGTGGTGTTATTATGCTTATTTTGCATTGTTTTTGTTGGAGTTAAATTTGTTTCCAAAGTTGCACCATTAGTGTTAATTGTTTCACTAAGTTCAATTGCTTCCATTTATTTTGGTGTATTCATCAATTATCAAGGTACTCAGGACCAATTTTGTGCAATTGGTAGTCGTATTGTTGCCAGTGGTGGCTATAAACATTGTACAAAAAATGCCAGTGATCCAGATTCTCTGTGGCATATCTACTGTGTATGGCATCCCGATTCGATCAATCAAAGTGGTTCAGTACCGCTTGGATCAATGACACCACGGCCTGATATTGATATACGATTACAGCATCGAGATGAAATAACTTCCGATATGATCAATGGACATTGGGATTGTGATCCGTATTTCAAGAATCATGAAGTTGGACTCCGACGCTCAGTTCCCGGTATTGCTTCCGGTGTGATAACAGATAATATTAAAGTGAGATTCGGTGAAAAAGGTGAAGTAGTCACTATGGATGAAGATGGTAAGTATATATATATATATTTATATGAATTTTTCATGATTTTTAAGATTTGCTGGGAAAGAAGAAAATTATTCACATACTTCGAGGACCCCCGAAAAAACCATCTTGCCTGCAAGCTCCCGAGTTATGATGAGATGATTGAAAAATGAAATATGATAGGAAGAAGTGGTGTATGAAATAGCTGGATTAATTGGTTACTTTGATGGAATATTCAGAAAAAATTGGGAAAAATATTGAAAAATTTGAGATGACAAGATGACTAGCGAAAGTTGCTGGAGTGAAAGATATCTGATTTGAAATTGGATTGATCAAATAGCTCTTAAAGAATATAGAGTGGGAAATTCGATGGGTTCTAACCAGAAATTGCTCAGTTTTCTGGTTTACAGGGAATAGATACTCAGTTTTACAGTTGTTTTTTGCTCTTCAGTATTGCGTATTTCTAGCCTGGTGTCAATTTGCAAGCGTATTAAGGAGCGGGAAAATTTTTCATAGTTACCTCTTGTAGCATTTGAAATATACCTAATCTGCATCATTTTTTCGGATGAATCCTCAGCAAATTCTTTCATCGTTCATTACTATCCACAGAATTGTGAATGTGTAATCTGATGGTAGCGATAGATTCGAAAGGATCAGCTTTTATAAGCTTGTATATGAGTTTCAGGAATAGATAATCTTTTATTGTTCTTTTTCTATGATATCTAATGCTATGAATCGAGGTCAAGAACAATAAGAAGGGCTAATAATCAATTAACGTGAAACAATAACCAGAATGACTTGCACAGAAAGAGAACTGAAAGAGGACGAAATCAGTATAATTTGAAATAGGCTATCCTCATAAAAGATTGCCCGGAAAATTTGATTGTTCTTCTAGATCCTAGAGAAGATTCACCAGGATAGATCATGATCAGTCCTCAGGCCAAATGTTTGACTACTCTTATACAGCTTATGCTTGATTGAGTAGATCGATTCCTCTCCCTATACTTGAAGTTTATATACCATATGTAGTTGGTTGAAGTAAGAAAACTTTCTTTCTCTTTCTTCATTGAAGTTTCTTGTCCATTTTCTGAGAAAAATTTTCTATTCTCTATTTAACTTCAAGAGTTAACTCAAAATTCTGTGGACGAATTTTTTCTTCCTCCTCCTATTTACTTGGTAGATTGTTCTATCTCTTTCTTTCTCTCATCCCTCGCATCTTACTCTTTCTCATCTAGTTTTCCCATTCTTGGTCCTTATTGTAGACTGATAACAAAAATAAATTCCAAGTTGCCAAGCTGTGATGAGAATTTATTTTACCTTTGATCAGCAATGACAAGCCTCTCTATGATCACATAACTCGAAGGCATTAAATTTATCTCTCTTTCTCTTTCTTTCTTTCTTTTTCTCTCTCTCTCTGTTGGAATGATCAAGAGCAACAAAAATATCTGATCTCAGACTCAAACAGATCCTCACTGTTAATCTGATTCTGAGAGGAGAGAGGAGAAGAGAGAAGAAGAGAAAAAGCTTCACGAAAAAGATTTATCAAACGAGTAGATATGATGTGTTCATTCAGTTTGGAAAAAATATCTGTACTCAGGCGACATGCAATGTGCTCTTTCATTGGGTCAAAAATGTCACTTTTCCATCAGAAATGAGAAAAGATGGTTCCATCAATTGATAGGGAAAATGACTTATAGGTTATTGATTTGATCAATGTTCTCTCAAATCATCAATATTTTCTGATTGCTTTCATTCGGTACCTATTCCAATGCTTGGAAAAATTTTTCCCCTTCCCTCTATCTCTCTACCCACAATTCATCCAGTTTTTGGGAATCCATTGAATTTGCTGAGCCTCATCATATAGCATTAAACTAACAAGAGAGAATAAAAGTTGCTCTCAGTGAAAAATCGATACATTTTCGTGTGTTTCCGTAGAGTTGATGCACCTGCATCTGGAGCACTCAATTGAATTCTTTTTTTCCCTTCTTTTAGATAGAGATAATAGAGGATTTTTTCAAAATAGTATAGGATTATCTGGTCAATCTTCACAGCATATTCGAGTGGGAGGCCATGAGATTGAAGAATAAGGATATTCTTTAAATACAATTTAATGGCTTAAAAGTTCAATTCAACTACTTTAAATGATGCCCAATTTATTTTGATTTGATTCTGATCCAAACTAGCAGTAGAAGAAGAAATCTTAGCCCCAAGTAATAATTCTTGTATTCCACTCTATGCTGACCAAAATCCCAAGCTCAATCGTGATCATTCTATTCTGATGGCTACAATGAAAAGCTCTCTCCCTTATAGGTCAGTCTATTTTTCAAACCACAATGAGATTATCATATATTTTTGCGTTATATTTATGATATGATTAGGCCCAACTCTTGGGGCACTAACTTTTCCCCTCTCTCTAAATATGATCCTATTTTCTTGTGTATGCCACATATTCTGTGTTCATCTTTATGCCTCTTTTTCCCATCTCTTTCGATATTCCAATCTCTCTCTCTCTCTCTTTCCCTTTTCAAATATTGATACTAACATACTTCGATATACTTGAATAGTCTTCGTTTATTTCTTTCTCTCTCTCTCTTTCTTTCTCTGTGTCTTCTTTATCTATGTACTCACAAAGAAATCACCACTTTTTCAAATATGAACACACTCAATGCTCTCTCTACACATCACATCATGCCATATATCATCCATATTTTTTGCTTTTTTTATTTTTCTCTTTGCCCTAAAGTAGATCAGATTTCAACTACTACTACTACCCATACTCGACAGTCTTCTTACTGACAGCATCCATTCGAACGTTGAACTTATTTTGATATTGTCAAATTTGCTGCTCTTATTCTGAGGATTCCCGGAGAAAGAGAGTTGAATTATCTTTGACAGTGGAAAGAATTTTCATGTCAAATATTTCGAGGAGTAGGAAGGAGGATCACCTGGGATGAAGTTATCTGTACAAACGTGTGTGTGTATGTATTTTTCAATTGCACTTATAGCCCAAAATTTTCCATCCTTTTCATCTCTTGTTGAAACTTCAAAAAAATCTTGTTCATTGCATAAAATGAAGCACACTGTCAACATATATACACACATAGACTACTATCGTTTTGTGTATAAGTTTCTTAGTAATACTGTCAAGAGCAAACATTTTTGTTGTTTATTTTCAAATTGAGTAGAAAGAAAAGAGAATCTCTCGAATCAAATCAAAGGTAAATTTTGAATGCAATTTTAGTCCTCTGATGGAGGCTTTTCTCGTTTTTGTGGTCATTTTTTATGTCTAAAGCACCATAATCCACTCCACAATTCTTCATCTTCTTCTTCTTCTTCTTCTCTACTCTTCTCTTTAAGGAATGAACAATAGTTCTCATACTAATGTTTGAGTTGTCTTCTTAGCCAAACATTTCAAGATGAAACATGTATCTTCATGCTGATAATACTAGAAGAAAGAGCTCCATATCTTGATGTCTATGTGAAATTTTTTCCTCTTGAAGCAGATTTTTTCTTCACTAACCACTCACATTTTAGAGCTTTTAACTTTAGGGCCAGATCTGGATCACATTCTTCTCTCTTCCTTTTTATTCAAATTTTGGTGAATCATCTTTTCAGCGGGAAAATGTCAAATGAGCTCATACACTGGCATTTTATATAGATATAAGAGGAAAAAATTGCGTTTTTTCTTCTCACAAAAATGGAAGATCGTCTTGAAGGCATCTCTCTTCCTCTTCCTTTCTTCACTAGTAGTATCAGTTAGTTAAAATGAACCAATAACTTTCCTCTTCATCTTTCTACCTCTTTTTTTCTCATGTCTTGCAAGGATAAAATATTCTCTCTTTCTCTCTCTCGCATCAATGAATACTTTCGTTGGTTGCATGTGATTAAGAGTGGATATAAAATATGTTACCTCATGAAGTCAGCATTTTTCGAAACGAATTCAGCTTCCTTATTCATGTGTGTGTGTATGCATGTGTATGATGATCGATCAAGGCAAGGCTTTTATCAGCTAGCTAGAATGAAGCTGATCCTTTTTTTCCTAGGATTTTCGTGATAGTTTTCTCCAAAAATTGGAAGATCTCGGGAAAAAAAGAGAAAAGCAAATCGATTTACGCAAAAGATTTATCATGGCAACCATAGTATTGCCAAAAATATGCGATTCAAATCTAATGGCTCATTTTATTTCTCTCTCTCTCCTCCTCTTCCATCCCCTTTACCATTCTTTTTCTTGCTGTTCTCACCTATCAAGCTCAATATCCACCGGAATTACCACCATACAAGAACATTTTTTCCGATATCTCAACTTCGTTCACGTTTTTCTTGGCAATATTTTTTCCATCATGCACCGGTATTTTGGCGGGCAGCAATCGTTCTGGTGATCTAGCAAATGGTCAAAAATCTATTCCTATTGGTACTATAGCCGCTCAATTGACCACGTCCTTCATATATTTATCAGCAGTTGTCCTATTTGGTGCGTGCTTTGATAATCTATTTCTTCGAGATAAATTTGGCTATTGTGCTGGAGGCCAATTGGCGGTCACTCTGGTAGCATGGCCATATCCTCGATTGGTTGTTTATGGAGCTTTATTCTCAACTCTTGGTGCCGCTATTCAATCTCTTACCTCTGCTCCACGACTTATTCAAGCAATTTCTAATGATGGAATCATACCTTTTCTTAATGTTTTCCATAAAATGGACAGCCGTGGTGAACCTGTCAATGCTCTTTTTCTCACACTAGCAATAACATGGGGAGCAGTATTGATTGGAAATGTTGACTTTATTGCTCCTCTGCTTACTATGTTCTTCCTAATGTGTTATATGTTCGTAAATTTAGCCTGTACTCTGCAATCACTATTGAAAACTCCCAATTGGCGTCCAAGATTTAAATACTATCACTGGTAAGGAATACAACCAACACTATCTCTTTCCCCCTCTTCCGCTATATCGCCTCTATCTCTCATTCTCTCATTTATTGTGGATATCCCAGAGGCTTTCTAGGGATTTCAAGGAGGGCTTTAGCAATAATGATGAGATTTTGCAATTCCTAACAGTTATTTAACCCTTTTAAATTACATGAACATTTACCCAATTCAAACATTCTCATTTCTATTTGTCCCTCTCTATTCTATCTTTTTCCATCTTATTCCCAAGGTCCCTCTCAATGACTGGTGTATTTCTATGCTTATTCGTAATGTTTGTGAGCTCATGGTACTATGCTATAGCGGCAATGATGATTGCTGGTTGTATATACAAATACATAGAATATCATGGCGCTGAAAAAGAGTGGGGAGATGGTTTTCGTGGATTAGCATTGAGTGCAGCTAGATATTCTTTGTTACGACTAGAGGATGCACCACCACATACCAAAAATTGGAGGCCACAAATAATGATTCTCATTAAATTAGCGGCCAACAACGATTTGACTATGAAGCATCCTAAGATGCTATCATTTGCGGCTCAATTGAAAGCGGGTAAAGGATTAACTCTTGTATGCACATGTATAGAAGGTGATATTCATTCGGTTGAAGCTCAAGGACGATCGCAGGCAGCTAAACAGTCCATAATGCAATCCATGAATGATGAGAAAGTGAAAGGTTTCGTTAATGTATTGGTTGCCAATAACATTGTGGATGGACTTTCATACTATATACAGACAGGTGGCTTAGGTGAGTTGAATGAAAAATTTATTCATTCGCCTTCAAACTATCACTTTCATGCATATATTCACAACATCCCTATTCATTCTTGCCTCTCAGGAATCTTATCTTGTTCGTCAATTTCTATTCACATGTTCATCTCAATCACAATTCTATCTCTTTCTCTCTCTCTCTCTCTCTCTCTCTCTCTCTCTCTCTCTCTCTCTCTCTCTCTCTCTCTCTCTCTCTCTCTCTATCACTTTTTTTTCAATAAGATTCTGCCAAAATGAGCTTAGTTACTGCTTAAAGTTTCCTCAAGAAAACGGCCAAGTAGCTCTTATCTTGAAAAGTTCTCTCTCTTTCTCTCCCTTTCTTACTACCTCTTTCTTTTCATGGTATATTCTCTAGTAGTAGGTTTGAGTAATTCTTCAGATGTCAAGGGAAATTAAGAAGAATGGAAGAAAAGGAAACAGAATAGAAGCATCAGAAACTTAGTTTCTGGGAACAACATTTTCTTTATTATTCTCATCCTTCTCTCGTTTCCTGTGTGTATATGGAGAGCAAGATTCTTGCCTAGTAACTCTCCCCTCAACAAGCCCACCTACTGAAGAAATATATGCCATATCGAGCTCTGGATCTTTCTCTCTCTCTCTCTCTCTCTCTCTCTCTTTCTTTCTCCTGTTTTAACTTCTTTTTATTCTTGCCTAAATAGCTTTTGCTGAATAAATTTGTGCAAGAGTATTCAAATGTCTGATAAGATGGTGTAATTGAATCATCACTTGAAATTCCTTCCCTCTCTCCCATTCTGTCTTAGTTTCTATTTCTTTATCTCACTCACAAATAGACATGAACATGAATATGAACATCTGGAGTATCATTTTTGAGAATAGGAGAAGAATCGAAATAAGATAAAACTTATTTCACACACTTTTTTTTCTCCGGCAAACACTGATTCAACTCAATCAGCGAGAAGGCAGTCTTTGAGAATATCACCATCATGTACATGTAATGTGTGTGTGGAATATTCTATGGAATGATGCTGTCTCTGATTTCTCTCTCTTTCATTTTCTATCCCACTTATTTTCATCGTTTACAAACCCTTTTTTCTCCTGATGATGATAATAATAATAGTCTATTACTGCTCTGTTTCATATTCTACTCATGCGTTTAATCATGAACAATAAATGAGAGAGGCTACATGTATAATTTGAGCAGAATTTCCATTCAGATTCCATCATTTGAATTTTTCTCACCATCCAGCTTGATTGGTGTAGAGTTCTCAATTATAGATGACTTAACACCTGATCCTCTTTGGATGCCTGGAGAATGCTCTCTCTGATTTTTCCATGATGATCGGATAACCACTCCTTGCTTTATCTAATTTTTTCGTGTTTCTCATCCACCAGAATCCAAAATGTTTAGGGCATGGCTCAGTTATTCAAAGATTCCCTCTTTCTCCATATTATTTACTGATTCGTTCCTTCCAAACACCCGCCAATATTATCATCGTTTCTCATTACATTCCAGCATAATACATGTATGAGAGCAGATAAAAAGATTATTACCATAGTTTATCATCATCTATTTTCCCCTTCCTACTCCTTCTTCTCCATGCATTGTCTGGATTCCATTTCGAATACCCCATGTAGGGAGTTTAGCACTTTTTTTAAATGAACTATTTTATTGAGAATCTAGGATTTTCATGCACTCATACACACACAATCTTGACTAAGTTTTGGGTTCAAAAATGAATAAGACACCCAAAGGTGCTGACAACAAAGGGATCATATTGGAGGAATATTATTTTTGCATGTCAAGTTGACTGTATAGACAAGCCATCCGCTGAATTCACTTTGAATTTTTTTTTCTCTCTCATCTTAACTTTGAAGCTATTATTTTGCTCTTTGAGTTCAACAAAAAGGCTTGAGAATTTCAAATGCTTGGTGAAGTATACTGCATACTAGTCTTAAAAATTATCCCTATTCGATCAATTTTTCTTGGCAACTTTTCTCTCTCTCTCTCTTTCACATATTCAATATTCTTACATTCATCTTATACATGTCATTTTCACTCTTAAGTTTGTTTTTTATTCGATCTTACTATATAACTTTCTTTCCACTTTCATGATGAGATGCTTCAGTGTGAATGTATTTGAAAAATTTTCATCTTTTCATCAACATCTTATTCCACTCTTCCTCATGTCCCTTCAGGTGGTCTAAGACATAATACGGTCGTTTTAGGATGGCCCCATGGATGGCGACAATCAATGGAGCACGCCAAAGTGAATACATTCCTTCAAACAATCAAAAATGTAACTGCCAGCAAGAATGCTCTCCTTATACCCAAAGGAATCGATCAATGGCCAGAGAGTTCCCAATCTTTGAGTGGCTTTATTGATGTTTGGTGGATTGTACATGACGGCGGAATGCTCATGTTGATACCATTCTTACTTAAGCAACATAAGACATGGAAAAATTGTAAACTTCGAGTGTTTACCGTTGCTCAAATGCAAGATAATTCAATTCAGATGAAAAAAGATCTGAAAGCATGGCTATATGCCATTCGTATTGAGGCTTCCATTGAAGTAATTGAATTCAATGATAGTGATATCAGCCAATACACATACGAAAGAACTTTACGCATGGAACAGAGAACCGAGATGCTTCGTCAAATGGCCGAAGCTGCCAAAGAAACACCATCTAATGTCTCATCTAATGTTGCGAAAGCGGTTCGTTTCGCTAGACGTAAATCGTCATCTGCAACTTCCGGTGGTGCTGATTCCACAACATCACCACCAGCCTCAGTTGATATTATTGATGCAAAAAGTGGTAGTGGACATGGCAGTGGAAATGATGGTGGACCCATGTTCACCGTATCGGAAGCCACTCCACCGGGATCTCCTGATAATGATTGTAACCCAGCCGATCAAAATGTAGCCAAAAATAATAGTGGACAAAGCCCCTTAGAAACGTCCAAACTATTATCTCTCAAGCCGTAAGTAACATTCTTCGTCTAGTCATTCCTCATTCTCCCAGTACAAGCATGAGACCGGCATGTAGAAACCTTGTCGTAAATGCTAGACACAAAATTTGTTCTACGCAATATTATTTCACTGGTTGGCTGGTTGAATGGATGATGCTTTTCCCTCATCTTTTTCATCTCTTTATTCCCTCATCTTTGGCAAATGGAACGCATTAATCACAATATGAACCTCCACACTTTCGCTTCTCAACTCTCTCTCTCTCTCTCTCTCTCTCTCTCTCTCTC
>QZCP01000677.1:0-10869 GCA_003956705.1 Brevipalpus yothersi | reverse complement strand
GAGAGAGAGAGAGAGAGAGAGAGAGAGAGAGAGAGAGAGAGAGAGGAAAGAAAAATAAAAGGAAGAAGAAAAAACGATGAAGGGAGAAGTGAAAGGAATGAGAAGGTCTTGTAGTGAAAACGAATTATTAGCTAGAATTCTCTCTCTCTTACTATTCTCGCTCTTTTCACTTGCCTGTCACCTCAGGCTGTATGATCCTAGGGAAAAAAAGCGAAGCATCCATACTGGTTGGTAATCATCATTGGATCATCTTGACTTATCATGGTGAACAGAAGAATCATGATGCTCTACCCAGTACATATATATATATCAGCATCCTCAGTATTCTGGATGCATCCATGTTTTCCGTCATTTATTTTCCACTACCTTGGAGCTACTGTATTTGCTCTCTCTCACTTTCCTTACCTAAGGTTGATCTTTCATTTTAGGCGCATCGTGATCACTCTTTCCGCCAATTTGCATCTAAAAAAGGGATCCACATATCAGAATGGCGGTTGTAAGGTGAAGAGCAAAAAAAGGAAAGGATAAGAACGAACAAGATTCAGCCAGGAAGATAGAGAGAGAGAGACAGACGCAAAAAGCACAAGAGCATGAAGTGAGAGAGAGAGAGAGAGAGAGAGAGAGAGAGAGAGAGAGAGAGAGAGAGAGAGAGAGAGAAGATAAAAGAGAAGTGCAAGTGATGAGGTGGTGGGTGAAGAGGTGGAGAAGTTGGAGGCGGAAGATGATGCCTGTGTAAGTGTGTGTGTGCCTGTGTACTGGCTCATTTTGAATTCTTATGTGGCAACATCCGCATCCATGGAAGATGAGTGGATGAGATGCTGGGTAAAACGATTTTGTTGCACACATAGCATACTTACAGGGAAAAATTTTTCACCCTATCCTCATCTGTTTCCATCAAATCAAGCGTTCCACTTGTGCCCATGGGAACCACATCCCATAGAAAGCACACACACACATACACATACACACTCACATGGAAGTAACTGTAATAGACTGGATGCTGAGTCACAATTTCTCGCTAGTGTGTCATTTTGGAGTGGTGGAAGCTAGAGAGAAAAGGAAAAAAAAGTTGAATGGAAAAGAGATGAGAATAAAATCAATGTGAAAAGAATAACGAGGACAGAAAAGTGAGGATAAATAATCAACGGCCATCAGAGAGGAAGTAATCCTGGGAGAATACGAAATACACACAAACAGTGAATAAGGAATACTGGTGATAGAGGAAAAGAGAAAGAGAAAGAGAGAAAGTGAGGGAGTGAAAAAACCTTTCCATGAGATATATGAATATACTTATGAACACCCGTGGAATATAAATTCCAAGGGAACTTTATCTTTTGATTTCCGCTCGTAAATGAGTTCTTCTGCATCGATGGTAACGAAAAATGTTGTTGATAATAATTGATACGAAATTTATGCAAAAATAGTTTGGAAAATTCGCATCATTAGTGGGGAGCATTCAAGTGGATAGGCAAAAATTTTGGATTCTCACAGGGATTTTGGTGCGTGGCTTTTTCTCATCAACTGTATATGGTGTAGAAGTGAATAGAGAATAGAGAGAAAATGAACTGTTTCGATAAGAAGAAGAATGGCTTGAGAATGATGATGATCAAATGGTCCCTATTTTATGCCCTCAGCGAAGACTAATGGATACTTGGGAAGGTGATGCTGATGAGAATCTTATTTCATTTTGGGTCCACAGTCTCTTTCTCTCCAATTTCCAGCATCCAGTGTTTCTCATCAATTCAGCAAACTGAGGATCCACTCAGGATAAATGAATGGTGAATAGATTAGGGAGAAGCTGAATATAGTGTATGTACAGCAAGCGTCGAGATATCGGATGGCTATCTTAAGCATGATCAAGGTGAAAATTGGTTTCTTTTCATTAAGATGAGAGAGAAAAGACGAAAATAAGCTGAACAAGTAGCACAAAATAGTTATAGGATGAGGTGCTATGTGGTCCAATGGTGTAACTTGACATTTTGAGGCTCAAGCAGTCCTAGGGAATGATCGAGATAGGGATAGGCTCATTCAATGAATGCTCAAAATTACTGGCCACCTTAAGCGTTAACGAAATGAAAGGCGAAGAAAGAAAGAAAGAAAGAGAGAGAGAGAGAGAGAGAGAGAGAGAGAGAGAGAGAGAGAGAGAGAGAGAGAAAGAAGAATCAATGGAATTAGCCCATCAGCTGAAAACCACTGTCCAAATCTCTATTTTCCCAGCATCCACAGACCTATCCACTGAGAGAGTATTTTTTTCTTTCTCTCTCTCTCTCTCTGTATCTTTGTGGTACAACATGCCCATGTAGTGGTGAGAAAGTCCGATACAATATCTTCAAGAATCTCAGTCCTTATCAACTCGATACTCTGCTCTAGCTCTTACCGATGAACAGTGTATGTGTGTGTATGAGTCAGGAGCAAGAGAATAGAGATGAGGACAAGAGGACCTCATCTCTTCACTGAATGAAGATTGAAATGGGATGACGCAGAGCCTTTGGTAAATACATCCAAGAGATTAATTTTGCTCGCATCTTTCTCTCTTGTATATATGTGTGTGTATTCTCCCGGAGGAAGATCAACGTCGACTAATCGGCTTATCCAAAGTCCCTTTTGTTGCGGCCTGTGTATACGGCCTGACGGTGTTTGCATCGCTTACTCTGGTGTGGTGATGCTGATGTTGAATATTTTTCTCTTGCATGCGACCCATTCCATTTGCTATTCCTCTCTCCTCTTTCTCTTTCTCTTTCTTTCCCCTTCTCAATCATGGCCACAGTGAGAAGCAGTTAAGGCTTAGGCTCTCTGCTGGGCCCACGACTATGGACTTCGGTACAGTAAGCATCTTGATATCGGCAGGATGCTGCTACCATCACCACTGCTACTGATAATTTTGGCCCAGGTTTACTGATGCTTGTCGTCCACTTCGTTCTGTTTGACTATCAAATTGTAAGCTCTCTCTCTCGTTCCGCTTTCACATCTTTTTCTCTTTACTCTTGAAAATCCTCACTTGATAGATCTCATTTTGCTCGTTTTGCTCATTTATATGATTAGCTAGATTTGAATAGAGAATGATCTTTTACTGGGCTATTCAATTTATCTTTCTTATTCACTTGTAAGTTGTTCAATTTTTGCCGAGCCTCTTTTGCTTTCTCTCTCCTCTCCATCCATCTCACTGTGTTCATCCACTCGGCTGGCATCCCACAGGAATAAATCATCAGCTTCTCTCTCTCTCCCTCCTCTTCTTCTCTCTTCTTTCTCACTGGCTTTTCATCATCATTTGAATTTTGTTCACTACCATTCAGTAGTGATCCAATTGTGTCGCCCTCTTCAAGAATTCCGCCCTGTCAACAACAGGGGCCAAGTAAAATAGAATCAATGATGTGGAGTGATAAAAGCGATGCAATATAATTTGATCTGAATGATGATTATTGTAAAATAGAAAATGGACTGATGTTGGGAAAAAGAGAGCCAAAGAGAAATAGAGGGAGAGAGAGAAAGATACTGGAATAAGGTTTACGTAGGGGATGGAAAATATGTTTGAGAAGAATCAATGTAAACGATGGGAAGAAAGAAAGTAAAGATGAGATTCCTCATTCCTTTCTCTCAGCTATTCCAGTGGGTGGTAGTGATCAGGAGAGAGAAAGAGAAAGAGAAAGAGAGAGAGAGAGAGAGAGAGAGAGAGAGAGAGAGAGAGAGAGAGAGAGAGAGAGAGAGAAAGCTTGATGGCCTGCCATCACGTAATGGATCTTAGTTTATTCATTCTAATTCTTTTTCCCAATATGCATGGTCAATATGCCGAATATTGCCGTTTGTATTCTCTCTCTCTCTCTCTCTCTCTCTCTCTCTCTCTCTCCATCTTTTTCATGTACTGTTCACATCCCATCACTTATGTGTTTCCAGTTCCTGTGGTCTCTTCACTTGATTTGAATGGATTTGAATTGAGCTCTTAATGTTAATGATTAACTCACCAGGGTTACTTTTTTTCTCTTCTACAATTCTGATGAGAAACGATTTTGTATGAATAGATATATACACACACTGTATTCGTGTGTATATATAGTTCATGGTGTAGCAAAATAATAATCTTCCAGATGATGCAGTTTATTGAAGGTGAGAGAAACATTTAAAAAGTTGACAGTCAATAATTCACTATTGCTCTTTCTTCGGGCTATGTAAACTTTTCTCTCGAATGGATTGAATGAATGATGAACTATCGGGTTCAGATAGTTCATGACAGTATGTATATATACTGGTACCTTTTTTTCTGAAAGCTCTCAGCATGTTTTCGGAGAAAATTTTTCTCTCTCTAGATAGATGAAGAGCAAAAGAGAAAGATAGAGAGAAAGAGAGTGATGGAAAATTATTAGAATATGTTAAAGCACAATTTTTGTGAATGAATGATTTGCTATTCAAACATACCAACGATAACAAGCAACAATTGTTCAATTCATTGATGACCTTCGAAATGGATTGAGATTGAATTTTACCTTTCCTGGTATGTATAACTTTGATTATACATGTATTACCTCTCTCTCTCTCTCTCTCTCTCTCTCTCTCTCTTACTTATTTCAATTCTTTTTTAATAATACATCTCTCTATCATATAGTGAAAGCAAGTTCCAGGTTCACCTTGTAGGGAAGATCGAAGATTAAGAAGAAGAGAAGAGAATGAAGCAAAAAAAAAGTGTACGAATTAGATGATTCAGATATCCATTTCATGCTTTGATCAGGCCAAAATATAAATATATGACGTGTGTGTGTGTGTGAGTATATTATCATTTCATGGAGACTCATGAAAAAGCACCAAGCCATTTCATATAAACAACACAGCGATTCGAATTTTTGAATATATTCATGTATATACGATTAGTAGCATGCAAAATTGTACTCCCATTTCACCTCATTCAAATTGCACGTCATTTTGTATTGGCAATAAGTATCGACTATAACACACGCGTTTAGCGATGAAAAGAGAGAGAGAGAGAGAGAGAGAGAGAGAGAGAGAGAGAGACCGATAGATTATTTATCAGGCCAATAACGGTAAAAAAATGGTTTCTTTATCAGATAAAAGAGATGCTTTTTTTCTTCATACGATTTCTCTCTCAAATTCTTTTGAAATATCAAGAATGTTAAGGTTGACCAGGAGGAGAGAGCTCGATGCAAGGAGAAATGTCAGCTCTAAATTCATGAATCAAAATGGAGGAGAAAAAATTATTCAATTACATTAATATTCAAAGTTCGTGGGACGAGTAGCTATCAAGATCATTTAAATCATTCATTTATTTACAGAAGGAGAGCAGAAGTTTCTACTTGAAACTTTGAATACTTTGAAACAAAGAATGTACGTATGTACTGCCATGGATTCTTTCTCCGCAAAATAGAGAGACCGTTAGGCGAAGGGCATCGCTCTGCTCATTTACTAAAAATATCTACACAAATATCAATATTTTATTGATGATTGACAGAAATGGTCACTTTATGTCAAGATAACTGTATATGACTCGGTTCTGAATCATTTCAGCTCGCTCTACTGATTAGATGATGAAAAATAAACTGGTTCAAAAAGATTCAGAGTAAAAATTTTCATACTAAACGTTCCCGTTTCGTTGTTAAAACTTTTATCATCACTCCTCAAGGCATTCTGGCATGAATGAGCTACACTTTTGGAATGAGCATTCAAATTATACTCATCTCAAGGATTGCTAGTTTAGTTCATTTCCACTGTTTTCCGAATATCTGTATACATGTATGCATTCTGGAAAGAAATATATCCATCAGATCAAATGTCTGCATCACGTATCAAGCAAAATTGAGGTATAAAACTGTGGAGTGTGTTGAGCTCGTGATATTTTGAGATGTGTGTGAGTGTTGTATTTAACACACACACACAGCTTGGAATGAATGAAATATTCATATTAATTAGATTTGTCAAAAAATTTGGCTCTGAGTATAATTTATTCATTTTGTCTTTTAAAATGCAAGACGTGAGCCGTAATTTTGTTCCAAAGGAATAGATTTGTATACGAGTGTGTGTGTGTGCGTCTGTGTATGTGAAATAAGTGTGTACGCATGGTAAAAGGACATTTTCTTGAAAGGAAGTCAAAAATTTTTCCACAAAATTTAACTTGCCAGAGTTATGTCACATACTTTGAATGATAAGAGAGGCAGTGTAAAATACAGTTCACTTGGCATAAACCACTGGAAAAAGGTTTCGCTTTTACGCTCACAGAATGGAATGAGAAGAAGAAGATGAAGGAAACTTTTTTTTCACATATTCATGACATCATCAATCATTCAATAAGTAAATTATCTGAGTGGCTAGGCAAAAGTTCTCTCTCTCTCTCTCTCTCTCTCTCTCTCTCTCTCTCTCTCTCTCTCTCTCTTCACTCAAAATGAGAACATTGTACAGATGGCCAGTCGAGAGAGAGAGAGAGAGAGAGAGAGAGAGAGAGAGAGGAAGTCATAGTTTGTATCATGTATCAAAATTCTAGGAAATATTTGCCACAAGTTTTGGCTCATTTGTTATGAACTTCATTCACGAGGCAGAAAGTCTCTGGATTTTGTCTGCTTTCTATGAGTAGTTTATTGATGCTAAAATTTTTGTCAACTTAGCGAGAAGTGAGCCCATAGGGCTTCGTAAAGTGCCTGATATGAGACAATACAGATATGAGATATGAGATGTGAGAGAGAACAAAAAGACATTTTTTTGATATCAAGAAGAGCAAATCTCTTGAATTTGATGCAAAATGTGGGTCAAGGTGTAAAGTTTGGTGATTCCTTTTTTCTTTACACTTCAATTGAGAATTTTAAATCTGATAAAAGTTGAGAAAACTCATTTAATCGTGATCAAAATGACATCTTTACTCAAGATGTGGCATCAAAAATAAAGCCATAAGTCATATTTTTGGATATTCATTTTGAATATTTATTTGAAAATTGATGTTTCTCTCAATCTCAACTAGTTCAATCACTCAAAGTCACGGGAAGCCTGATAGACTTGTTGATATTTTTTTTCTCGATCTATCCACATCTCTCTCTCTCTCTCTCTCTCTCTCTCTCTTTCTCTCTCTCTCTCTCTCTCCACCACAAACTAAATTGATCATGATGTGAAAATTTATCCAATTTTTTGTCATACTGTGTTCTCTTCACCATCAGATTAACATAATCATCATTCAAAAGCATTCACCTCAAACGAAAATTGTGTGTATGATTCGTGAACCATATCGCGATGGAAGAGAACACCAAAACAACCAGAAAACATTCAAAAAGTGGAATCAGGGCATTCAAATACCAAACAGTTCATCCATATATCTCCATCTATTTGGATTCTCTTCAAGTAGCTCTGATACTCGATCTAGTTCTGATAATTCAAATTATTTACATATGAAGTGTTTATATGGGCTGAAAATTCTATCATTTCCACTGGGACAATTCTTGAGACAACCCTAGAAAGAAGCCATCAGTAAGAGCTTATTAGATTACTTATTTTTAATTATCAAAAAGTTTCAATTGCATTTTTACCATGAATTTCGAATTTTTTGTCAAATAATCCTTATACCTTTCAAGGCACTTGAACTATAAGATTATAAGATATATCATTATTATATATCACTGTAATACACTGGAGTCATTAACATACCCACGTATCAAAAATTTTTGCATTCCTTTTGCAGTTGGTTTGATCGCTGTTGATTGAAAATGATTAGTCCAATGAAAGTTTAGAAAAAATGATAAAAGAGAAAGTCCTACATTTTATCATCAAGAATGACATGTTTGAGGCACACTTTAGCCTTCCCACCATGTTTCTTTTGGGTTACAGAATAAGAAAATTGTGTGAAAAATAGAGTCAAAATTTAGTCATTGAATAACACTCACCGCCAGACATCGATTGGTAAATTTGGTTAGATTATGCAAAAGAAAACCACTTGGAGAACAGAATGCTTCCTCTAAACCGTCCAATTGGCTGACTACATGAGCAATGAAAAATAGAAAGAGAGGGAAAAAAATCAAAATACTGTGCAAATTAAGCTGAGAATATTTCTCATGAAAAACTTTCATATACTTGAGGGAAGAAAATTCAATGGAATTAAAAGTTACTATTCTTACTAATCGACATAACTCTGAAGTTGTTACAGTATTGCTACAGATTTTCATGAGATATCAAAGGATTGACATCTATTTTCCATATTTTTTCTCAAAATATCAGGCTTCCTAAAGCTCTCATACTGCAGTGCTATTGCATGTACATACCGTTCAGTGAGCACGAACTCGAGCCACTGTTTGAGAATTCATTTTCATCAATAATCGACATCGAGATGAGTTCAGTCAGATATTTTCTTTGATCTACTTGATTGATATTTACAGTTAGCTGATATCTGATTCTGATTTTTTATTCAGATGATCATGGCATCGGTGCTGACTGGAATATTTTTATGAGGAATTCTTTGTTTCTTACTTATTTTTGAGCTTTTTTGATGATAATTTCAGCTATTGTATCAATAATCGAAACATATCAAACAAAGTTAAGAAAGCTAGATATCAAAAGCCCTAAAGAATCTTGAACCAAGAAACTCAAGTATGACTACCGGTAGTCATACTAACATAGAGTGATCGAATGAATTTATTTTGCACTCTAAGTTGTTGTTAAAGTAGACCAGTTACTTTTTTATCACCAAGAAAATCTATGATTCAGTTTTTACCGGTAGAATACAGCATATCAATGATAATATTTTTTGTCCATGAGTCCATATCTTTTTGAACTTTTCAATGTTGTTGAAAAATCAGAATTCTGTAGGGCAAATAGAGCAATTTTAACTCGATGAAGAGAGTATTGATTACATTTTGATTACCACCTCAGGCAACTCTTTGGAACTTCCATGGGGGTGAGATGAATTAAACATAAACATTTTGTTCATTAACAGACTAGAATTCAGACTCAGTTGCTCTTGCAAGTTTACGGGCTGGTACGATTGACTATGGAAATCCAATGTTAATTATAAATCAAAACTTTCGGAATAATGTGCGATATGGAGCACAAAGAAGAATGTGCTGAAGTTATTTGTCTTGATGAAGTAGTGAATAGTCAACAAAGTAAGAAAGTCATCAACAGGAATGCTAAATTTACCTTCGAAATAAGAGAATCATTGTTAACGTAAGAAACTTCTTCAATTTCTTCATACCACTAATACATTTTACGAGTTGATTAACACTTGGAAAAATTCATTCTGTAGAATTCAATTTCGATCACTTACGGATATTCGAGCATTTTACAATTGGGCTCTTGGTATATTCATCATATACTTTTTTTCACACTGTATAAACTATGTTTTCAATTCACAAGAGTAAGTTGACTGTATAACTTGGTATTGCTTCGAATCGTCTTCGACATTTATTCCATGATCAGCTTTTTTATGCACTCTACAGTCTGGAAACGGACATCGATTTACTGAAGTATGGCTTTCGTAATTTTGATGTTGTAATTCTCCTGGAGATTTTTTATGCTCTATGGTCCATCAGCCAATGGATCCTGGCAAACTCAAGAGGTTAATCAATCCTGGTGGCTTTATCTATTTTAAGCTAATATTTTCGTTCTCTTTCGATACATCATCTATAGCTGAGGTCAATAATGGCTTACTACTCTTCATCCAATTTGTCTTGATTACAATTTACATTGTGGTACCAATAGCTGTTAGACTCAATTATGACATGTCCTTTGCTATTGGTATGATCACAACAGTAGAACAGGTAAGATGTGGACAAATTGAGAATATTTTGGTCTCTATTATGATCTGGTCATTTCAGGTCCGAATTTCAATGAAAGTTTACTCCTTCTGGATTGAGAGTGCAAAAAATGATCAGAGTGAGTATCACAATCACTTCAATCTCACCCAAATTTTACCCAAAAAATTCTATTCCCAGCTAAATCCGTTACATTCCGTCAATTTATCTATTTTTGGTTTGCTCCAACTTTTCTATTTCGTCAATCTTATCCAAGGTGAGTAGCATGAATGAAGAGTAGATTTTTTCTCATTTTTATCACCATTCTGTAGTCAAAATTGTTACACAGGAATATTTTTTCTTGATCTGGTGATAGAGCAAAGGGTCGAAGTTGGTTCAAATGTTTGGCTTACATTTTTGAATTCTTAGCATGCATATTTGTTATCGGAACCATTGTTCGAGGAGTCCTTTTCGATGGCATTTGGGATCCGAAAAATCATCCCATCCGAAGCAATATTATTTCAAAACCTTTCTTCGAATTGCTCTTGGCTGGTACCTCTTTAGGGCTTCTAATTTGGTATCTACTATTCCATTGTTGGCTCAATGCTTGGGCAGAAGCTTTAAAATTTGGTGATAGACACTTCTATGGTCCTTGGTGGCTTCTTAGTTCTATCAACGAATTTCATCGTCACTCGAACCCTCTTGTCCATCAATGGCTAAAATTTTATGTTTACTTTCCAATGATTGAGGTGAGCTTTTTAACTATTAAAAAATGACCATTATTCCTAAAAACTGGTGGAAATTATCACCACATGCACAATTGATGGAAACTGTTTAAGGGACCTCAACTATTTCTCTCTAATGTTGTATTAATTTATAATTATCAAAATTGCTTCATATTTCAATCTCTCAAGCGAATGGGACGTACATGGGCATTCATATTGGTGATTGGCTTGTCTTCGATTATCCATGAATACTGTATCTCATTCGCAGCTGGATTCTTCTTACCTTTTCTTTTGGGAACTTTTTTTGCATCAACGATTTTGTGCTATTTTTTTGAAAGATTAACTGATGTTAAAAACAGTTTGATGCAGAATCTGATCCTTCTTACTGGTCATTCGATAACGTGGACATTCTTCTTAGCCCTCTTTGGATTAGAGAT
>QZCP01000675.1:0-11085 GCA_003956705.1 Brevipalpus yothersi | reverse complement strand
CTCTCTCTCTCTCTCTCTCTCTCTCTCTCTCTCTCTCTCTCTCTCTCTCTCTCTCTCTCTCTCTCTCTCTCTCTCTCTCTCTCTCTCTCTATTCTGGAATGATGTTCAGAAAGAAGAAGACAAGTGATGACTTCTTGGTGATTTAAGATACACATTTATATATATATGTAATTTTACTTGGTGAATTCTTGTGTGAAAATGCAATTTACCATCAAATCTTGTGCCCTGAAAAATTGTCACCATCTTTATATATATATATGTATGTGAATGTGTGTGCATAGTGTTCTGTGACAGAAAATAATTTGGAACTTTTGAAATAATTGCAAAAAGTGAAAAAGAAAGAAAATTGAAATATTTCATTCCCACCATTATGGTGAATGATAATAGTAATCGTAATAAAAAGGAGCCTGATTGTTCTCAGTATATGGTTAGTGCAGCAAAAAAAACAGATCATTATTTGGTACTTGTTAATGTCTTGTTATCTTTATTGTTTGGAAAAGAAAAACTTAACCAATGATCATATATACGCTTTGTTGTAAAAAGAGAAAAAGAAAGAGAAAGAAAAAATCTTAAGTATAGTATGAAAATCATTCTCCTCCTTTCTCTTTGTTCATGTATATTAGGTTATCGGGAATAAAGAAAGCTTTTTTCTCAAAATTCTGATCGTGAACTCTCAGGCGTTGTTCTTGCATGTATACCGTCAGATTGATGAACATTATGTGTATGTATATATAGGGTAGAAGTGATATAATGTTTTCAAGAGAATATTATTATTGTATACATAATGGCAAACAAACATAGCTGCTTTTTCCATTTGATACTTCCAAGGGTATATCATCATTATTAAAATTCAAATCTCCCAGGCAGGGTGGAAAAAATTTTCTCTTACCAACAACATGCGAAAATACTTTTCAACAAGATGCATAAGTGAGAGGGAATACCCAACAGCAGTATCAGTGGCCAGGAATAAGAATACATCTGCTCAACTAGTTAAGGGTGCTAGAAGAAAAGTTTTTCTTACTATCATGTCCAATGTTGCGAATTTTATTACCATACCATATATATATCTATCCAGTGGCGGTAATACTAGGGGTATAGGGAAGTCATACAAATTCACTGACCTATAAAATTCAATGTTACAATAACACAACAGAGAACACGATCCATCCAATTTCATACTGGTTGCTTGTCTGTTTCACGAATCTACTTTACGCCATCATCCATGGATTCTGCCATAGAGCATCGATTTTTTTTTCTCTCACCCGAACCCTACAAACAAACAATGGACAAATATTCATGATATTCATCGTTAAAGGATGCAGAGAAAGAGAGGCCATGTGTGTGTATATGGGTGTGAAGAGGATGAAGATTGTTCTATTCCTCTTTTCTCCATTTTATTTTGGATATTCTGGATAGAATATGAGTAACGATCACCATCATTGCCCTCAAGGTGGAGAAAGTTTCAATGTTCTTTTTCTCTCTCTCTCTCTTTCCATCCTCCAGCTTTTAGCTATACAAAGTTAAATGGATAAAGCATCAGGTTTTTGTTTGATTTTCAGCTCCATGACGAAAAGCTTGATGATATGGAATTCATGGGGAATTCCTCTCTCATCCATGCAACGTTAAAGTACGTGTATGTGTGTGTGTGTGTTGGAATTCACGCTCCATTTTCCAGCATGTGAATGAGAAAAGTTATCAATCCATCATCTTCATGGTGAGAGAAGGAAAGATAGCAAGAGAGAGAGAGAGAGAGAAAAAAAATATATGGTGAATTTTCTTTCCTCTCTTACCACTTATGTGAGCTGGGTTGAAAATTTTAGCCCCTTTTCTCAATATTCCAGAGGAAAAATTTTGCCTACCGTTGTCAAGGATAGAATTCAAATATGTCACACGGCAGAGAGAGAGAGAGAGAGAAAAAAAAATGGATAATATTGCTTGTGATAACAAACGCGTTTCTTACTTACCATCTTATGCCCAGATTATTATTGCGAAAAAAACATCCTCAAATGATATATAGATGGTATTTTCATTACTTCTGTGTGTATATATATATATATACTTTCTTGGAAGATCCAGAAAGTTGCCAATCCGTTTGTTGAATATATATATATACTTTTTCCCATGATAAAAGGAAGGAAGACCCTCCACTGATCGAAAGAGCATGACATCGTTAGTTTACTCATCGAATTTTTGTTTTCATTACACCAAATAAGAGAGGAAAATGATAGAGCTAATCTGTTTCACAGCATTCCTTGCTCATCAAGTACATTCGAAAAGCTAACCTTTTTCGCTTACTTCAATCTCTCTTCTGCATGCTTTTTGGCTCTACTCTCTTGTTATCTTTCACCAATTTTCGTTTCCTTTTTGCTTCTTCTCATTCCATTGACCGACCTCTTCTCATTTCCAATCTCTACTCAAAATCTGTCCGCCTGATTGCTCTGGTCACTTCAATGACCACCAATCTTAAGTAGATTCACTAAATCAAGTCAACTATCATGGAATGTTCAAGAAACATACCAGAACTACTAAGTTATGTGATTCTCTCTCTCTTACTCTCTATCACCCTACATCTTCTTCCACCTCCTCCTTCTCTTCCTCCTCCTCCTTTATCTTGAAGTCATTCTCTATAAGTCTTTTTCACCCCTTTTCTCACTGTTCAAACTCTTATCCCTACAACACATCACCGAATTTGACTCAAATTCAGTGGCTGATAGAAGAGAAGATTGAGGAAATTGGTACATAGATGATAGATAGGCGAAGTAAACAAGGGGCAAGGAGAAGAGAGAGAGATAGAAAGAGGAGGAGGAGAAGAGTCTAGAAAATTGTTTCCTTAGATTTTCTACTTCACTCTGCCAACGTTGAAGTGTCACCAAGCATTCCTGATGGATAGTGAGAGTTCAGGAATCCAGTAAGCTAACAAAGTTGTTCCGGTTTCTTAGGGGAAGAGAGAAAGAGAAAGAATCGAAAGAATCTAAAGAAAGAAAAAGAGAGAAATAGAGAGCATAAAATTTAGGGGAATCTTGAAGCAAGATAGAAGATAGAAGGGAAATCTGTTGATGGAAAAGTTAAGGAAGCCTGAAACATATGGAATTGAGAGAGAGAGAGAGAGAGAGAGAGAGAGAGAGAGAGAGAGAGAGAGAGAGAGAGAAAGAGAGAGAGAAATGAAAAAGAAGAAAAAGCTTGAGGTGTATAAAAGAATGAAAAAGAAATGGAGAGAATTCTGACATGTAAGAACGTGGAACGATTCCATACGATCTCATTAGATGTACCATTTTCTATCATCATACAATTTTTCTTGTCGAAAGTATTCCAGTTTGCCAATCATACTTAGCATCTATCTTTCACTCTATGGACCCCCTTTTTCTCATATATAGCCTATCAACATGTTGAAAAAATATCCGCTTCATTGGATTGATAGAGAAATCGAGAGTTTCCAACAGGCGGTTTTTGAGAGAGAGAGAATAAGGAAACTGGAAGAGGAATCAAACAAGAATCATATCTTATGGCATCCAGTAGTTTTCGCTCTGTCAGTATTTTCCGTGATTGATATCTATATTGTCATGGTGAAGCTTGGAAGAGAGATGGAACTCAGTTCGAAAAAAAGTGAGAGTATTTCAAGATGTTGGCAAGCTTGAGGTGATTCAGTAAATCAGATTTAAAAGGGTTCCAATTCTTCCTATTTTCGTTGATTTTAACCAGATTATATATAGCGTCAAAATCTTCTTTTTTTTGAACGATGAAACAGAAAAAGAAAGTGAACACAAGCCAGTACTTTCTCTCTCTCTTCCTCTCTTCCTCTCTTTCATCTCTGCTCATCTTGACTGTGTTGAGAGAAAAAGTTTGAATATGATTCGAATTATGATTGAGCAGTGATAGTACAAGTAGTGTTAGTAGTAGTAGTGGAAAAATTTTGAGAATAAACAAGAAATTCCAATTCCCATGTCAACCGAGAGAAAAAAGATGAGGATACAGGGCTCTTTCCTTACTCTTCTTTTCCAGGGCTTGCAAGTGAGAGAAGAGAAATTTGATCAAATTCATTCGAATGTAAACTCTGGGAGGCTTCACATTTATCTGCAGAGATTCTCATTGATCAGTATTGGCAGCCAGTGAAAGATAAATAAAATTGTGCAATTTGATTGACTCCAGATATCATATTCTTGGCCAGAATTTTTCGGGGAAAAAAAGTTCACCTAAAAAGCTTATCCTAATAAGTGAGGAGGAAAATTTTTCTTCCCAACCTTATGTACATGTCCATGTTTTTTCTTCCTCTCTCGATAAGAAAGTAAAGCAAAGAAGAAGAAGATTTTTCTTCCCCTAAAAGTAATTGAGAGGAAGTAAAAAAAATAACAACAACAATAACACAGAAAGACAATAATACACATATACACACACACACACATGAAAAGAGAAAGAGAAAGAGAAAGAGAAAGAGAAAGAGAAAGAGAAAGAGAAAGAGAAAGAGAAAGAGAAAGAGAAAGAGAAAGACTCTGTTATCATTATGTGCTTATCGTAGCTTTTGATCGTCAAGGGAAAATGTTAATAGTAAATGGCGGCATTTGATTAGAGTCTATGAAGCTAACATATATTGCTTCGTGACATAGACACACAACACACAATGTCCTTTATGCCTTTAGAAACTGAGAATATAAGCCTTTTTCCCGTCTCTCATCAAGTATTTAGGATTTCCTCTTCCCAGATAGAAGAGAGAGAGAGAGAGAGAGAGAGAGAGAGAACGTCTGTTCGTTACATGATTTAATCATTGTTTGGAAAATTAGATTTCCTATCGAAGATATATAAATCAATCGTTTCAGGATACACTTGTGTTGACACACTGATGGGGGAGTGTATTCATCAAGTAATATCGAGAGAGAGAGAGAGAGAGAGAGAGAGAGAGAGAGAGAGAGAGAGAGAGAGAGAGAGAGAGAGAGAGAGATAAAACCACCAACACCCACCTTGAAGGTGGTCTAGAAGGCATTAAAAAAGTGTAGTGTTGTCGAGTGTATATTAAACATTGCCCAAGCCAATAGATTGTTCATGTAGTCATTTAAGTTTCAATTGGAACTCTTTTTCTCTTTGCTCAATGAAGATTCAAGATACCCATCTTCGATATGGAAGGTGAAAAGAATTTCATAAAGGAGAAAGAGGAAAGGAGAAAACAGATTAAAGAAAATGAAAAATGAAATCAATTCTAGATTGGTTTCCTTTTGATAGATTCTCTCCATTTTTCCAGACTCTCAGGTGAACTGAAATTTAGGGCATCAATCTTTTATCGACACTGGAAATTTTAGGTTCGAGTTAGAATGTTAGAGTCAAAAAAGAAATGTTAAGAAATATGATATTAAATAGGTTCTCAACTATACTGATTGAATGGCGTTTTATATTTCACAATCCATTGATAGAGCTGCAGTTTGAGGAGAATTTTTTTTCTCTCTCTTCCTCTTCAATAGTGGGAATCATTCACACACAGTCTTCATGGTGGGAATACATCAAAATACGTTTCATTTTTATTGCAAAAGAATCACCTCAATAACAAAAGGACTTATCCATTCTCTAGGGTTTCTGTTGCCCTGATATTACCCTTTCGCAAAAAGGGTTGATAACTTTATGGGGGGAAAGTTTCAATTTATTGGAGAGAAGGAAAAACAAATTCACACACATAAAAAGCAAGATTTGAATATATTGTAACAGGAATAAATAGAAAAATTGGAGAGAGAGAGAGAAAGTGCAAAAAAGCTCTCCTTGAAAGTGTACCTGAAGAATGTTGCACTAGCAGATTGTGTGCACACCAGAATATTCGGGAATCCTCAATTAAGTTTATCAGATTCTAGAAGAGAGAAAGAGAGATAGAGAAAGAAAATATGTCTCAAAGAAACACAGCCCTATCATGGAAAGTATCAATTACTCATCTTGTTTGAGATGGAAATTCTCAGTAATAACACTATGGTACTCAGATTGCTGGGGAAAAGAATTGGATGAAAAAAGTGGAAAGCAGTAGTTGGAGTTGAAGATCAAATTTTTTTCTTCTCCTCTATTCCTGTATTTACTCTTCTTTTCCACATTCTATAGAATTTCACCTTAAAATCGTTCTGATCATCATTATTTTTCGATCAAATAAATCAATCATGTATTGACTCCATGCTCTCTCTCCTCTCTCTATCCATCGAAAAATTTGGCATCAGCCTTTGTCCATCTTGATGTTTCCTTAGGCATCATGTTATCCCATTATTCTCTCTCCACTGTCTATCCATCTTGGTTGAGTGTATATAAATATATATGGATGTACAACATGTCTTGAAACTGTGTCCAGAACATGACAAAGAATGTCTTATAGTATAGTCTCTCAAGTAGTCTCATTGTGGAATCAACTTGTGGTCCTCCACCAGCATAATGTGTGTATATATATGTCATTCTTTTATTGTCATTGTCACGATTTTCCATTGATTGAATGAACTAATATCCGGCCATTATAGCTTGAGGTTTCTAATTCCATTTGGACCAGCCAATATTTATTATCTTGTAGATAGGAGGGGAAAGATTGAACTTTTTCCATTGGATAAAAGTGGACAGAAATTCAACTAAGTGCTACAAAAAAATGTTCCAAAGAAAAAATTGAAAATAAATTTTATTTTCCCAGCTCTTGATGTGAAGCTGGTGTGTTTTTCCGATATCATGAATTCGAAAAAACTATCCCGATAGTGAAAAAAGAGGTGGCTGAATATTCACTTTTTTGCTCTCTCTAACTTATATGCTCTGATAACTTTGAATACTTGGAATCTTTGAATAGAAGAATTCCTTTTTTTCGAAGGAGAAGTATTGGTTTTTGTTTGTACGGTTTTCTGCCATCTTCCCCTTCTAAAAGCTCCAAATTCTGGAGTGTGTAAAAGAAAATTTGATCCGTTTTTCTTTTCACCAGAATAACTTCCCTATTTGCCACCACAAGAACATCGGAAAGAAAAGTATTCCTTGGCAAAACTATGGGTCAAATGCTCTTTTACCAATCATGTTTTTTTCTATCTTTTCTCTCTTCCCTTCCAACTCTTTCACCAATACACAATCCACTCAAAAGTGAGTCAGATTACCTTTCGAATATTCCCACGCCATAGAATGATCCCCTAGACTTATTCCACCTGATCGAACGTGATCTATTTCTCGGATCAAACCTTTAGCAACATCTTTCAAGACTAGATAATATTTGAAAAGAATTTGATGCTACAATTTCCATACTCTAGTCCCATAGAAAATTCTTTCTCTCTCTCCCTCTCTTCACCGGGCTTTAATAGAATAAATAAACCTCCCCAGAGTGATCTGATTTCCTTCAAATTCTGTATACAGATAATATAATATGAGAGTAGTATATGAAGAAAGAGAGAGAGAGAAAATCTTTTCAACCAAGTTGAGTTGGAAATCTTTTCTGATCATCCTCATGTTTCCACCTTTGAATGTATGCGAAATCTCTCTTTCTTTGCCTTTGGATTTATACAGAAGCGATAATTTGATTCTCCACCAGAATTCATCGATTTCCTATGAGAATATCAGCTTCTCTCTCCCCCTCTCTATTTTCCCATCTATAACCATCTTTTCATGGCCACCGAGAATTGGTTATGATAATCGATATTTTTGCAACGATCACCATCATCCAATAAATTGATGGGTTAAAAACTTGAATTCCATTCATATGTACATCTTTATGGGGCTACCTTTCAACTTTCCACATGCAATCAAGCGTGCCAAAGCTCTACACATAATCAATTCAATAATCTCGCTAATTATTATCTGTATGCTTGATTTTTTTATCCAGCTCAATGAATAATGACATTCACTTCAAAATTTGTCTGGACCATTCATCTTTCTGTTGACTGGAATATATCACACCTCACAGATAAGATGAATGAACAGACTATGAAAGTCTCGGCAATATGCACACACACACACATACACACACACGCAGACATTCAACAACAATATGCTTGACTAATACTACTATCTATCTATCCATCTTTATTCCTCCTGTTCAACTTCCTTTTTGCCAATACTCTCTCTCTCTCTCTCTCTCTCTCTCTCTCTCTCTCTCTCTCTCTCTCTCTCTCTCTCTCTCTCTCTCTCTCTCTCCGTCTTTCTCTGTCCTCCCCAAGTATATCAGTGTAACGTCTGATTATTTCACTCATATTGGGTAGCAGATGTGTATATTGGAGCCGATAAGAATCGGGTGTATGGGGAGTGGGTGGGGGTTGAGGGGGAGTTTTATTAGCATGCAGACCATGATTTTGATGTGATTTGTATCTAAATGAGTTTCTAGGATGACCTTTTCGATCACTCAGCTTCCCTTTAGCTATCTATCTGACTCTTTTTTCCTCTTCCATCTGACTATTTTTCCTGGCCATCAAGTTGCTATTGAATCTTATCATGTAGAGTGGAGAGGATGATATATAAATATATCTTGAATGCTCAGATAGCACCTCGCGGTTATTGGATTTTTGCTCTCTTTCTCTCTCCATGTCTATCTATCTCACCCGCGTCCATCTTTTTTCTCTTCTGAAATTCTAGTTTCACATACACTCATACATGGAGACCAATGGAGATCAACAAGGTTCTCTCTTTTTGAGATAATCAATATCAACATTGGAACCAAGTTTCCAATGTGATCATCAGACTTATCAGCATTTCAATGCTGAAAAGAGAACATTCATCATGAATTGAGTTTCATTGAAGGATCGTTGAAGTTGAGTGTCCAATTGATTTGACTAGCTATTCCTCCAGTTAGTTGGCTGAAAGTATTCTCGGGTGAAGAATTTTTCCGCTTAATATGTGTTTGGATTAAATTAATGCATTTTTGGCGTTAAAAAGATGTAATAGGACTCACTAATTAGATATAACTCGATTAGCCAATTTTGATTATCTCTCACTATTCTTCTCTACCTACTTCTTTCTCTCTTCCTTTGCCTCCTTCTTTTCCTTCACATGACTTACTTGGTTAACTGGTGTGGAATAAATGTTAATAACATGTGGTAGACATGAAAAAGAGAGAGAAAGAGAGAAAAAAACATAGACACAATCTACTATCTAAATTGCCCAAAGCTAAAGTATCATACTGAGAAATAATGCTTTATTCGTGTGTGTCTGTGTATTCTAAAACTGTGTTAAAAGACCCAGAAAGAGAGAAAGAAAGAAAGAGAGAGAGAGAGAGAGAGAGAGAGAGAGCATTTTGTTCCATAGTGTTCTCTATTTACCAAAATTTGTATACATTGGCAATCTAGCCCAGTCTCTTTTAGACTGATGGAATGCATGGAATGGGAATGGGAAGCCAGGAGAGAAGAAAAAAAGTCTCTTTCTCTCTCCTTTCCTATTCCGTTCAAGTGGAAGTGGAAGAATTTTTTTCACATATGCATGGTTCATCAAAATAAATAGGTTAAAGTGGAATGGATGGATCAGTTAACCCTGAAGCACAGAAGGTGTGTGTGCCTGTGACTCTGTGAGAAGGGAAAAAAAGTATTCACAGTGATTCATTATACTTCATTTTGGTTGAGCATTGAGAATACGTGAAGAAAAAAATTTGAATTAAAATACACACATACACACACACACTCTTCATCTCAAATAGTGTGTATTCTGACATTTAAACTGGATCAAATCAGGGCTCATCATGTTGTTATTGTGGAAATTACTTTCTATCTTTCTCTCTTTCTCTCTTTCATTCTTACTTCTTGCTCTACACACAATTTGATTCACTAGGTTGTTAACTGTTGCTATGATCTGTTGATACAATTCCTTTACTTACTCTTCTTGATTCTCTCTCTCTCTCTCTCTTACTCTCTCTTCCTCTTTCTCTCAATCATCGTAAAGATGAGAAAAGAGAGCGAATTACGAGATTGAGAGCTTCGCCGAGATTTAATCAAAGCGTGTGGAAAAATTCAGAGACACGCAGTCATCTAGACACTTGTGATGCTCAACAATGTTGTTAATGGTGTGAGGATATTAGTTTCAATTGAATTCCTTCAACCATTTTAAAGTTACAAATTGGTTGGATCTCAGTTAGAATCTTTCTCTCCATTGTAACAACATTTCATCTTCTCTCTCTTGCTCTTCCCAAGATCGTCTCAATTCACTTTTTCTTCATTGCACAGGAACTTCTTGAATCATGTCTCCAGTAACTTGGAGCATTCTTTTCCTCTCTCTTTCACTCTTCCTCATCTACTTTATCCCTTTTTTCAACTCTATATGGGTCTGTAGTCGATTTTCTTGTCCAATTCTCTTCCTCAATTTGAGAGAAAATATAATGTAAGAATACAGCTTCCCTCCTTTTTCAAATTGTTGTCTTTCAATTTCCTCATCCAGAACATCTTCATTTGTGTGTGATTTCATTTTCAAAGCATTAAGAAGTTCTTGTGTAAGTGTGTTTGTGTTTTGGACCGAGAACTTCTCTTTAAATTCTTCTTTACATTCTCATCATTATGATAATCATAGTGAATTTTTGAGTTGTGAGCTTGTATTCCCAATTTTCTCCTCACTTTTTTCCTTCTTCCTGTGCCTGTTGATTGATTCGTTAACTTCAGATTATTTCAAGTTTCAATCCTATTTTGATCATTCTCACGCGCACATACACATACACTCACGCATACAGAAAAGTTCATGTATACCAGATGAGGGAAACATATTATCTCTCTGTTCAGCTGGAATGATGCTCAGAGAATAAGAATGCGTGAAAAAAAATCAACGGGAATACACACACACACATGCACACAAAATGTCTAAATAAAGTGAGAAAATGTCAGAATACCTAGCAATTCCTTCAACTGCCACTAATACCCTCTGATACTGAGTTATATTGAACTCAAAATATGTATACAACCTCTTGAGGAATAGATTCCATGACATTTTTTTTCTCCTCTCCTGCTCGTCAACACATTAACCCACAATCCAATATCTGACAAGGATTAGTCAAAGTGACAACATTTTGGATTCATACCGTATTGAGCCTTCATTCACATTATATCTGAAATATTCTCTCTCTCTCTCTCTCTCTCTCTCTCTCTCTCTCTCTCTCTCTCTCTATTTTACTCTCCGTGATACAGTTGAGGAGATGTTCCT
>QZCP01000674.1:0-11125 GCA_003956705.1 Brevipalpus yothersi | reverse complement strand
ACCCTGTATAGACCTCAGATACACTCGATACATACAATTTCCCGCATGAAAATGTATTCCATGATGGTCGGATGTGGTTTTCAAAAAAAATTTTTCGTTAGCAGTGGTGCTAACATAAAATATTTGGTCATCTTTGAGAAAAAATTTTTTGTGAGGTATGGTTAAATGCACCATGGATACACACTATACCCACAAGTTCCTGCTTGAAAATGTATACCATGATGGTCTGTCGTGGTTTAGAAAAAAAAATTTTCTGTTAGCACCACCTGTGTTAAGTTCATAGGATGGTGCTCAGATGGAATTGAAATCACTATAACTCTGGGGATTATCGGTGGATTTTATTCAAGTAACCTTTGTTATTTAGAATACACTGTATTCGAGTGATTCCGAAGAAAGAAATATAATATCCCAAGTTCCCGCATGGAATGTAATAGTTGCAAAATTCGGTCCCATAGACTTGACATATATGGTGCCGACGCGAAGATTTTCTCTCAAAGTATGGATGTATACACCTGAAATACCTTCAGTACTAACAATTTCCTGCATGAGTATGTATACAATGATGGTCAAATGTGGTTTTGAAGGAATGTTTCTGTTGCAGCACCTTTGTTAAGTCTATGGGCTGGTGAGAGCATCGAGATGAAACAACTCAAAGCTTCCAACCATTTGATCGAGCTTTTCGAAATCTGACATTGTCTATGTTGAGTCTGGACAAGGAGCCGCAGCCCATGCCCATGGGTGACAAAGCCAGCAAACATTAGTTTGGTGGCGTCGTGACAATGGGTCGGAGTCCATACCCTCTTATGTTATGTTATGTTAGGTTAGGTTAGGTTCACAGTTGGATTATCAAGCTTTATGGCGATAATAATTCGATTTCTAGGCATAACCCATAGATAAAGGTTTGGTCGCGTCGTGACAACGGATCAGAGGCTATGCCAACGATTGATAGAGTCATCGAACATGAGTTAGGTCGCATCGTAACAATGAGTCGGAGCCCAAGCCCTGTCATATCATGTTATGTTATGTTAGGTTCCTTAGGCTAGGTTAGGTATTCTGTTCCAATTGCCTGATTACATGAGCTCATTCAGACCATCCAACAATCCACCATGCTTAGAATTTAGCCTCTTATACAAGTACTCCTCACTCCGTTCAGACTCCGGAGTGGCGCTCCTCCTAGTAATTCTTTCTGTTTCTTGGAGGGGAAATGTGTAAGTTTTGTATGGCGAATGTTCCAAATGGATTCCAAAACTGATAAGCATAGATAAGGGGTCATGAAACCAAAAAAGTAGGTTTTTTGCGATGCGTAAGAAAGTGGGAGGAGCTATCGAAAAAATAAGGTCATTTTTGACTTTCTCATCAAAAATTACGTCTAGCAAAATTCATTTGATAGTGATTAGATAACAAAAAGTTTAGCGTTAAACACCTCTCCTCAGCTTATTTATGGAGACTCCGGACAAATGGTCCTGTAATCTGACAACTCGAAATAATTTTCTGACTTTAATCAAACTGATTTTCATCTTGCTGGTCAGAGATCCATCTAATTAAACTCATAAGAACGACAATTCTTTCTCAACAGCTAGTTTCATTTCATCTCAATCTTTTACCTCTAGTTAAACTTATTCCATTGACCTCAGAAGCAAGCCTCTAATCAGGAAAAGCTCATAAGATTTCTCTCTTGATGAGAATTCTCATCAATTTCTTCTGGACCGACAAGTTATGCCGATAGCAAAGGACCCATGTGAGGAATCAGCCTGCTCAATACTCTGATTTCTCCAATCTAAAAACACCGCGAAAGGATTTGTGGAGTGTTGGATAATAAAAATGAGTTGCTTGAGTCGCTTTGTTCTCAGGGAACCAGCCAGGGAGTCCTGAAATCTACCCAGCACTCGCCCTACCAGGAGAGAGGAAAAATGAAATCATGAATTTCAGAAGTTCTAGCTCTGATCGGGAGTTCTCAGGAAAAATTAAGCCTGAATTGGGCTTCCTGAGCTATTTCAGTCATCCAGTGAGTGCTGAGAAACACTTCATTGTGGTGATGAGTGATTGGAAAATGTTATTTTAGTTCCTTATTTGTTATCTAATCACTATCAAATGAATTTTGCTAGACGTAATTTTTGATGAGAAAGTCAAAAATGACCTTATTTTTTCAATAGCTCCCCCCACTTTCTTACGCATCGCAAAAAACCTACTTTTTTGGTTTCATGACCCCTTATCCATGCTTATCAGTTTTGGAATCCATTCAAAACATTTGCCATACAAAACTTACACATTTTTCCTTTAAGGAACAGAAAGAATTATCAAGATATCCCAACCCGTTCAAAAGTTATTGAAGTTTAAAATGCGCTATATTACTCTTGGACACCCTGTATATTTGTTGAACGTGGTATTGAGAGATTAGTGGATTGAAATACATACTTTTGGCGAGCTTTTTAAGGAGGCTGATAATGATAACTGGAAAAAGAAAATTATTAGTAGGAATTTTAAAGAGGGAAGTGATACAATTGTCAGGAAATGTTCTGAATAAGAACAAAAGAAATGGATACTTACTTTCGATGAGCTCCTTGTGGGAGCTCAGGCCTCTGTTGAGGCTCCTGACCAGGGAGCCCGAAGTAAATCGGGGCCCTGATCACGGGTCTATTGATGAATATCCTAAAGAGAAATGAAAGATTAGATAAGTTAGTTATGTGGGTAAAGTGTATTGGAGTAGGATGGAAGTGATACAAGATGAATACTTACTGAGGCTGTGATGGCCTCTCATAGGGCGCTCCTGAACCGGAGCGACCATGACGAATCGGTCCTCCAGACCGATTCTTGCTCCTGGCTGCCTGCCGTTGAGCACGCAGAGCAGCATGGACCCCTCTGAAAGAGAATTAAAATTAAAATCAGAAATCAGAAGAATTATAAATACAAGATTTGTAAAGTTGGATAGAAGGCTGAACATAGTAATCAAGAAGGAAATCAAGAAGGAGAAGAACTTACCGCCAATATTCTGCCCGCCTCTCACTGCGATTTGGGCCCGAGATGGGACCTCGCTCGCTCCGAGGCTCTGCAGTGGGGTTCGAATGAGCCCCAGCTGGCCGACCAATTTCCCTAGAGTAATGGGGAGCCCTGGTAGGCTGTCCCATTGCTCTAGGGCCTTGAGAGGCTCCAGATGAGTGCTCGGTGCCCCTTCGAGTTGGGAGCACGCGAGCATGTGGACGCTGCTCGGGATAGGTCGGTCTTGGGGACCTATCCACCTGCAGTCGCCCCATCCGCCCAGTGACCTGCCTCATCTGCAGGTCGTAGGTCAACAAGAACGAATCATCGTCCATGTTGACCGCTGGGCCCATGTGATGCATGAAAGCACCACCATGGTCCGAAGCAACCAGACATTGGCGAAGTTCTTCAGCCAATTGTCTGGTTTCTGGGTCCTCTCCTAGTCCAACTAGGAGGGCCCTGAGGCGCTGGAACCTCTCATCCTGAGTATTCACTGCAAAGAAAAGAGAAAAGAAAGAAATTTTGAGTAAAGTGAGAAGTATTATTATAGCATTGAAGCATGGGAATATGAGTGGGGAAAGAAAATTGAGGAGGAAAGATATGGACATCATTTCGGAAATTCAAGGGAATTGAATACGAAAGGAGATAAATTGGAGAGACAGAAATATAAGACAAATCGAGCAATGAAAAGAGGATATGATAAGACAAGCTCGAGGATTAATTTGATGAAATAGCTGACTCTGCTACTCCACGAATGGAGCACCCACTGTGCACCATGAGGAGGTGCCAGTCATGCACAGCGACTGCCTCATCCTAGAGCTCAAACGAGACCAGGCTAATCCTGATCTCTCCAAGCTAAGACTTAAACGAGACCAGGCTAACCCTGATCTCTCCAAGTCTGAACTCAAACGAGACGAGGCTAATCCTCCTCTCTCCGAGTTCGAGCTCAAACGAGATTAGGCTAACCCTAATCTCTCCGAGCTGGAGTTACTCTTTGGTCTTCCGAGGATATTTGACCTCGTTTGACTTGTATGCTCTAGTCTGTTTCTCTCTCTCTCGCTTCAAATAGGCATTCAAAGTCGTTGTGATTATCATTCCTAACAATAAGAGTCTAACTCTCTCACGATGACACTCAGGTAAAAAACTAAAACTCACATCATCAAGCTCCCTCAACATACGTCTCTTGGCTCCGTCTGTATGAATGAGGTTATCAATACTGGAAGTCAATCTATCTATCACTCTCTCAATAACATCAATCATGTCTTTGCTAACAATTTGTAAGAACCTTTCTTCACTGTCAGAATAATCTTTAAACTGAGTGAAGAGATGATCTGGTGATGCCTCATCTGCTTTCATTCTGTTCAAACATTGTCCACAGTCAAACTTATTCTCTTTCAACCTGTGAAACAAGTATCCTGCGAAATAAGCCATAACTCCTCTCATTCTAGAATGCTGCTCTGCAGTGTAACTATGCTCAGCTCTCAAGTCCTCAAACACTCGATTAATCTCTAACTGTTCTATTCCATCCATTATAAGATCGTACTCTGACTCTGTGGAAGTATCTTCAACAAGTTCTATCTCAGTTCCTATCTCTGAAGCTAGCATTATGTCAGAATCTTCCTCACAATTACTATGTCTATTTTTTAATGACTCAAGCACATGCAGTCTCTTGAAATTGTGTCGGAAACTACTTGGTGTGACTTTCTTACCTAACCTGACTCTAACCTGCCCGAAAAAGTTTTCAATTATATCTTGGTTGAGGAACCTAGTCTTCAATCTCTCTATCCCCTTAGCTGGAAGTGTATTGAGAAGTCTCAAAATACCATTTATTGTGTGAACTAACATAGCTTTGCTATAAACTACTCCACCTCTACCATCCTTCGTGTGCATAAACACCATTTTATCAAATAAATCACCAAATCGAGCTAGCTCTCTCGCTCCTTCATCACCCTCTTTCAATGATATTTTCCACGGCTTCCCATCTTGAGGGAAATCAGTGGTAGTATTCAGCATATCGAAGCTACGATCAACGAGTTTTATGAACTCAGCAGTTATCATAGCTTCTCCACTGAGCTGACCCGAAGAGATAGCGTGGAACATTGATGCAGCTACAGAATTGCTGAAAATTTGAGCTGCGAGTTTCACTTTCATCTTTTCTTTTCCTGAAGGACTGAGATGAGCAGCTGTTATTCTAGGACACTCTCTGAATATTGATTTCTCCTTCATCATTGGCTCAAGTAATTGTTTCACCCAGGTCCATGAGACTTTCCCTTTCAACAAGCTACTAATCTCACATTCTATATCTCTTTTCATGAGATTGTTCCTCAAGTTTTTGATGCAATGAGGAACATCATATAAGTAAACAACCTCTCTTCCATCAAGAGTGAAATGAGGTTGAGTCCTTGTACAGCCTAATTTATATGCAATCGAGCGATTTTTGCTATCACTATCACACACGGTTGCAACTACCTGAAAGCCACAACTCTGGCAACCTCTGATATTAATCTTGAAAAGTTGGATCAACTCTTCAGTTGAGTATGAGGCAGGAGTAAGATAATATGAGATTATTTGTTTATACCTCTTACTAAGACCCCTTATTGCAAAGACTAGAACCTTCACAGCCTCCTCTGACTTTCTTCCAATCTCACCAAGATCTGCATACCCATCTACCATATCGTGTCGCCTAGCATACACAAATTCTGGCTCAATAGCCGCCTCATCAAAAGAGAGGATACAAATTTTATCAACTTCCTCCATTTTTGCTGCAGTCTTCGAGAGTAATGTTCTCATATCACTTGTGAATCCCGTTCCACTGAATCTATGTCCTACGAATGTTCGTATTGTTCTACTTGATGGAGCTAAGAATGTTTCTCTCAATCCTTTGTATGCTTGAGGACTAGTGAGATACCATGAAGTTGATAATTCTTTCATAGCAGGATCATACCTCCTACCTTGGGGTTTTTTATTGGAATTCTCAATTGCACTACTGAAAGCTATGTATGCCTGATCTGGTACATGTTCTCGTAATTTCTCTCTATATTCAAGTATGTATTCTGAAGATGGGTTCTCGATGAGTTTCTGAAGATTACAGATTTTCCTTTTAAGTTTTTGTATTATGAGCCTCTTAGCATTGAGAGAATCGCGTGATAAAGTGAACATTCTCGAGGAGCGAGAATTTTCTGGCAGAGCATTCCTGAACAAGGTATTCCTTTCCCCCTTCCCTATCATAGATATATCGAAGTGTTTATCACAAATTCGAAGATTCCCTATTGCTACTCTATTATCTGGTAGTTTTAATTCAGATCCTATTAGCCTTAACCACTCTCTACATCTTATCTCATCCTTTATTGGAAAACTATGCAAACTAACCTGAGGATTCTTAGCCCTACAAACACAACAAGAGCGAACCATTTTGGAGATAGAATTTGAAGTGAAAAAAGAAATCAAGTAGTGAAAAATAGAGCAAAGTCAAAAAAAGCGAAAAAGAAACAAAATGAAAATAGAGCAAAATCAAAAAAAGTGAAAAAGAAACAAAATGAAAATAGAGCAAAGTCAAAAAAAGTGAGAAAGAAACAAAATGAAAATAGAGCAAAGACAAAAAAAGTGAAAAAGAAACAAAATGAAAGTAGAAAAGTGAAGCCCAGAAAAAGTGAAAAAGAAACAAGTTGAAAAGTAAGAAAAACCCAAAAAACCCAAAAAAGTGAAAAAGAAACAATTTTTGAAAGTATTGATAAACCAAAAAAAGTGAAAAAGAAACAAAGCTCAAATGTTAAGCAATAAAGATCGAAAAATCAATGAAAAAGGTTTTGAAAAAGTTCTCAAGAAAAAAACCGGGAAAACTTACTTTTTTTATTTTTTGACCAATAGATGGCGCCACCAGTCAATGAAAATTTCGCGTAGAATATGCTGCGCCTCTGGTGGAACACGTGTTTTTCGCGCCACCGAAAAAAAAATTGAAAAAATTCAAAAAATAATCATTAATTACCTTCAAAGGTATTATAATTATAGCCACAAGTTCTAGACACTGACCTTTTAACAAAAAAAACACCTCAAAAAAGGTCCAAAAGCCACTAAAGTTTCGATTTTTAATGTCGAACTTTTCAAATCAATTTAATATTATTAAGCCTAAGGGCATACAGAAGCGACCTCTATTTCCTACATTCTCTTACATAAGAGTTTCCTCTCTTTAATTTTACTCTTTGGGAGCAAC
This sequence comes from Brevipalpus yothersi, assembly GCA_003956705.1. NCBI lineage: Eukaryota > Metazoa > Arthropoda > Arachnida > Trombidiformes > Tenuipalpidae > Brevipalpus > Brevipalpus yothersi. Next base: position 3,939 of record QZCP01000674.1, on the reverse strand, counting down.
TGACAAAAAAATCGAATGAAGGCAAAACGATGTTGATCAATCTAAAATCCGTTTGTCAGCTCCTCACTGGAAAATTTAGCTCCCAATATCGGGAGATTGAGCTAACAGCGGTCGATGTGAGATTTGCTTGAATAATTGAAGGATTCAATTCAGAGACAAGCCACTGGGTAGGACTAATTTCGAGGCGAACATTACCTCGATGATTATTATGGAACTGATGATGAAGGAGGAAACGAGAGTGAGGGAGAAGAAGAGAAGGAGGGAGAGAGTAGCGATAAAACAGGTGAATCTTCACAATCAGGATACGAGTCGAGTCCTCCAAAGAGAAAAAAGCATACGCCCATAGAGAAACGAAACTCATCCGATGGAACGATGGTAAGTAAGGAAGACTATGATAACAGATGCTTCACAAGTACGATTAAACGTCATGCTGGTATGAATGGTAACATACTTAAAATTGTTCTTGACTTTCTGGAGGAAGGAGGAAATCGAACCTATAAGCTTACATAAATCAAAACATTGCTCTACGCTTGGCTCAGAGAGGCCAAAGGTGGATTACAACCTTTTCATGATTGGACTTTGAAAAGTTGGGCGATTCAAGCTGCTCACAAAATTAGGTTCAATGACTTTGTTGCTAGCCGTACTTTTCTCTTGAATTTTAAAAGAAAACATAGAGTGTCAGCGCGAAAAATCACCAAATTTGTCCCTTTACGTGCTAGAAGAGATGAGCCAAAGATAATTGAAGAAGCTAAAAAATTTGTAAATGACATTGATCAACTCAAGTTGATGTATAGTCTTGATGATGAAAATGCATGGAACACTGATCAATCTGGTTCCAACTATGAAATGAATTCGAGGAGAACTTTGAGCGATTCTCTCTCTGTCTCTCTCTCTCTTTCTTTCTCTCTCTCATTCGACATTTAAACTGGCGATCTACAAACGAATTGGAATGATGGAATTCTCTATGAGAAAAATAAACTCAAAGAAGATTTCAATTTAAATGATGACCAATTAAGTAAGCCAAATGGACATCAACATAAGCAATGATGGGCCCTGAAGAACCTATACAAACTCGCTATACTGGAAGAGAAACTTGGTTAGCAAAACGGGTAATGAATGTCCATCTTTTCATGGTGGGAAACTTAGTCTACTTTCGATCACAATGCATGATTCACTGCCTCTGAATACATCTGCAATACTAGTCCAGCAAGAGGCAATCTAGCTGAGTAAATGACCAATTTTACTGTCGTGTACTTGAAGGACCTCATATTATCTGATATGATAACTTTCATGCTTCTGAGAAATGAGACGAGTTTGAAGTCAACCGAGAACGATAATCCTTCTCTTCATGTCTACTTATGTTTGCTGAGAGATTCTCGTTGCTACATCTCGCAATATATCTTCACAAAATAAATTTTGGCAAGCATAGGGATAGTTCAAGATACGATGACCAGGGTATTTGTCTAGGAAGATTTTCACATGTTTCCTTAATAATTCTCTAGTAAATATTCTTAGGTGGCCTAATGTTTCCCAACGTGCTCTTCAGATTAGAATGGGAGCGAGTGCGGGCCTTCATATCACAATTGTTTGATGCTGTCCTACAGTTAATTTTTCTACTTGGAAAGCTGATAATCCTTCATTGTGAGATTTTCCTCTCATCATAACAGAGAAAACTATTGAATAGCTAAGATAAATCGAATATCTATTTTTTCAACATGTCACAGGCTCAATAATTGGGATCGAAAAATAATGCCTCGCGGTGATGAGCACTTTTTGATCAGGAGCATCCAACGTGTGACGATGGCAGCTCCTATGAGCTCTCCTATGCTCTATTCATCTTGCTCACTGATTTTCATGGTCAAGCTTAGATCGGTAGTCGTATTATGAGGTAAAGATATTTCCAATTCGTCGTTTAAGCTCAATGAAAGCCAGACACTCATGCAAGTACCAGTAATTTGTACGCCTGTGAGTCTGGTCAGTGATGAGTTTTTTTCACGTTGAAACATACATAAACTCACAAACTGATTGGATCAGTGAAATAGTCATCTCTCCATTACGTAGCCTAATCTTTTTCGGGAAATCATAATGATAAAGCGAAAAGCCTTATAAAAGGGAAAAATCATAGGAAGAGAAAAAGTTTGATGATATTTCATGGAGGTGTCACATCGGATTCAAAATATTCATCGCCCCTAGTATGAATATTTCAAGAACATCAAAACTATCGATGATACATCGTACGCCTCAAATAATCTATTATTCGGGAGTTTTATGAAGAGATGGAGAGAAAATCGGTGAGAAATGAGAGAAACAGTGTTATCTTATCGAAAATATGGGATAGATGATTCGATTACTAGTAAGAATTCACTCTAGCTCATGAATTTCTGAAACTAATCAATTCGAATTGAATGTATTAGTGTTTTACAAATCAAATTGAAAATAGCATGAACTCACATTTTGTGGGAAAATTTTATGATACACTATTTGACCGCTCAAAGCATGCAGTTGAAGATTCTTTGGATCGATCAGGATTTCGATTCAGCGATATCTTTCCTCCTTAGATCATTTAATGGATGTCAAATAATTACAATTCACGGGAAAAAACAATGCCACGATCAATCTGATAAAGAATTTCAAGATCATCAGATTACTGAATAGCCACGAATCACACCAGAGACTGCTCCATGCGAATACAACGTAACGTAGCCTAATCAGATACTAAATATCTGAATACGTGATTCGATATCCGTTTGGCAATGTTTTGAATCAAAACTCTTGATAACATTTAAAAGTTGAAAAGTTGATTGAACAGAACCAACCTCGTTCTTCTCTTTTTGATACAGCTATGGTGTAAAAACTTCACTAAAATGGAAGCCTCAGACCGATTTGAAAGATTTAAAATTGTATCTCTAAAAGTTTTGAGTGATGTCAAGATACTCAAGATGGAATGTGTGTCGACTGGTGGAATGTATGCCTGTCGTCTCTCTGACTCTTGGTATCACAGTTATGTCTCGAAAGGAGACATTGTTCATGTTCAGAGTGAAAAATTGATCCGCAAGATGTACTATGTGGATGATGAATATGGATTGATCACAATTGGACCGGACCAATTGATCTATGCAACGAATCTTTCTAAAGCTTTCTCGTGTATGCGAAGAGCTTGTCTTGAGAGACTGTTCACAACAACATCAATTCAATTCAATGGATGAGTCGAGCTCGGTGGGTGAAATCGTGCATGACATTTTTCAAACAGCATGCATGGAACGATCTTATTCTCCACAACTGCTGGAAGAAATCAAGGAAAAATGTCTTCAAAAAGAAAAGGTGGCTAAAAGCTGCTTTGCCAATGGTCTGGATAAGGAAGAGATAGCAGAGAAAGTCGATCAATTTCTACCCAGCATCTTGTCATGGTTCGATAAAAACTATCAAAATATTTCCAGTAGAAAGTATTACTAGAAGGAGCGTCGCTCCGGAGTCGGAACGGAGTGGAGAGTACTTGTATTGGAGGCTGAACTTCAACCGGTAATGATTTCCTTTAATTAGTTCATTTAATCGGAAAATCTCACCTAACCTAACCGAACTTAACCTGAACTAACCTATTATAACATAGCATAACATAAGAGTGCCTGGGCTGCGACCCATTGTTACGACCCAACCTAGCTAATGTTTGATGGCTCTTCCCCTCATAGGCATGGGCTCCGACCCGTTGTCACGACTCAGCTTAAACTGTTTTCTATTGGTCATGCCTATCCGTCCAACTATTATCACAAAAAAGATTGTTCATTCAGCTTCAACCCTAACCTAACCTAACCAAACCAAACCAAACCTATCCTAACATAACATAACATGGAAGGCCATGGGCTCCGACCCATTGTAACGACGCAACCTAACCGATGTATGATAGCCATGTCGCTCATGGGCATGGGCTCCAACCCACTGTCA